>MU269987.1:1907500-2260281 GCA_021432705.1 Caranx ignobilis | reverse complement strand
TTCAATGAAAATCAGTCTGCGGAGACTTCAAACTTACTGCAGAGACATTCCAATGCAGCCAGGAGCTGGGTATCCATCATCCAATTCATGCACATTATCGATTTGTGCATAGAAATACCTGTATGGAAACACAGAAAAAAAAGTCCCGAAATATCACAAAAAAGCTTTCACACTCGGAGGCGGTGGAAAGGTTATAGTGTATTGACAATGGGTAAAAGTGAAAAAAGTGTAATGGGGACAGATTGGTGGGTCAGTGTCCTGTTGGCCAGCCAGTGATTACGACTGAATTTTTGTGCGGTTCTTTTACTAGCTGTAGACACTTCTAGGAAATATTTTTGATATCCAAATATTCCGTCATTATTTGGAAAAAAGAAAAAAAGAAGTAAAGTCCAGTTATACGTTGTGCACTTCCTTGATGTAGAGGCAGCCTTGTCCCCTTGGACCAAGCGTGGATGCTCTGAACCTCATGTGTGTACTCAGCAGCACTGGGACAGCTGTTTGCTGGAACCAGTCAGCAGATTTTTTTTTTTTTACTCTGGCTTGGTATCTTACTGTGGTCCAGCTCTGTATGACAGTGTGTCTCATCTAACACTGAGTAACACTGACAGAGGAGGAAATAACTGATAGGTAATGAGAGCAGTGGATGGCTTGTGCCTTGAAAGAGATTTTTTTTCAACTTGCAGACCCTACATTGGAATCAAGCAGAGGGGTCATAACCAGAATTTTCTCCGAGCAGCCGCCAGAAAGCCGGACATTAAAGCTTTTATGAGTGCTCGTTCCCTGCTGCTGACATCCTGTTTGTGGTAGAAAAAGCTCTGCATTAGTGTGTTTTTTGTGTGTGTGTTGTTTGGACAGGAGAGGATCTCTGCAGATCAGTTTCTTTAAAAGTTGCTTACTTTTTAATGTAAAAATTGTGTATGTGTGTCAGTGAGTTAAGACTGGCTTAGTTTTAGCTGCCGTATGGTTTTGGTCACCCCTCAGATAAAAGCTGCTGTTTTCATTCAAATGAAAGCTGATTATATTGTTTTGCCTCTCCACTAGAGTCATCACTGCAGTTCAATCAATCAATCAATCAATTTTCATTTAAAGTGTAGAATCACCATGCAACATGGTCTCAAAACACTTTACAATTTAAAATAAATAGTGCATGAGGCAGACATACCAGGAATAACATTACAAAATACACACACACACACCACACACATATATATATATATATATAATATATATATATGTATACACACACACACATATATATATATATTATATGTATACACACACACACACACACATACATATATATATATATATATATATATATATACACACACACATTTTATTTATAAAGCGCTTTTCAGGGTACTCAAATTTGCTTTACAGGAATAGAACAACAAATGGAAACAAGTAATATCAGAATTTAAATTTACACAAATCACACAGATGTATCAAAACATCAAATATCAAAACTCATCAGAACATAGAAAACACATCTGAATACAGAAATATATATATATATATATATATATATATTCATGTACAGATATTGATTGATTGATCTAGGAATGGTTGTAATAAGAGGAGTAAAGGTGGGTCTTCACCTTTGATTTAAAGATGTCTACTGAGTAGGCTTCTTTAACGGGAGATGGGAGGCCATTCCAAGAAATGGGGCATGGTAGGCAAATGCGCTATAACCGGCAGTCATCTTTTTAACAGGAGGGAGGACCATGTATGGTGTTATTAGCTCGGATAGGGTGGAGTGAATCCATGTAGGGCTTTAAAGGTTAAAAGGAGTATTTTAATATCAGCTCTGGCCTGTATAGGTAGCCAATGAAGAGAGGCCAGGATGGGTGTTATGTGAGTAAATTTTCTGGATTTGGTCAGTACTCTAGCCAGATTTTGGACAAGCTGGAGACCTCCAGTGGTGGATTTAGGAAGACCGGAGAAAAGGCTATCACGGTGATCTAGTCTGGTAGATATAAAAGAATGGATGAGAGTTTCAGCATTGCACAGTGATAAAATGGGGCGGATTTTTGCAGTATTCCTGTGATGGAAGAGTGCTGACTTGGTGATGGCCTTGATATGCAACTGAAAGGTAAGATGAGGGTCATAATTATTCCAAGGTTTTGATTGTTGGACTTCCTGAGATGGTACAGCTATCAATTTTAATGGTCAGGTTTTTCATAATAGTGAGTGTTATCTGCTGGCCCAACAACCAACAGCTCTGTTTTGACATTTAGTTGACAATCAGCCTGTTAAACTGCTGGACACAAAAAAGCGAGGGGGCACGTCTGGGTGTTTACAATTCACAAAAGCAACATGAACGTAAGTGCAGCTCAGACATGGTACAGTAACATTAAAAAGCAGTGTAGCACTCTGCCTCCTGACATATATGTAAACTATATGTGGGAACTTACTGCGCATGTGCAAACAGCTGAATACACACCGTGCTGGCAGAGGAGGTCTGTGCTTCTGCTCTGTAATACAGTGCAGCGACGACTGGCTTGTGTATTAGAAAATAATCAAACCTTAGATTAACTGAATAATTTAATTTTTCCTGGCAGCCTGGAGCAGGCACTGCCTACCCTGACTGCACATCACTGCTCACGAGTACAGGAGGAGGACAGAGGGACAACTGATACTTAACCATTTTTCATTCTTTCAAAACTTCACCCGCTATTTGGGAATATGGTCTGGTATATTTCTGGTATATTGACATTTTAGATAATGTTTCCAATGAGATATTATTCTATGTATTTGGAAACATCTGGAAATACAATGAATGAGTGAATCATCCATGCACTGTGTTGTCTATTATTGAGCCTGACCTATGACAGATCTTCTGCTTCATCCCTCTTGCTGCATGTATTAACAAATGTATCATGTTACAGAGAAGCATTGCCATCTTTACTTTAAATAGAATGAAATAAATGTAGAGACTACAGTCTTATGTATATGTGGTAGACACCCACCAATATCAATCCTCTGTATTGCCAAAATTGACATACATAGTGTTCCTTTGTAATTATCATACTCATACAATAAGAAAAAATAAAAATGGGTAGTTAACATGCTCACTCCCAGACTTCCACCTGTGTTTTGTTTAAACAGAGATACAGATAATGTGCAGCTCTTGCAGGAAGGGAGCTGATCATCTGCTATTCTAAGTGAAAGGAAAGAGAATGGGACCAAAACCTGCACAGAAGCAATGGGGGTATCCAGCACAACTTCACCAGTTAACAAGATGCATGGAGAACCAGGAGACTTGAGAGAAAACAAAACAATAAAAAGCTCAAGCAACACTTGTAACTAAGAAAAACAACTTTATTAGACCGACATGTTTCAGCTTGTAGCTGAGTTGATGAACCTGATGAAAGCTTCAAGCCGTGAAACGTCAATCTAATTAAGGTGTTTTTCTTAGTTGCACAGTTTTTTAATCAAAACCTGCACAGACATAAATGATGAGGAGACGATGTGATAAGAGAAAGATAACATCAGCATGATCAGAGAGAGTTCTTTAACTACACCATGTAGTGATGTGATGAAATGTCATCATGAAGAAGGGAATTGGCTGTAGAAACCAAGATCATTTTTGTACCAGACTGTAAACATGTTTATTTCTGCTGTAAAGTTGGACATTTTAACATGTAAGTCTACAGGGACGGACTCACTATTGGAGACACACTCTAGTGGCCATTAGAGGAACTGCAGTTTTTGGTATCCCAGTGTTGACCTTATGTTTCAGCGTCAGAGATTCATGCGTGTTTCCACTGTAAACAGACTGTCATATTTATTTTGTCCTGCAGCTTTGTTATTAAAACCTCACACACAAAGTGAAATTCAACTTTTTAACTCTGCCAACTGTCTCTTTATTAAATCAAGTGCTTGTGTAATTCAAAGATATAAAACAGATCAAACCATGTTAGCGTGGGTGGGTGTGTATGTGTACACGCATGTGTGTGTGTGAACATCTCTGAAATAATTACCTTTCTTCCATTAAAGAGGCAAACCAAACTCTAATGATGTTTTCTGAGCCTGTCACTTTTTCTTCTGTGTTGGTAATTCTAAACAACTCTTATTGAGCTATGTACTATGATTGCCTGAGTGAATATTGAAATTTGGGTCCATTTGCTGTTGTCTGCTGAACAGTGCTGCAGAAAGCGGGGCTCTGTCCGCTGTTTATTCTGACCTCATTAACAGTAACATGACATTTTTGATAGTGATTACTTCGATGTCTTCAGTTTTACTTTTCCACATAAATAAACTCCATTGTTTGAGTGGGGTTGTTAGTGCCCCCCCCACCCCACCCCACCCACTACACAAAACTAGAAACAGAGTTCAATATATTGATTGGCTGAGGGACATTGATGTCGACTTGAGCAGCTTAATGGAAGAAGTCGTACTGTAAGATGAAATGGTCTTATGCATCTTCCTACTTTTGTTTCTGTTGTTGTAACTTTTTCCATTTGTTTTTGCTTCTTTTTTGAATGCATTATTTTCACATGTTCAGAATAAAGTTTTCATTCTTTCATTCGAAGTGAATGAAAGCAGCTAGACTACACATGAATAAATTGCACACAATGGATGTTTGTATGTAACACTTAAACTTATACAACAGTTTATTGAACCATTTGAACACTGTAGCTGTTGTCCACTGGAGACCAAGGCTGAAAAATATCTGCTTTACTGAATTCTGTGGCATTAATGTTTTTGTGAGGAAAAACTGGAGAGAAGACACATTAAGAAATAGTTTTCTAGACTTAACAACCACTCAGAGCGCTTTATAGTACGACACACACACACACACACACACACACACTGATAACAGTATCCTGCCCATGCACACTAAGACATGTGGACTACAGGAGGTGGGAATGAAATCACTGATCCTCTGTTTAATGGACAGTAAGCTCTACTTCCTAAACCTGAGTTGTCCATCAGTCTTTGTACATAATGGATAAAAAGGAGAAATTAACAGAACTGGATCAGGTTTAGATTAGATAATATAAATGCTGACAAACAGCACAGGACAAACATGTTGTACAGGTCAACTACTTCTACACTTCACTTAAGTACTAGAACATCTGAGCAGTGTTTTTAAGGTAGGACTGTCGAGGATACAGTAAGCAGAACTGGACCCAAACACAGATTCACACCATGTTCCCATGTAAACAAAAATTGCCGAAACAGGGTACTTTTCTCTGCATTTGGGCCTATCATCCATTCAACACCTAAACAGCTTTTTTGGTCCCTGAAGAGGAACTATGCAGGATTTTTAGCTTAACTATGCTACATTTTCACCTTAATTAAACAGCTTCAGAGTAATTGTGGTGGTTAAATTAATGACTTGTAATTTGTTAAGGGAGAATGGAGGCTCTCTGCCTTCCCCCTGGTGTCTCTTGGCTGAAAACCTACCTTGCAAGGTCAGTGCCTCCGACCCCATGTCCCAGCTCTCATTTCTGCAGCACCAGACACAAACGCTACCTGTAAACCATAATCTCTTGTTTATGACAGATAAGACTACACACATATACACATTGTAACGCATATATGATAAATAATGTTATCCATTATCCACTGATTGCTTTATTGCCAGCTTTGTTGAAAACAAATGCACATGGCCAAGAGGAGGGTTAGCAAAACAGTGGAGAAGTGACTGAACTTGTAGTTCCCCTTTAGAACTGATATTTTCAAAAGCTCCTTCAGGCAGTAGATTTTGGAAACGCTGTTTGTGCGTCTACATGTGGAAAAGGAAATCTGAGACTTTGGCTGCACAGGGGGCTGGAACAGGGGAGTGAGCTGCTGCTTGCCACAACACCGGCAAACTCTGGATGCAAGGTAGCATGTTGCAGCTGGAGAGGCAGGTGGAGCTTATCACATGACATGCAGTGTGCTTGCTGCAGCTATGGCGTCGCTTTGGGTTGTGAGCGCTTGACATACGTCTACATTTAAAGTTATGGATTTGTGCATGCCACTCTTACAACAGAGTATGACCAGTAGTCATGGATATCTGAAACAAAGATCAGTACACTTTGGTGTACTGGTCAGACTAGTGCGGACTAGAAAGACCGATGCGTATGAACTGATGAAGCCACTTGGATAAGAGGCGAAACATCTTCCCAGACAAATACAAGTCCAGTTGCCTTCGATTCAATTTGAGAGAGAGAGAGAGAGAACAATGACCTGGATGAATGAGAACATTCACAGACATACACTTTGGTACTTCAGGTTTGCTATTATTGCTGGTGTGGCATGCAATGTACACCATTTTTATTGTGTTTTTGTGTGTTTACATGTGGACAGAGATTTTTTTAAACACACTGGTGTGGATGTGAACTTTTTGGGAAAGAGAGGAGGGAAAACTCAGTTTTCAAGCGTACGTGGGTATGTGTGGCCTAGGCTTCAGACAGGGATGGTGCAGGAATGAAATGATTTATTGAACAAACACAAGAACTCACACATGAAGCAGGAGCATGCAGAAACACAAGAGGAAATCAGGGTACAAACACACAGGTGGGGCAATCCAACACAGGTGAGATATATGAGGTAATCACAGGAGGGAGAGCACAGGAAGACAAGACATGGAAACTTCAAAATAAAACAAAAACTAAACAGAGAACTGGAGACACAAACCATGATAAAGACCACAACATCACCAGGGTTTTCAGGTCACCATAGTGATGACAGGTGGAGGAGGGCAGGCACATTTATCATTATACTATTCCTTCAAACTGAATGTGGCTACTCTTCTGGAAATGGCCTTGTCTGCACTGTCTGCAGCAATTTTACAAACAGACTTGAAACACATAATGACTGCAGATGTGAACCTAATCGCGAAGGAAATATTCACATGACACTGATGCTTGTTTATCTAAATGGCCAGCAGTGAAAAGCAGTAAAAGAGCCTGGGTTGAAGAAATTATACAGAAGTTATATATTTACTCAGCGTAGCCCATTCATTGTTGAGCAGTTGTGAATTATGTGGAGGGTAAAGTGCCTGAGTCGACCAGTTAATTGGTTTAAAGTTGAAATACATTTTTTCATGTGAAGGGGATGGAGTGCTGCTGGCAGCAGTGAGGACATACCTTCGTTTCTACACATGTGACTGTAACATTATAATCCAGTCTATTCTCGTGATTCCCAGTATCATCTGTGGGTGTGCAGTACAACAAACACTTCACTGCTGGAGAACTGACGGAGGGCCGCAGTCACACTGTTGACAGTAATGTGTTGTGATATGCACTTTGATGTGGACTGTTTGAGCTTCTCACAGCCAGTTTCTGTAGAAAACCCCTCAGTTCAGGATCTCACTAAAATGCCTTTGGAATAAATTGAGTAGATCACATGGCTTCTGTGAGTCTGTCTGGGCTTTATTCTGTATTCTGTCATATATCGTATTTCAGAGTATTTTATTGTACCTGGTCCCACTTAAATCACTAAAAAAGTGTATTGACTTTAGACTTGAGGCAGACTTTATTGTCATTCAACACACTCATCTTCATTGGTTGAGAAATTTAAATGTCCTGAGTCTGACTAACAACATTTTGCAAAATGCAATATTTCCACAATGTCTTAAAGAAACTGCTTCATATTTGATGATAAGGTCAAAGCCCTTGTGGCAATAACTCACACGTCACACTAATTATAACACAATTTAACACTCATGCCTTGAATGTATTGATAACAATGATGATTCAGCTTATATTGAAAGGGTCAAAAGTCAGCTTCATTCTGAAATCATCAACGTTTTGCAAAAAAACACCCTGCTCTTATTCAATTCTGTAACACAGGAAGAGGATGTTGCCACTATATTGGTTGGTTGATGGAGGCAAAAACTACTCTCCTATCTCCTGCAGGAGTGGCACATCTGGCTCCAATCTCCTGCTCATCACTCTGCAACATCAGTCCTTTATGTGACCTCTTGCTTTTTGAGTTTTTGCGTCCAGTTTTGCAGAATTCTCCATTTTGATTTGAGATTTTGTTTTTAAGTTTGTTCATTCTTTGTGCTCAGTCCTGTGAGAACTTGATGCGTCACCAAACATCATTTCATCTCCAGTTTTTTTGGACCAGTCAGCTGATAAATTCTAGTCTTTAGATGAACGAGACATGCTGTTAAACACTGTATATTGTGTGGCTGATAGAATAACTGGTTTACTTTTTTAGATTTTTTTCCTCAGGCAGGCAGGCAGTGTGGTAGTCTTGGTAGGTAACCTACAATCCAGGACCTGAAGCAGGGATCCAGCCCCATCCCTTTGAGCTTGTCTTCAAAAAAAGGGTTGAATGGTGTTAAATGCATTTAAGAAATCAAAGAACATAATCCTCAAGTAACCACCTGGGTCTTCCAAGTCAGAGTGGGCCCAGTGGAGCGTATAAAGAGGGTCAAGTAAACTGTCGGGGGTCTAGTTCATGTTCAACCTGCATGTGGCCTCAGAAGGTGGAGAAGTAGCTGCTTAAGGGTCTTCATGATGTGTGAAAGCACTGGTCTGTAGTGATTCATCCAAGCTGAGCTCCTATAGGCACATCGGCCCTGTCCACACCACTGATGCCTTTTACTGGCTTATTTCTCTTTTTTTCTTTTCAATTCTTTTGTCTATGATTTTAATGAATTTTTATGCCCTTGAATTTGCCTGGTGCTTGAATTGTGTCATACAAATTATTTTGCTTTGCCTTGCCTTGCCTCCTTTTCCCTGCAGTGTGTGTGTGTGGCAGGAGGTGTGGCTGACTTCACACTCCCTCTCTCATCGAATCCTGCAGACAAGGCACACCTGGCTGCAATCACCAATCCACATAAGCCTGGTTAGAGCTCCACTCTGATGCTGGATAATTCAGTGTTGTTCAGCAGTGCTGCTGTGCCCCGTGTGCTGTCTCTTGTGTTCAGCCAGATCTCTGCCAGGGCTTAAGCTGTTCCTCACTCCCAGGGCAGCCTGCCTCCTCTCACCTCCACCACAGACTATTTTGCCTATTTTGTTGTTCATATGTGTCAATGGGACGGAACAGGCTGAGGAATCTCCTGTATCAGACAGTACTGATCAAACTGTATATACAATACAAATGAGTTTTAGAAACAAAGAAATGTTTTTTTTTTATTTTATTTTTATTTTTTTGTGATCACAGTTCAGAGGCTTATATATTTTTAAGACATGACAATGCCACAACAAACATAATACATAAACCTAGGACAGGTTACACCTGCAGTAAAACCCACCTGCACCAAACCCAAACAAAACGCAGACAAACCAATACATATAAATATATGTTCAAGGAGCTCGTCTGCAAGTACAAAAATCTGGTGGTTTTTATCTGCTTCAGCAAACAGATTCTCCATCTACACAAATACACACATATATCAACACATTGTGCCAAGGTGTTCAGTTGTCTATTATTTATAAGATCAAGTGTTGGTTTGAGATGGTAGCAGTAAAAAGGCTACTTCACCACAAACTTAATCTAACTCGATAAGTGCAAAATCAAAGGTGTGTACCTTGATCCTACATAAAACATCCTCTTGAATATCATGGTCCTGTAATAAAATCAAAATACTTTCCCTATTTGGCGTGATACATGTCAAGGCAGTGTATCATCCTATGATAAGTCTTCATATGCTGCTAATGTACCTACACAAGTAAGTAAAGTAAAGTAAAAGTGTGGCTTAAATGTGGTCAGTCTTAGTATAAGCAGAAGGGCCTTAACAGCAAAGGGTGCTTCAAACAAATGTTTACAGTCACTAGTCACTAGTGTGTATTCAAGACGTTTAATGTCATACGCACAGTAAACAGAGCAATAAAATTCTTTCTTGCATGTTTCCCTTCACATTACAAAAAAGATAGATAAAATGGGATGAATAGATGGATAAAAGAGACTAAGAAGACATTGGACTAAAACCAATCATAAACTTGAATTGAGATATAAGGGCATATTGGTACAGTCAGTAGTGATGTGAGGCTGCATGGACAGTGTGTTTGGAGTTTGTATGGTTCAGGAGTCTAATGGCCTGTGGTCAGCTCCTGAAGTGCCTCCCTGAAGGAAGCAGTGTGAACAGGTGTGTGCTGAGAGTGTGTGTTGTCCTTGGTGATGACCCTGCTGGTGTAATGTCCTGGCCAGGTTTTTATCACACACCTGAGAGCCTTCCTGATCTGTACAGTGCAGTTCCTGTGCCACTGTGATGGAACCGGTGATGATGACTCTTTTCACTGTGCTTCTGTAGAAGAAAAATGCTGAGGATTTTGGTTGACATACCAATCTTTTATGGGCTCTCTTGGTGGCTTGTTGTGTGTTGTGAGTCCAGGTGAGATCCTAGGTTCCGAGGACTTTAAAAGTTTTCTCCATCTCCACCTCGGCCTCTCTGATGTAACCAGGTGTATGTTGTACCCTCCTCTTCCTCAGATCAGTAAGCATCTCATTGGATATATCTGTGTTTAATGACAGATTATTTACCTGACACCAGGCACTATGATACTTCCTGTAGCCAAAAGGCATTATGCATTCCATTCTTGTGATGATTTTCAGCTGTCTGTTCCTCGTGTCTGTACTGAGTTGGGGAAAAGAGCATTTAGGTATGTCTCCACTGCTTGGGACGTGCTTCAAAAGGTTGTGAAACTGTCCGATCTTATTCCTTACAATGCTTTTCACTGTGTTTTAATTGACAGACAACGTGAGACCATTGGACAGTGGCGGTGTTTTTAAATTGATGTTCCAAATCAAAACTGTTGTACTTTTCTTACAGAATGTTTAAATTGCTGCACTTCATCATGTAAATTATTTGCACATTGTGTTTAAAGGCTGTAATAATGTGTGCTGCTGCTTTCTTGGCCAGATCACCATTGTAAAAGAGATTTGACAAAGCCTATGGTTTTTAGCCTAGACTTTGAAATAGCTCACAGCAATGATGATCTCAACTTTGTATTCCTGATTTACTGATGTCCATCCTGGTAGTCTGACTGAATAGAACTTAAACCCCACCTCTTTGAAGCCCATATGAAGTGGTTGCAAACAGAAACAGTATTTCATGTGGATTAAGGGTTCTGTCACGGTTTTATTTAAAAGCAATATCATGTGTGTTGCACTAGGTCACATTCACCTAGATGAGACTCAGCATGCTTCTTCATTTGCTAGTGAAATGCTGGATATAATGCTGGAGATGGAACAAGCAGTAAAACAAAACATATAAGAGATCATTCAGGCTGGATAATGTCACTCACAGATACTGAGTGAGATGTGTCTGCTTAGCCCCACTAAGTTGGTTCTTCTTGTTATCATCAGCTCTGCTGGCACTGGTCACATCAACTTTCTACCCAGTGATGTCACAAGAAATCCTCGAACCCCTCCATGAAAGAGACACACACACACAATACAAAGCTGGGTTTTAATTTCCCGTCTGACATTAATATCCGTTCATAGATTAGCACACGCACACACACACGCACGCGCACGCACACACACACACACAATCCTGTAGTGCTGTGTTTTTTGATCTTTGTGATAAAAACTGAGAGAATATGGGAGTGAGGAAGACACAATAGCCACACAGGACAGAAAAAAAACACATGAAATGGAAATGTTCTCGTGTAGGTGTGTCTGAATACAGGGGATAAATCCAGGTGTTACTGGTCACAGTGGTTTTAGAATGAAGAGGTCATTCAGATGAACAGTGGTACATTATCAGCCAGACAAGAGAATTAGTCCTCTGTAGAAGAGGGGAGCTTTTCCTGACACACTCAGCCTCACTAAAGACTCAGACCTCCAACACTGCTGCCAGAGGAGGAGGAGGAGGGGGGGGGGTCCAGCAGCAGCCTGTTAAATACATGCTATCAGCTGTATTGTGTTCTAATTGGCTCCTATTGGGCGGTTTTCAGTGCAGAATAAAGAAGGCTTTGTTAGACAGGGTCGCTTTCTCCCTCTCTTGCTCTCTCTCTCTCACTCACACACACACACACGCACACATGCACCCATGCATACACACACACACACACACATATACACAGGCAGCACTGCAGTGTTTTGTCTGCTGTGACTTCACAGTCTGATAATCAGTAATTAGGTAATTGCGTGTGAGGTTTGTTATCAACAGATCTGACTCAGAGTCAGGGCAGAAACATACACACACAAACAATGTGTGTGTATCCGTGTTGCCTTTTCATAGGTTTGCTGTCTGCTTCTGGATGTGTGTGTATGTGACAGTCAGAAGTAAAGGCTGCCCAATGTTATGTTTCCAAAAAAAGAAAAAAAGTTCTGAAAGTTTAGTGCAGGTAGATACTACACTTGAATTTAGATTAGTGCTCAGTGAAAATTAGGATATCACCTTCAGCTGAAGGGTAAAAAATAAAGTTATAATACGTAACTTTTCCATATTCAAGCGTGTGAAAACAACCCGACCTCTGTTGTATACGTATTGAATTGTTTTCTCACATTATCCCAAGTGATTCCAATCAGAGAAATCTGTGATGTCAACCATGACAACAGTTTGTGACATCTGCTGCCTGTCAACACTGTCACATCATCTATGATCATTTGTCAATGTTGTGATTTCATGCCTCAAATTTAAAACTTCACTGACTTCACTCACTCACTCACTAACTCCCTTACTCACTCACTCACTTACTCACTCACTCACTCACTCACTCACTCACTCACAGTGAGACACAGACACAGTGAAACATGTCTAGTCACCAGAGGGAACAATCTTCTCTTTAAAATTTGAACCAATATCCAACATGGTTTGATTTGATTTTCTTGAAAAACTTTTGCTGATTAAAATTCAGTGGCTCTGGGGTGCAGTGGGTAGAGCAGGTGCCCCATATGCAGAGGCTACAGTTCTCACTGCAGTTGGCCCCAGTTCGAATCCCACATCAGGTGGCCCTTTACTGAATGTCATTCCCCTCTCTCTCTGCCTCCCCCTTTCCTGGCTCTCTCCACTACACAATCAAATAAAGGCAAAAAATGCCTCCCCCCCAAAAAAAAAAAAAAATAAGTGGCTCACTGAAGAGTCACAGATATATTCAAATTTATGCAGGAAACCAATGAGGATTGTCAATTTAGAACACTTGAAGAATGCATCCGCAATGTGTGACAGGTGCTGGGCAGCTGTCCCACCTGTGGCCACTCAGACTGGAAGGAATGACAGTACTGAGTGTGTGTGTGTGTGTGTGTGTGTGTGTGTGTGTGTGTTAATGTTTGTGAAGACCCCAAAAGGTCTAAGTGGCTTCATGCCCCACTCTTCGTTTTATTTTCATGATGAAACACCAGTCTCTTCAGTTTGGAAAAGCTTTGACATTCTTACTGATATTTTTGGCTCTCTGCAGTGTCAACACAAGAAAATCCTTAGGTGGGACCTGTGCTTACGGCCCACCACCATGCAGCTGGATGGCTCGGAGAACATACAGGCATACAGGCCACACCACTGAGTCACACTAACAAAAGTTGGATCAGCTTGTGATTTCAGTTTTTTGTCTCCACTGACTGTTATTTTGTCAATTTCTTCTCAAAAATGTATACAGAGTTCATCAGTAAAGATTTTCAACTTGACTCATTTGTTCATCAGGTTCCAATGTGAGTTATCTATTTATTTTATTTTAATGTTTATTTAACAGGGACAATGCATACAACATTGCCACAGGGAATGGGAAAATGTGATGCATATAAGACGTTTAGCTTATAGCCTAGATAAAAATGCAATAATACAAATACAGTGAATAATACAGTGGATACAGTGAGTAAGTACCATGAATAGATAGTTGCAGTAAGTTACAGGTTAAAACATGGGTTAAATTTAACATTAAAATGATATTTCTCAATGATTTTGCAGTGATGCTGTATTTGTGGTTTCTGATCTAAAATTTTCAAAGCTTGTTTATAAAGTGAAAATAGGGGTCTAGTAGCTGAGTCAGTGGCCTGGCCCCAGGCAGTGATGCAATAGGATAAATGTGAGAGAACCACAGCATGCAGATATAAATGAGCTGCCTTAAAAGAGAGACATGACCTGATAAGTCTAAAGCAGTTCAGACTGGTTTTTACAGTCTTCTAGCTTCTTTATATGTAGTCAAACTTAAGTTGAGGATCTAAAGTTATACCTAAATATTTAAACTCATTTACCACCTCAATTTCTTTCGTATCAATAGTGATATGAAATTTCTCAGGGACTTTCTTTCTTATTGAAAAACACATTGATACTGTTTTATGTAATTAAGCGTTAAGTGGTTCCTTTGTAGCCATTCTGAAATAGTAACCATCTGTCTGCTCAACATCTCTGAAGCTTGATAGGGATTCTTTGCTGAACATAAAACACTGTATCATCAGCATACATCTAACATTCAGTGTCTGTACAAATAGTAGGCAAATCATTTATGTCTAAGCAAAAAGAATAGGACCTAAAACTGATCCCTGTGGCAGACCAGTCTTACTGTACAGAGATGTTTTCACATTCTGTAAGCGAACACACTGTTGTTGATACTCTAAATATGAACTAAGCCAACTGACAGCAAGAGCAGAGAAAATGATGTCTTCATTTACTGACAAGTATCTCATGACTCACAGTGTCGAAGGCTTTCTTCAAGTCCAAAAACACTGCTCCAACCACATTTCCATTATCACGTGAACATTTTATTCTCTCAATGAAGTGACACAGTGCCATCTCAGTTGAACATTTTTGCGAAATCCAAATTGCTTTGGATGATATATGTTTTTGACAGTTTCTGTTTGGCAGGCATTTTTGCAAAAAATTTGACAGTTAATAAATGGAAATAAACGTAGAGTTAAGTGTCCAAGCTATAAAACAACAAGGAAGTAAAATGATCTTAACAAGAAGGGTGCAAACAAACAGGAAATAGTCAATATACTTTATACAGAGTATACTTTGCCTAGTTTGTCAGGTTTCTGTATTAGAGTAGCTTTCTGTGTTTTCCCCAGTGTTGTGTGTCACTTCCTCTTTTATTTTATGTGTTTTCATGTTTCATTGGGTGTCTTTACTTCCTGGTCTTGACTACCTGTCCCCGGCCTAATGTGTTTCACCTGTGTCCAATTGTCTCTCTTCCTCTGTCTGTACATATACCTCCCTATCTCTGTGTTCTTTGCCAGATCGTCCACATCCTTCGATGAGCGTCCCAGTGTCCTTGTACTTTGACTAATTGCCTTGTTTGTGACTGTGTCTGTGGACTGTTGTTTTGGATACATTTGCTCTGGTGAGCTATTGATTGCCTGGTTTGAACTGTTTTGGATGGCCATGTTGGATTCCATTCATCTTGTGCATTAAGCTTTTTACTGAATTGTGTTTTTTTTTTTTTTTTTTTTGGGGGGGGGGGGGGGGGTCATTTCAGGTCCTGTGTGACATGCTGTCTGAACAAAAAGAGGCTTCATTACACCCTCATTATTTAACTAAAATAAAACACAACTGGTTAATTAGTTTTATTTTAAAATGCCTCTCAACACAACTAAACCTGTGGTGTCATAGGTCATATTCTATCTGGTAATAATTAGGAGTTGGTGAGTGTGAGTAAATGTTTCCAAATTGTCAGAACAAGAAGTACAAGTTATTTTGCTGATCATTAATCTCTCATGGACCATGTATGGTCTTATATATGATTATATTGTATATGGAACAACAATAGGAGCTAAAAGACAGGGTGTAGCTACAGGCCAGTGGAGATTTACTGGCCTTTCACAAAATCCCATTAAACAATAATAATATCATAATATTAATAACAATAATATTCTGTATGTCCTTTATAGATGTGGCTTATTGTTGACCTGATGAGGTCCCCACCTCCACCACCAGCTGTGTGAAGTGTTAAAGTTCCCGGTGTGACCAGAGAGGGCAGGAGAGTTCAGCTAATCTCTTCCCCGCTGCTGTGCCTCCTCAGCCGGGCTTCACACCGCTGCCCTCCGCTCCATCTCCGGGCTTTACCTCCAGCCTATTTAGATCAATGGCTCCATACTCCACCAAGGTGTCTTTACCCTCTCTCTCCCCAGCTGTATAGAGAGAGAGAGAGAGAGAGAGAGAGAGAGAGAGAGGGTTCGACTGTGTACCTCCTCCTCCTCCTCTCTCAGCCCTCTCCACCCGTCCTCCCCGGCAGACTGAGCAGACCTCCGGGAAAGCAGCGTGGATTTTTCACTCTCCTCCGCATATGTGTGAATGGGAATCAGCCGCACCGCGCAAGAGTGATGGAGACTCTGCCCTCGTAGTTACTGGAACTTATTTGTCATCTGTAAAAAGAGGGAAATAAACCACGCGCGTGTGTTTGGGGGGTTTTCCTTTTCTTTTTCCTCTTTGGGATCCGAGCCCGACCGGGATCATCAGGGTTGTTTTTTGGAGAGAGGAGAGGTTGCTCCACCACCAGTGTCTCTCCACCTCATCATCCTCCTTGCTCACCACACCGGAGGCTTCTCTTCTCTTATTTTTGTTTCTTTTTTTTCAATTGACACTTGGGATTGTGTGGAGGTTTTTCATCAGAGACCAGCCATCAGCAGGATTTGCGGGTGTGTGTCCCTGTGGCTTCTCGGGCGCATTGGGACTGGAGCGGGGCAGCATGGAGCTGGTTTTGGTTGGATGTATTGGTGATGGTTGGGAGGTGCTGGTGCTGCTGAGGAGGAGGAAGACGACAGGAGGACTCTACCTGCTGCTGCTCTGCTGGCTGCTGGCCGCTCACACCACAGCGACCGGTGAGTGGGAAAGAGGAATATTGGATATGTGTGATTCCTGCCTCCGTCCTGCAGTGAGGTTTTTCTCTGTGCTTGTGTGTGTGTGTGTGTGTGTGTGTGAGAGAGAGAGAGAGAGAGGGGTTGCCGCAGACCAAACGAGAATTGACACATTTGTTGAACCCCCCCCCCCCGGCTGCTGTGTTAACCCGGTCTCTGAGCGGGGATGATTCGGGTCTGACCAGGTTCAGCAGGGTTTTTTCCGGGTTTTGTGTGTGTGTGTGTGTGTGTGTGTGTGTGTGTGTGTGTGGTCACGGTGCTGCTCTGCTGGGTTAGACCGGTTTAAATGGATTTCACTGGGCTTCAGCAGGTCTGATCTGCTCGGGGCTGGTTTTAGTCAATGTTACTCTGCTGCTCTTTTACCAGGTGGACCCTCAGTGATAGTCTGACTGGAGATGACGGGGCTGAGGCTGTTAGTCTGACTGGCTTATGACAGGTTTTGCTGGATTTGATTTGGTTTTTGAGTGTTTCGTCGGGGCTTTATTGGGTTTCACCTGACGTCTGCTGGTCTGATCATGTTGGTTTGACTGGGTTTAAAAGGATTTCACTGGAGTTGAGCGGCCTGCTGTAAGTTGTAGTGATTTTTAGTGGATCTCAAATCGGTTTCACCTTCAGCTTTGTTTGAATGGTATTATTCAGGTTCAGCCACGTTTTGCTGATTTATTTCATCATAATTGACTGTTTCTGTGAGCAGGCCTGACTATATGGTCAAATGGGTTTCACCAGGCTTCAGCAGGTCTCACTGGGCCTGATCATTTGCCTGTTAATGCTGCTGTGGCCAATCAGACTCCTTGTGGCCTCAAGTTGCCTCCAGGGTGACTAGCTTTGCTGGTCTGATTCTGGCTTGATGTGACTGTACCAGGTTCCACCTCCTCTCATCTTGTCTTTGCCTGTTGGTTTTATAGAGGACTGTTGTGAAGCTTATCATGCTGCTTCATTCATTTCAGAATGGTTTTCCTGGGACCTGACAGAACAAGGCGGCTGGTTTTTCTCTGATTAACTTTTACCATCAACTTGATCAGGTTCTTGTGGCTTCATTGGTTCTACTGAGCTCCACAGGTCTTTTTACCCATGACCTCAGAACCCAGAAGAACATCTCCTCACACAGCACCCCTACAGCAGCAGGTGCACTGCGCCTTTGTTGTCATGCTAACAGGATGCAACCTCCTGTGAAGCATTTAGAACAGTCACGTTTTGGTTTGGTAGTTTGCTTCATGATCAGATCAGATCATTATTCAGAGAAAAATAAGCACACTCTTAAAGTTAGAGGACATGTGTCGTCATGGTTACTAGAATAAACATGCACTTAAGATGCTCGTTAAGCTGTCTGCACAGACAAACTCAGGCGGTACGGGACGTCTCAGTTGTCACTGGGTTTGACTGCGATGCTAATGCTGTTTCTGTCTGTGTAAAATTGAATCATTTGTTCCATTTAAAGTATTTAGTCTTATTCCTCTCTAAACGACTCCTCCCACCCTGCTCCTCTATCCCTTTAATAATCAAGTTTTTTTTTACACTTTTAATTCCCTCTCTTTGAAGAAGTTTGTCATTGTGAATGTAATGACTGTTACTCAGAAGCACCAGCTCATCGGAGCTGCCTCTGACATTAATTGTCGGTTCTGTCCAACATCTTGAAGCATTGTTTCAGAATCATTGTTGCATCATGAGTTTGGTGATTGAACACAGATCTGAGAGCGGCTTGCCTGACTCTCCCCCCTCTGAGTCTCCTGCTGTCAATAAATTATGTCCAAACACTTTAATTAAGCTAATTGGGGGAAGGGGAGACTACATAGACACACACACACACACACACACACACACTGAAGTGCCCAGCTGATCCACCAGCCTTGTGTGTGTGTGTGTGTCTGATAATTCCTCTGCAGTTCAGCTGTTGAATACTCTGCTGAATATCCAGCGATGATTTCCTCCAGCCGACCAGGAGCAGAGTTAATGAGTGGGTAGAGAGCCTGAGTCCATAGAACAGGAGAGAGCTGTTTGTCAGTCACAGGTGCTGCTGCACAGTCACACCAAGCCACTGAACTCTACTACTCGATTACCGCAGAAAATCCAGGGGCCATGTGAAGCAGGCCTCCACCCAGTGAACTGACAACCCGTTAATAACCTCACTGAACCAAGGAGAGTGTATGCCACTGATCTGAGTTCATCAATAACCAGGGTTTTACTCCAGACACAACGGCTGGAGATCCTCACTGTCTGAACCCTGTCTACAGCATGAACAACATTAACACTCAGTGGTTTGCAGCTGTGAATCCTCTACATCTGTCACTTCAGGAACACACACACACACACACCACACACACACACACCTGATTCGGTGTGTCTCAGTGAGAGTTGAGCCAACTCAATGATTAACAATTCAGGTAACTCAAAACAACACATTAGTATCCACTTTTGAATGTCCATACACTTGTTTCTTAGCAGAAAAGAAAGATATGACAAGAAAAACAAGTGAACTCATCTGTGCTCCAGATTTCAGCTGTGGCTCATCCTGTGCAGGCTGACGGACAGCAGATATGTCTGGAACAAACTATGGAACAAACTTATTCCAAATTACATGACACATTACATGGTATCTGTCTCCAGAATTGTGGATGATATTTGATATCAGTTCAAAATCCTAACTCTATGTCCTGTAGAATAAGATGGTCGACCAGTCTTCACTTCATTATCCTCAAACTAAGTGATCCACTCTCAGTGTAACTTGTGCCAAATGTTGCCACACACACACACACACACACACACACACACACACACACACACACACACATCATCCATTAGCAAACTGCATCTACAGGCTCTTTAGTAGCCATAGAGTCAAATACACAGACTCCAGCAATTTTGAACTGTATGAAGGTTTGAACCTGGGATTCTCTGAGTGTTAATCGACAGTTGTAGCTGCATCCACGCTTCTAAACATTTGCCTTATGTCCGCTTCAATCTCTTCTTCTTTTCCTCTTCAAAATATTTTGTCTGACTGTGTGTGGCCACTTCACCGCATCACCATCATCATCAGAGTGGAGAACTGATCTTTGAGTCCCAGTGTGAACTGATTCTCCTGGTTACAACACTTAACTGCAGAATATTTTGTAGGTGAGAGAGGTGAAGTTTTTTTTTTCATCTGTCTTTGAAGCATAAAACATGGATGACTTCTGAATGGCTGCTGAGGTGTCATGCTGCTGCTTGTCTGTTCAGTAAATGTTTAAACTGAGTTCAGGTTCATTATCCGGTTCTTTTTTGATAAGTTGCTCTCACTGCTGACGATCTGCTGCACACACATTTATAGAAAATAAAGAAACATCCATTACGTCCCCAGCTGGATGTTGAACAGTCCAACTTCAAGTCATTACTGAAATAAAAGGGGGATCAGTGAGGAGATGTTGTGTCTGTTTAGAACTCTGTGTAGTTCCTCCTCCTGCCACCAGGACATGTCACTGGCTGTCCAAATGAAGATGGATGGAGTGTTGGAGGAAGTGGAGCAGAGGTGAATACATCATCTTTGTTTTTGTTTTGGCCATGTTATTAGATTATTCCAATGAGCTTTAACCTCCATGATTCATCATTAACGTCAACACGAGGCTGAGAGCAGAGTTCTTCTGCAGCTTCACCTTCACATTTACTGGAGAGAAGCAGCAACTGTCAGCTGAAGGCACGATGCAGTCTCAATGAGAGATACAAAGTGAGACACCTATGCAGCAGCAGCAGAGAAATAACAGGTGTGCTGCTGATTGCTCACTTACATTAATTAGGCTGATGATGTCACACAGCAACAACACAAATTAATAAACAACGCTCACGACAACCCAGAGAGCAGAATGCATCTGGCCCACACCTGGGCTGCACACTGGTGCTTCCTCTGGCCCAGTGCACACCAGGTTCCATGGCTGAGTTCTTGTCCAGATAAACCTGATCAGGAACAAACCAGAATGGAACCAGGACATACACTGGTCCAGGAGTTTCACTTTGTTAAGTGGATAATTATGTAGAGGCTTTTACACCACTTAGCATTCACTGTGGACCACTTGCTGTGATAAAAACCTGTTTATGGGGACTTGTGTGTTCGCTGCAGCTCTAAGTGATGTTCACAATCCTCTTTCTTATCTGCCGTCCTTGTCTCTGAGTGCTTCTGTCCTCATCGTACATTCTCTCATCCATTCTGCTTCTCTGTGAGAATCACAGGATTATCAGCCGACAGCTGAGTGAGTTCTCTCTGTTGTCAGCTTCTCAGCACGTGTGTGTGTGTAGAGGGCGTGGCCACTTGAACAATGCTGTACGAATCCGAACTGTGTTAGTATTAGGACTAAGCAGATTTGTCTTTGAACCTTTGTCTTTATCCGAAGGAGGATTTGTTTTCACTGTCTATGACTCACCAGTATGTGTGTTCGCATTCTGCTCACTTATGATCCACTGCCAAATCTTTTACATTTCACATTTTCATTCATTTATTTCTCCTAAACAAATCTAATTAACATGAAGGGGTGGAGTAAAGGTGGAGGTGGAGGTGGAGATGTTCTTACTTATTTCCTACACAATGCTGGAGTTTGTTTTTAGTTACATTGCGTTGTGGTGTCCTCTGCCTTAGCTTTGATGGTGGTTCTAGTTCATGCAATGATCATGAGATTAGTGAGGTGTTTATTATGCAGTAATTAGTTAGATATAGAACTAGTTTTAATCTTGGCATGTTTGCTGGAGCTACTTTCATAATGATTTCACAGTCAGAATGCTGCTGTATGAGGTGATGACTTCAAACTGATTCTTTTCTTTTGGTTTGCTGCTTCACTTTAAACGCTGTTTTCCATCAGAGGATCCTAAACATCAATATCTGAGCCATCAGTCCACGTTTGTTAACCCAGTCTGTGCAGCACAGTGTGGCTGTGATGTGCTGACACACTTCTACCTTGTCCTTCTTGAACTTTTATTTTATTCGTCTTGCAACAAACAATGTATTTCTATTGGTTTGGCACTGCAGTCCCACAAGGCACTGTTCAGTTCTGGAGTTCAACATGGCAGGTGGTTGACCGGACACTTTCTGCTTCCCCATGACTTAAGTTTAAGGGGCAATTACACCACCCTTGAGAATATGTGAACTTGGAATGACTACTTCTCACAGCTGAGACAGCTCAGTGGTTAAACTTTGGTCTCCTAATTAAAAGAGTCAGTACTCAACCTCCACTGAGAGCTGCTGTGTGAAGGTGAAGGACAGTCATGATGGCTGCTTGTTGTCACTGAGTCTGTTCTCCTCCATGCTGCACTACATTATGTGTTTCAGGTATGTTCTCATGTTGGTGAGCTGTCATAAGCTCCCGCACCATGTCACTATCTGCTCCTCAAGCAGCAGCAGCAGCCAACAGCTCACATATACATCGCATATACCCATTGCATTCACTTTCATCTTATTACTTATTATCGATCACACCTCTTATTCTATTCACACATTTGTCTAATATAATGATATTTAATTCAGTTTAACCTCATTTCATTTATTTCACCTAATTGTAACCCATCTACTCAATCTAATCTGCTAGTGTCTTTTTTAATCTCCTCTCTGTTTATTTTATTGCTTTTTGTTTTGTCTCATATCAACTTATTAGCACATACATCAGCATCTGCTTCTGTCTTCTGTGGTCCAGTCTCCTCCCATCAGTTCTTATCTTGTTTTATAATCTCACTTTGTTCTTTCCGATCTCATCTTCTTTAGTCAAGTCACTGTACTGAGGCTGTGTCTCATTTGATCCTCCATTCTATCTCAGTCCTCTTTCATATTGTCAGATAGAACAGACTAACTTTTTCCACTAGTATCACTGGTGCTCATTACTGAAGAAAAAATAGGAATACCATTTAAATCGACGTACATCATAATGCTTTTCTTTTAATTAAATGAAAAAGTCAATAAGTAAGGTAGTGCCTTAATAGAAAAGAAAGCAAATAAATGAACTAATGAAAACAGAGCATACATACTTAAAGGGGACCAATATGGTTTAATATCCTTACAGTTGAAATCACAAGACATCGAAAGAAGAAACTACACTAGATTTCACCTTTAAAACCCAGCCTTTGTAGTTGGGCATTCCAGCTCTTTTACCCTGACTAAACCACATCTGAGCAGCCTCCTTGATATCAAACTGCTCCTATTGGTCCCTCAAGACATCTAATCCTGATTCTAATCAGGCCTTCTACTGTGTCCACATGCAGGGGCCTTCTGACATCACATTTAATCCTCCTCGAGGCTCCAGACTAACCTCTTTTTCTCTCTTTCCTAGCTCAGATCACCAGAGCTCCTTATAAGAAGCACAAGCAGAAAATGTAGGTGCACAGCTATTTTGCTAACAGCTAATATGGATCAGCTCAGGGAAACCTCCTGTGCTGTTTCAGAACAAAGAAGAATTGTGTTCCAGGCAAAAGTGTTTTATTCAGATGTGAGAGTTTATTAATAAGTTCCTTGTTATTAGACTGGTGTGTACACCTGTGTACTGTTCAATACCTGACACCACTACAGAACAGCTGCAGTCTTATCTCCATATGTCTGTCTTGTATTTAAACCACCAACCCCCTGCTCTTGTGTCAGGCTCATGTCCTGCAGAATTCTTCATGGCTCTGTGTTATTGATCCATCTCTGCTTTAAATGAAATAAATGAAAGCTCCCTGCTGATCAATAGGTCTAGAACAGCATAGGCCCTGGCCTTATATTAGTGATAAGTTATTGATCAGCGTATGAACAGTCTGATGATTACACAGAGATGCTGCTGGACATAATTTCTAATCTTTTCTGCTGATATCAGGGTATTGATTATGAGACTGAAGACTGATCATGTTGAGCAGCACAGAAGTGTCTGCCTTCAATCAGTCCACCAGCACAATCAATCAGTGTGATCAGTCATGTTCCAATGCAGGAAGTGATGGATGGTGATTCCTCAGCTCTACAAAAATGGTTTTAGGAATGAAATGACAATGAGAAGATGAAAACATTTCCAACACAACCATTTGGTTTGAATACAGATTAAGAGAATATTTGTGTGGACAACTGCTGTATGATGCAAGGATGTGACAGTCTGAAGAGTTTGTTTTTCACAAACATTAAGAAATCATCAGTAATCCAACCTGAAAAACCACCAACACTCTGATATGACCCATAGGAGTCCTGATGTAAACATGACTGGGTTAACACCTTGGTGCAGTGTTCTTGCCTTTCAACAAGAAGCTTCTGGGTTTAAGTCCATGCCTGGGGCTTTCTAGGTGGAGTTTGCATGTTCTCCCATGTCAGCATGGGTTCTCTGGGTTCTTCAGCGTCCTCCCACAGTCCAAAAACATGCACAATAGGTTTATTTGGCAACTCTAAGTACACGAACATGCATGCAGCTCTATATTTGGCCCTGTGATAGACTGGTGACCTGTCCAGGGTGAACCCCACCCTTACTCTTTTTCAACTGGGATTGTGAATAGCAAGAAAGGCATAATGCATTAAGGTATATAGTCCTTGTGATCTTATGAGAAACCACATTAATTAACTGAATGGGGGGTGGTGGGTAACAGAAGCTTTTAGAAGAAGATGCATTAAAGAAAAAAAGACAGATGTTGTTTCACACTGTGTTTGATGAGGAGCCCTCAGCCTTCTTCAAGGTCTTCATCCGACGGCAACACCCAACCTCCAAACACTGCGGGAAAAAAACAACAAACAATGCAAAAAAGAGGAACTAAATTTAATCAAGAATCACATTAAAGCTAAAAGCACAGAGCACTAAAACCTTGTCATTAACAAGCAGAGCTCAATAATAAAGTCAGAGACGATCCATTAGAGACACAGCAAGCTTTTAACACCAAGGAGATGTTAATTTGCACCACCATCCATTCACCCATCCATCAATCTATTAATGATGTATGAAGGAGAAAATACCTGCATATTTCATCTGTTATCAAGCCTTAATTTGCCTCCCTCATGTTTCCCAATCATCAAATCCCAATTAAGCCTAAAACAGCTGCTACTGTTAAGGAGGCGTAATGCTTCATTTATGTTAGATAGCAATTTAATTATTTACAGATAACGCCTTCTGTGTGAGAACAATATAAAGTAAAACAATACCTTTAGACTGAATTTTGACACAGGGCTCCTACAAGACAGGGTCAATATTAGCAGGTGATACCTTAATTCCATGGTGCAAATGAGCATTTAATCAAATTATCAAAAACTCTTGGATTGGGCCTATCTTGCAACTTCTTCTGTTCATGTAGGACCAAGCATCCACCTGCAGGGCTGAAAAATGAAACCAGAACTTTAGTGGTAAAAGCTGCAGTTCCTCTAATGACCACTAATTGTCACTTTTGGGGGCAGCTGTGGCTCAGGAGATAGAGCAGATCGTACACCAACCAGAAGGATGGCAATTTGATCCCTGGCTCCTTCAGTCCTTATGTGGAAGTACCCTTGGGCAATATACTGAACCCTAAAATGATCTCTGATGTTGCATCAGTATGTGAATGTGTGATTCATATAGAGACTTAAAAAGTGTTGTATGCAACTCCATCTATCATTCATCACAAGAATCTCACTCCATTGGTGAGGCTTGCTTCACGTCATAGTTTTGTGGTCACAGTGTGGTATACATTGTACATTGTTGAGGTTTTCTTTCTTTCTATTACCATACATCAGCAGTAGTTTGAATGAAGCACATCACTGTGACAGCCTTAGCTTAAAGTGAGGGTGTAGCCCTTTTGAGTGACAGGTCAGTGAGTGTATGTTGAGCATGTACCAAAGTATTAGCTCCACGCATGTTCCACCTCTTTGCTTGCTTTTGGATTTGGTTGGAGTGAGACACTGTCAAGATGGTGACAATGGAACAACCTACTCTGATCTTCAAAACTGCTCTTCAGTAACCTGTCGGTGACATCACTCATAGATACATCTATATATAGATGTGTGAATATATATATATATATATATATATACAGGCTGTGCTTTGGACCTTCCATACAGCATGCTAAGCTGTAGATCTGGCCTTGCAGTGTGTTCCTGTAATGAAACAAATGTGGTCACTGAGGCCGGGGAGATTGATCGCCTGGGCAAATGAATAGGACTCTCTGGGTGTAATCACAGCCAGGAGCAGTGGATTAATAAGGAAAACACCGTCTTAGACGCTGTTCAGCTCAGTTTAATTTTGTATTCTTCACTCCTGCAGTGGACAGGAAGTCATTTACAGATGTGAAAATAAAATTCGATTAGGAACATGAAGAAGCTTCCTCTGTTAGTTCAGCAGAGCTTTGTTTCATCAGTCTGAGCTAGGAGTAAAAATGGTCTAGAAGGAATCTCCTGTGCTGCAGCCCATCTGCTAACAGAGAAGAGGATACTGGGCTGTGACTGATCTCATACGCTTCATGCTTTTACCCTATACGCTATATACTTTTATCTGATTTGAGCTTTTGTAATTGAGACATTTAAAGAATGGAGGTAGGTTTATTCTCTGTGTCTCATCCAGTGGTCTCAGGGTAGAGGGGGTTTAATGTACAGATTGCCTTCTGAGAGCAATCAGAGGTTTGGGGCTGTGGTCGTTGTAGATGTTGCTGTAGGGACTGTGTTTCTGTTCTTTGAATTATTTTGTGATGGGCTGATAAGCACTGTGTGCACTGGGTGCACAAGAAAAAGGTCAGAGGATACTGTGGAATAGAAAATACTTCTCATTCTGGTGATTGTGTGGTAAATTAGTTGTATACTTTTTATTTTGGTTTCAAAATATAATAGTGATGTGTGTGGAGCCACTCTAGCCATAAAATGTTGTTGTAGCTTTTGAAGAAGTGTCTTTGGATGAAAGCTCTGTACGTACGGTGTCCTCCCATCACAAATGTCAGTGTCTAGCATAGAGCTGCAGTGAGTGTCCAAATAAAAAGAAAGTGCTGTTTTCATGGGAAGGTAAACTGCTGGAAATATTCCACAAGTGAACATTTAAACAGATATAGGATTGTTTTATTGGGTGATTTTAAACACGTCTGTTCTTTCTGTTGACCCTGTGCACGGCAACACATAGTCTGCTTGTGTTCGTGGTTGGCTCTTCTAACTGTGAGCACTCTGAACAGAAACTACTGTGGAGGTGAAGTGCAGTCTATTCATGCATACCTCACACAGCCCCATGCCAAAAACCCTGAACTATGTCATTAGGGCTTCACAGGCTGATGGAAACAGCAGTGTTGGACTATAATCCACTGTGGGTTTATCACTAGAAGTCACACCTTTCACATAGTCGCAGGTGTATGATCCAATGGAGATTGATAATGACTAACATAAAGATGGTTTAAGAGCAAAATGCCCCACCCCAAATGCTCATCCTAATGTCGCTGTGTACTACATCAGAACTCATGTTACTGTCCAGAATGAGAAGTTTCCAACAGGAGTGAGCACCTTTGATACTAAATGAAAAAATGTTTGCTCATAAATGTGATAAAAGTGATAAATCCTCCACTTTGGGCTGGGTATTTTTAGCCTGAAAGCCTCGCTGTGTATCTTGATGAAGTCTGTGGATTTTTCCTGCCTCTGCATTATTCAGATGGTTGGATGAAAAAAAAGACTAAAAAACAACAAAAAACAAAGAAAAAATTGGCCTGTGAGTAATTTACAGAGGTAATTTGCCTTGGGTCTGAACATTAGCGTTTCATTTACGTATTGTGTTCTCAGCTGTCTATATTTAACATCAGCTGCTCTTCTCTGACATTCATGCATTATTCATGTTGGGAACATACATTACCTGCCTGAGGAGAACTGCTTCTCCCCCACCTTTAAATCATCCTTATTAATCCCTCTGCAGGCTTTTATGGGCTTTCTGTTCCTTTTTGTCACATTGTTTTTTGTGTGTGCTGATAAATTTGGAGCTAGTTAAAAAGGTGAACAAATGGAAAGGGTTTTATGCAAAGGTGTGTAGTCCCCATGCCTCGGGGATAAAAACCAGTTTGTACTGTGAACTACATGATACACTCAGCATGCATTAGAACCTTTATGTCACTGCTTGAAGCAACAGAGTGATCCTGGTGTTTCAGGTGTCTCACACAAAATTACACTTTGTTTGAATCTATCATTGGATCACTGGATGTGTCTGAATTAACTCCCGTGATCAACAGTTGTATTGTTTTCTGATTAGAAGCAGGGATTATGCAGACTCTCTTTTGTTTACTGAATAGAGATCCTCATGAATTCTCACTGAAATCTGTTGTTTACAATCCTAGTTTAAAGTACTGGCACTTCTGTAGCCATGAGTGTCTGAGCAGTCGGATTAAAAACCAAAACAGTAACAAGACTTTTAGTCTAGTTGTGAGCTTAAGTGCTTCAGTGCCATGCTAAGCTCTGGTTATGGATCCCCTGCGTGGTGCCACTTTATACAATGCGTAACCAGTGCATTAACATCATACCTGTGCCTTGAGCCAGACCTGTAATCACACAAACTCAGATGTGGTCGTGGATGTCATGCTACTGCTGGTTGAATATCAGAGGTGCACAGATTCTGGGGAAATGAGTAAATGAAAAAATAAATGAAACTTTAGAGTAGTGTGTGAACAGTGCAGTGCACAGGATGGGGAGAAATGTGAAGGCCGTGCACACATACTGAAGAGTGCCTTTGGTTCTGGTGGTTTTTCATGACTTGACCCTTTAGTTGTAGTAAAAAGACATGTTCCAAACTTTGTGCCAGCAGTTTGTGTTTTGTTGCTTTTCTATTTCAACATGATGTCCTCAAGCACAAAGCCAGCTCCATAAAGAAAAGGCTCAGTGTTGGAGAACTGAACTGGTCTGCACAGAGCTGTAACCTCAGCCCCATCAATGCCTGCAGAATGACTTGGTGCCAGTCATTAGCCTACATTTGTGATGGGCCTCATAGTGCTGTAATTAAACAATTTCGAATGTTATCAACACATGTCATGAACTGTACTCCTCTGTTCTGAGATGGATTTATCAGGGGTACTCAATTTTGAAATTGTGTATCCAGCAGATGTCAGAGGGTTTTTATCCTAGAGTGGTGGATACAAACAATGTATTATGTACTGATCAGGGCTACAATCAACCCGTGCAGTTGTCTTTTTACTGTGAGATCACGTTGACTTGCAGAAGCTTCTGACCGAAGAGCAGTTAAGGAAATGCATTCCAAGACACACCTGGCCAATGAGTGATGTGAATGTTCTCACATGACTTGTGTTGCTGCATTTTGGCTCATTTCACCAACTCATCGATTGATTGGAACCAAAGCAAACAATGTGGTGTGACAAGGAACTGAAATGGCTGAAAAATTCAACGGGTGCTGACCAAAGAAGCCAACTACAGATGTGAATCCACCCTAAAACTTGGATTTTGTCTGGCCCAATGACTGGATTCAAAGATAGACGTCATATATTTGAAGTCAAAATGTCCTGGATATGAGCTCTGCTGTCTTGCAGTGGTGACAGTGTTTGGAGTCAGAATCTGTGCAGCAGCAAAAAGGGAGTGATCAAGGTCT
This sequence comes from Caranx ignobilis, assembly GCA_021432705.1. NCBI lineage: Eukaryota > Metazoa > Chordata > Actinopteri > Carangiformes > Carangidae > Caranx > Caranx ignobilis. The sequence goes on along the minus strand of MU269987.1, from coordinate 2,231,122 downwards.
GCCATTCCACCCACTTGATCCAACATGATTTAATCATGATATTGCACTGTTAAAAAGACACTGGGAAACATTGAAAAGAGCTGCTGTAAGTCAGTGAGTATTGATGAGCTCTCCATCCCTACTCCTCATTCTCCTGGAGTCCTGTTCTGCTGGAAGCAAATAGGACAATCAAGTCGCCGCGTTCTGGGGATGGCAAACAGAGTTGGCCTTGTTTGGCTGGAACCCAGAAACAGTCAGTGTTGCATGAGACATGATCACTTTGTGCACAGAACTGCAGCTCTGGCCAGATGAGATAAATTACCTCAACTGCAGTCGTTTCCTCTCATAAATATTCATATAGCAAGGCGTGGCATCATGCAAGGGGGAGAGCAAAGAGGACTCTGTCCAGTGAACCCTGATCACACCGAACAACCCCCCCCCCCCCCCCTGTCCCACACTCCCCACGTCAGCAGCAGCATCATAGCCAGCCCACTGCTGCAGCATAGCCAGCTGGATTTATAGCCACTTATAAAGATAAGTGATGCATCCTCCATGAAGCACACGTGCTCTCTTTTTCGCTCTCTCTCTCTCACACACACACACACACATTGAGACACACTAAAAAAATGCAGACTTACACACTGACACTGTACAAACTTGTCGCTAGATGAAACCTAACTAAATAGGAAGAAAGAAGTTCCACACCTAAGAACCATTATTTATGAAAACACCCACATCCCAGATCTGCAACCCTCACCCCCCTCCTGTCGAAGGCCTCCCTGTGGACATATGGCAATGAGGATCTATGGGGTCAGATACCACACAGAATCAGTGTGTATGAAGAAGGCACTGTGCACATGGTTCCAACAATCTCCACCTCTAAAGCTTTACAATAAGGCTGGATGCAGCACTCTGTTAGCGTAGCTTAGCTTAGCAACCAGGCTAAATGTAATGTAACAATCCATTTACCACCCTTAAAACAAATCATTAAATGAAATCAAATGATGTTTAAATCCAGATGTCAAAACAACAATTAGATGAATTATGGTGAGTTTCGTGCCTGACTAGCTCTTGGTTGGGAGCAGTTGCCAGGCAACCTCCAAGACTCCAGGTTAAGTTGCATGTTTGGCAAGTCAAAGATATGTATACTAAAACAACATAATTAGTCTCTTGCTGTTGTTTTGAAAAACGGCTCACAAAACTTGAATAAAATGATGAATAATAACATTAAAACACATTTATTCAAATTCTGTTAACAACACCATCTTTTTTTTGACACACAATTAGCAGGTGTCAAAAGCCCAATCGGTTATATTGGCCTTTGGCCTGACTGATAGACCCACACAGAATCAGTGACTGGGTTACAGCAATTGGTGACCAGAGGACACATTTGCTTTGTTGAAAGTGAGCCAGAAGAAGAATGTGTATGTAACTCCTCCTAGTCAAGTCAACATTAAGCTGAGCCCCAGAAACTGTCTCCATCGTGTTTACTGAGTCAGCCCTGGTGGATGAAGTCAGCTGTTCAGAGTTGTTTGGAGTTACCACTTGGATGGTGCTGTGCCATGTTAATATATGAGCATATTTTTAAAAAGCATAATGCAATGAGGCTTTTAAGGATTTCTGAACAGTATTTGTCATAGTTTTTGGTTAATCTATAGTAAATTTACATTTGCATTAAAGTGTCATTGTTTTTGTGGTGGGGTGGTATGAGGTACAAATGGCCCCTCAGTATAATATCTGCAGCAGACAGCTCTCTGCTCTCCTGCAGTTATCCATACCAGCTCATAGTGCTGGACAGAGACACAGGAGATAAACAGCTGTGAAAAAAACAGAACTAACAGCATGTGTTCGCTGCCTACAACAAGTCCCATCTGAAAATAATACACCAGTTTAAGTGTGCAGTATATACAAGGTTTTTACAGTGTCTCAACTGGTCAGATGTTGTGATAGGAATGGGACAGGACCAGGACCAAGACATACACTGACTTGATGATGTGACAATGGGACTCTCACACACTTCACGTGAATGAGCCTAAGTCATATACAGTCTATGGTCTGTAAGAGACTGGACTGGAACTCAGCCATTAACATGACGGACCAAGCCAGGGACACAGCAAAGTAAAGGACCAGGCTAGGGACACAAGGGCCCAATTCCCTTCCGCCTCTCAGGCCCAGAAACCTGACTGAGAGTTTAGTTAGACCAGTTTAGTAAAAATAGGTTAAGACCTATGTTTGACGTGATGGTTACGTGCTGTAGTGTTGTGTAACAATGACTAAACAGCAGAGAAACATTAGGACTGTCCTTTACTGAGGCTCTGGACCCAGAGGTTTGTCCCTTCTGTTGTCCTTCCCCAGAGAAACAAAGGTTAGAACAACTCCCATGAAATCACTGTCAGTCAGCTCAGCCCTGTCAGTCTTCATCATAACCCAGGATGTGTCAGAGAGGTCGTGACCTTCAGAGAACCGGCCGCTGTGTTTAAAACCGGAACATCTTCACTGACCTGGAAAACTTTCACGTCACATTTTTCTGTACTGAACCAAACTTCAGAGAAATGTCACATCGACTTAACTAGCTACAGTCACACATACAAACACACACTCACATACAGGCACACACATACACACATGTGCACGCGCTTGGTCACAACAGTGTGGTGCCTGCAGCCACATCAGTAGGTTTCCTGCATGCAGTGTTTGGTCATGATGTTAATTTGCCAGCAGCCACGTCAAGCTGCATCGGCAGCAGAAAGCGACATCATGGCTGCGGGACGACGACATGCTGCTGACATCACGGAATATTTAATTAATATCACTGATGATATTATTATTCTGACTTCTGTTTAAAAAGTTGCCGTTTGCTGCTATGAAAACTGTCTGGTGTAGTTGAACTTCATCTGCTACAAACCTGTTGTGTTTTATACATCAGTCAAAAGAACAAAGTAAACCTGATACAGAGTCATGATTCCTGATGTAAGAACATGACTGTAACTCAGTGAGCTGAAAAGGTGTAAAGAAGAACATAGTAGATAGTAAAATGAATTCATGCTGCTTCTTCAGAGTGCAGAAGATTAACCCACTTTATTATATATAATTAAAACCAGAATCACAAATGACACAGCTCTCATAAGGTCAACAGGACTAATGAATGTGCCTGTGATTCTACATAATACCTTATTATAGTGATGTACCATGTAATTTGTATACAGTATGTAATGCATACAATGTTGTTGTGTTACATGTTGGCTGTTAACACCAAGGACTACAGTTGGAAACTAGCTACTTAGCTAATAATGAACATTACAGTATATTTACAAGTATGCATTAATGTGAATTGTTCTGTGTGAAATAAAAACATGTAAGTAAAGTAAAGTAAAGATTTTGTTCAGCATACCATCTACCACTAATGGACCAGTTAATAATGACCGAAGCCTAATACAGTCAGCAGAAGTACAAATGAAATGATAAACTGTAAACCAACTACACCACAGTCACATGACTTCAACATCCCTCCACTGTACTACAGCTTCAGCTCTGAGCCTTTCCTCTCACACAGCTGGTGAGAATGTGTAACAGTGGGCATAAATACAACCTGTAAAGGTGGACTGCTGTCTGGATCAGTTTCTATGTTCATTGTGGTGACATTTAACTTCCCAGACAACCTCTGTCAAGTCCATTCACAACAGAAGTTATCTCAAGGCACTCTGCAAATGGAGAAACTCTAGACCTTCTCTTCATAATAGTATTTATAGAGACCTAACAGTTTCCACCAAGAGCAGCACACACAGCAACAGTGATGAGCGAAAAAAACGTCTTTTTTTAGAGGTAGATTCCTCAAGCAAAACCAGTCTCATTGTCTCATTCACACATCTTTTAGCAACCAGCCTTTTAACACAGCAGCCCTGGTTTGAGTCCAACCCATGGCCCTGTGCCTCGCGTCATCCCCTCTCTCTCAGCCCTGCCTTTTCTTTCTCTCCCTCACTGCAAATATCAAATACAGACAAATAGATGACAAGAGAATAAATGGATGATGGATTTGATGTTGAAGACCTTAAGACTAGAGCAGAGGAAGTGCAGAAATGCATAGTTTCAAGACTCTTTCGTGGACATTGAATGAATGTCCATATGTTGTGTATTTCCTGTTAGTTCTCATTCCAGGGCAAAGTTTCAGTTTGCTTGGTTTTTGCATTGTTTGTGTACTGAATGAATGAAACAGGACTTTAGACTGTTAATCTGATTCCTTTCATCTGGATGTAGTTGTACATTTTGAACATTGTGTTGTCATAGTCTGATAGCAGCTGGCAGCAGCTCTCCTCCTCCACAAATCCTCTGTCTGAATCAGACAGTTTGAACATCTGGATTGGTTTTAATTGTGCCGACTGTAGCGCTCTGTACGCCTCCCTCTGCAGCCTTCAATTATATTCAGCAAACTATACCTTCACCTTCACAAGTCATTTCATTTCCTGCCATACTTCAAATCACGTTTATTAACTATGCTCCTCTCCCCTGCCAAGAGATGTTTACAGTAAGAATCTGCACAAACATGTTTGACAAATCACATTAAAAACCAAAAGCAGAGATTTCACTTGTTGCACTGTCTCTTCTTCAAATATGAGGAACTGACTGTTGGGATATCCAAACAATCAAAGTTCTGAAAGTTTCGCTATTAATATTGATACTAGAAGAGTTTGAACATGAATGTTAAAGCTCCTTCATTATGTATGTGAGGAAGACGCTATGAGCATTGCTCTCTGCTCTGACTCCAACATGCTGTCATCTCTCAGTCTGTAGTCTCCGTCTGACAGATTGGACCATCTAACAAGGCTTTCAGTGCAGACTTGGCATGTGAGGCATCGTCCTCCCACTCTGACAACAGATTGGCTGCAGTCCAGACACTCTTTTACCCAGCAGCTGCTTTCATGTTTCTGTTTGAGAGACATTCACAGCAGGTGACAGAGATACTGCCAGAGCCCGTTTCTGCTCTCAAGTATTAATTAAAGAAGGAGCTGCCACTCAGATCTGTCAGTGAGTCAGTTAACAGTGGTCAGTTAGTTACCTGTGTAAAGCTCTGGTCCAGAGTCAGATTAGATTTATGACAAAATGAGGTGTGGACTGACATCACCAGTGTAGCACACACGACAGTGACATTATAAGGCACTTTCATATTCTTATCCTTAAACTTCCCTGCTGCTGTTGAAGTTGCATTGTAAATTCATGAGTTCATGACTCTGTGTGTGCGTGTGAGTGATGTGTGTTTGTGAGATTTTATCATTGACATAATGAAATACAGAAGAGGGCTGCCTGCCCATCGCAGTGATTCATTAACAAAGGCTTTCACGGTGTTGAGTCATGATGTCAGAGATCATTTCAGGATAGTCTAATAAGAATAAAAAGAAAGACGACATGAGATGACATTTATTGTGCACAAAAGTAATCTTTGGCGCTTAAACCCCACAGGAAGTGGATCGGCTCAGTAAACCCATTGATGGATGTGAAGCTTACATCTAAGACTTCCCCTGGGCTAGGCACAGGTGGTGGTAGGGAGTATGATGCTTTCTGCAGACGAAGCCTCTGGTTGAAGGTTTAGATGAAGATGGTCCATGTCTTGATTGAGGTGGTGGTAGAGGGGTGGAGGTGGGCTGTGCTAAACCTCAGGCTGAAACTGCAGAGAGAGCACCAACGACTGATTGGTGAAAGAGAGAAGGTCGCAGGTTGTGATTGGACAGATGATGAGAGGTGCAGTGTAAAAACAGTGGGAAAATTGATCGGTGACTCTGCGAGCATGCAAAGACTTATGGATTTTATCCACTAACACCACTTGGCTCAACTCGACTTGTATTTTTTGATTTTCCACCAGCGACCAGGGTGTCATCACTGGAAGTCACAAGCATGATGTCTGACACAAGAATCAAACCTGCTGTTTTTAAAAACACACTGACAACAGTGACCACTGATCTTGGCTGTGAATTTTATTATTCTTTGATGCGAGTTAAATGGCTGCTGTGTGGAAAACCACACTGTGGTCCATCAACAAGGTGCAGACGACTGCGTTTGGAGCTGGCGACAGGATCGAAAAAGAGAGCGAGATGGAGCGACTGTAGCTATGACGACCTCGCCCACATTGAGGAGGCACTATGAAGTATTCAGTTGTAATGGAAAACAATGAATACTTACTACTGAGTTGAGTCAATTAGTGCTGTAACTGTGTGGTGGAAAAGGGCCAATAGTCTTCCTGACTGAAGTTTCACTAAGCTTTATTTCTGAGGGTGAAAAGCTGAGAAAGTGTTACTACAGCTCAGGACTGCACAAGATGCAAAAAATAAATAAATAAAAAAAAAAATCATATTGCGATTATTTTGGTAGATGTTGTCAGTCTGAATTGTCATTTTCACTCCAGTTAGCATTTTTGTTAGCTTCATTTTTAAGCCCTTGGAGGCTGATGGTTGGTTGAAAATGGAAAAAAAAAAAAAAAAAAAAAAAAACAAACAATAAAAAGAGCTCAGCTGCAAAATGTAAAAGCCTGCAACCTCTCTGAACCTTGTTACTCTTGGCTCAGATACAAGTTGGAGAAGTGCAGAAGAAACAAACCGGATGGTGACATCACTGAGGAGAAAGACTGAGGATGAGGAGGCTGTAACATGAAACAAACTGAAATGTGACATTTCCAACATGTTTTCCACATGATTTGACTCAAGTCTTTTTTAATTACACCATGATGTGTTGCCTCCTTGTTGGCTTAACTCGGCCCAACACACTGAGTGTAGCTGAATATAACCTCCCCCCGGTCTGCCGTCAGTCATCAGCCCCCTCAACTTGTCACTGTGGATAGATGCAGTGTCTGTGTCTTTGTGTTACAGCCATGACTTCAAACACATCACAGGGCACCATACTTCATAGTGGAAGCTGATTGTGTAGCGCGTTTAATCAGAGGAAATAAATGGTGGTGTCAACCTTGAAACACTGGCGCACGCTGATATGAAGATTAAGCTCTGATGATATTCATGTGGTACGTATCTCCCGGTTACCTTTCTCTGATGCTCAGCAGTTTGATGTGAAGCAGCAGAGGGAATCTCCTCAAGTGTCGATCGCAGTTCTACAACCAGCTGATTTATTAAAACCGATCCCTTCAAGAAGAGAGAAGAAGAAGCAGAGCATGTTTTTCATCTTGTAGTTCCTTTGTCCTCATTCTCACAGAACCATGTATGTATGAGCTGCTCCATGTAGCTACATTACATTTACATTACTGTAAATGGAATAGTTAGACTCTAATGATTTATTTAACACTGCAGAACACACACGTGCATACACACACACACACACACACACTGTTGGTTCCTTATGTTTAATTACAGTGGACGTTAGAGACTGTGACATGTGCACATAAGCAGTGGATTACAGAGAGAAGAAAGAAGAGCTTTTATATTTAGCATCTAAGTTGAAACACTTACATCCACTTTCATCATTTCAGACAGAATGAGACTCTTGGTTGAACACTTGCAGCATCAGATCATATAATATTTGAAATAATGTTTGACACAGAGCTGAGCTCCACCGCACTGTATCACACTGGAGAATGGTCTGACTGCACCTATTAACATTCTGCTTGTTTGCATTTCCTTAAGGCAGTCACAATTATCCTGAGTGGTGCTGAGTCCAGGTGCTACTGCAGAATAGTGTCTTGTGTTGGTGGAACATTTGCACATGGGGAGGTGAGTGCCACAAGAAAGAAAACTGTGATTAGTCAATCGAGCAGCTGATTTATCACAGCGGCCTGCTGATGAAAATGCTCCTGCTCCCTCAGAGGTTCTTCTTTTTTCCTGTAGCGAAGAGGATTTATTTTAAAAACAGTAATATACAGCAATAATATATACCACCCCCCGAAACAGGCACCCACAGCCGAGCCTACATCAGTGAGTCTACACAGGATATAGATGCTTCCTCTTTATCTGCTGTTGGTCAAACACTGATATGCTGCTGCTCATCACCCTCACAGGCCTTAATCAGAAAAAAATCTGAATTAGAATTAATCAGAAAAAAAGAAGCAGGTGTCCACAAGGTGCAAGGTATAAAAGTACACAGCAACCCCATACTTTGGTCACCATGGAAACACTGCAGGATACATGTGAATAAGAAGAACCAACTGAACTGTAAAGACTAACTTCTAATTTGTTTAGTTTATTGTGTAGAGAAGGAAGAGGGAAGGTGTGTATGTGTGTGTGTGTGTGTGTGTGTGTGTGTGGACATGAAGGAGAGGGGAGTATACAGACAGGCTGTGTGTGTGTGTGTGTGTGTGTGTGTGTGTGTGTGTGTGTGCGCGCTCTGAAGGGGTTTGCCCTCATCTCCATGACAATCAACACTCATCGCCCCATCTGTCCGACACACACACACACACACACAGACTTAGTGACTTCATACAGTGCTGTTAGTCACACACAGACAGGGGGTTGTGGCAGATGTAGTGGGGTAGAAAAGAGGAGGAGGTCATTGTTGGCTTTTTGACACGCACTCAGTCTCACACACACACACACACACACACAGCAGATGGGGTTCTTAAAACAAAGACTACTGCTGCTGCTGCATCGACTAATAAACCGCTCCTCTCAGAGAAAGTAAAGTGACTTTATTGCAACACCTCTGAAACATGATGGGAGCACAAAAATGGGACGTCTCACATCTCTGTACAGTGTAGGAAAAGTTACCACTGTGAGATGCTGGAGTTTCTCTTTTTTGGAGGTGAGAGCTCGGTAATGAAGCCTTTAAATATTTAAGTCCACTCTGCAGGAAAGTGGATCGCCTGATTCTTTAACCACATTTAGAATTTTTAAGTTCTCCACACACTCCACTCTTTATTATTTCACTGAGTGACTCTATATAATGGTGAGAAACCTGCTGTTATTCAGGTCGATGTGAAGGTTTGGGGGTCAGACGGACTCTCGTGATAATGAAGTGATTATGTTGGCTGACTGTTGTAGGGTCACAGTATAACTAAAACCAAGCATAGCTCAACAGTTATATTCAGATATGAGCAGAGATTCCTTTGATTACTTTTTTCTTCACTGGTTCATTATTTCATCTGCACATCACGTCAGGGGGAAACTAAAAAGACAGCAATGATTAATTCTGACAGTTTCATTAAAAAAAAAAAAAAGGTTATTTATTTATTTATATTATATTAACATTTTATATTAACAGTTCAGGTTTAATTTAGATACATAGATTATTGAGTGAAACTGTTCATCCAACAGCCACAATTACACTGACAAGTGTTTGACTGGACTCAGCTGTGTGTGTGTGTGTGTAAAACTGAACGTGATGTGAAAGCATCATTACCTTTCTTTGGCCCTTTCAGCTGGGATCCTTTGATTTCCCCTTTCAAATGTGTGTGTGTGTGTGTGTGTGTGTGTGGGGGGGGGGGGGTTACTGATTGTATCAATTTTTTACATTAATATTCACAGAAACACTAAGCCTTCATTTCATTGTTGTGTCATGTTAACAGAGGTTTAAACAAACTGAGCAAACTTCAGTTCAGTCAAACATGAATGAAAGAAAATAAGAGTCTGATTTATCTTTTACACATTTTATTCACTTTAACTTGTTTTCCTCTTTATCATTTCCAAAGCCGCAGCAGATGGATGACTGACATAGTTAAACAGTGTAAATATTCAAATTTTAGATAAGAAGAAACACTGTTTAAGACACGTGCCTCAGATCTACTGTCTCTGTGGTGTGAACCCAGCTGCTGCTGAGACCCAGTGACTCCAGCACACAACAGTGAGGTGTTAATGTTTAACTGGGAGAGTCTATCATTTATGCTCTGGAACTCACATGGTTTATTTATATGAAATTAGAGTCACTGCTGTTGATTTAATACAACCACCACCAACAACAACTACTACTACAACTACTACAGCACAATCCTGTGTTCAAACAGAATAAATCATAGAGTTGTGTTTGTCTTTCCACAGACAGACTGACTCTGTTGTTCCTCCACCTCTCACAATCAACTTTATTTACACACTCTATATCTGAGTACATTTGTCATCATAGTCTGTGAAGCTAATGTTTACCACAGCCTCTCTCCATCTGCTGCTGCTCTGATTATCAGCAGGAAGAGACTAATCATCTTTATATGCTACCGGCCCTCCGTTTGGCAGTGAAGTACCTGTTCAAGTGCAGGACCTGTAAACCCAGGCTCAAGTGCTTTGGTTTGCACACATGACTGTGTCCACACCACCAGCTCCGCTTCAGCATCACCGCGCTGCTGCACTAACACACTAAAGCATTAGAGATTAGACATTTAGATCTTCAAAAGGACACTAAACGGCCCAGTATCATCAAACCAGGCTCCAGCTGTGAGGTAATAACTCCCACTGACTCCAGAAGCTGCATCACTTCTACATTTAGTCGTTTAAAAATGTCATCAGTCTGTTAGTCAGAATGACTTTCTTCTGTCTTGTAAAATAAACAACAGTCCACAGAGAGAAGCTTCAGTCTGCAGCAGCTGAGTCCTTTGCACACACACACACAACACACACACACACACACACACACACACACACACACACCCCTCCCCTCACCCTGATTTTAACCTCGGCCTAATTGTAGCCTTTACCCTGAAACCAGCTCTTAACCCTAACACAACACCAGACTAAATGTCCTCAAACACACACACACACACACACACACACACACACACACAACAAAAGGAGGCAGCTGGACAAGTGACATCTGTTCAGTCCTTTATAAATGATGACACTCCCCCTAACACCACTGCCATCACTGTGTGTGTGTGGGATTAGTTGCTTACTGGACTCATGTGTATGCATACACATGTGTGTGTGTTTCAACAATAGGGGCGGGCTGGCAGCTCCCTAAAAATGTCCTTAAACCGTGTTGAACCCTCATAAGACTTTAATCTCATGTAAATTATAATTTAATTAGTAAATTTAAATAGAGAAGCTTCAGAAATACAGTCAGTGTGCCTGTGTGTGTGCAAGTGTGTGTGTGTGGCTATAAGATGCTGACTTCACTGTGTGTGGAGGATTAAATTCTTACTGCGTGCATGAGCATAAGCATTATGTGTGTGTTTATGTGTGTGTGTGTGTGTGTGTGTGTGTGTTCAAAGAGTTCCAGCGACAGCAGGGGGCTCTTTGGACTCACAAAGCACAGCAGGACTTTAGGTTCCTGGCCACACTCAGTGTAAGGGCTCCCTGAACCATGTGCACCTACCACATCGCCTCACACTGTCACAGTGTGTTTGAAACTGTGTGTACCAGCAATTCATAATGACACATTGCTTAAATAAGAGACTTAATCATATCTCTCTGTACTAAAACACATCTTAGTAACAGAGCTAATTAACTTTTATTTTAGAGAAATATAGATGTTTGCTGAGTTGCCCTTTTATACATTTCTTACTTTCATGCAAATGTGTGTATTCCTGTAAATCTAATCTTACCCATGAGTTGTTAGTTTGATCCTCTTTCAATGTTCAGTCTTCAAAGAGGAGCAAGTCTGGTCACTTTTCCTCTGTTTTGCTAACCCTCCTCTGGGCCATGTGCATTTGTTTTTGACAAAGCCGTTGAAAAAAGCAATCCATGGAGCGCTGGATAACATTATACAACATATACGATGATACAATGTTTATATTTGTGTAGTCTTAACTACGGGTTACGGAGCATGTTTGTGTGGCGGTGCACAGAGATGAGAGCTGGGATACTGGGGCAGAGGCCAAGTGCTGCACTGAGGTTGCAAGGTTGGTTTTCAGCCAAGAGACACCAGGTGGAGGGCAGCATGTATGTGACCATCACAATTACTCCAAAGCTGCTTAATTAAGGTAAAAATGTAGCACAGCCACAGGAAAATCCTGCATAGTTCCTCTTTAAAGGGAATAAGCATCAGTGTGTTTTTCATCTTTTCTCCTTCAATAACCAAAGAACAAGTCAAATTACAAATTCTTTCCTGAGCCGATCATGGTTTAACAGCTCCACAAGTGACAGGTGTGTTAGCAGTGTGTGTCACAGCACACAGAAGCAGTGAAAGTGTGTGCTCGCTCACATCACTGAGCTGATAAATACCTGGAACTACCACAGGGTCATTTGACCCAGGAGAGAGTGCTGATTGTTCCCTTTTCTGAGTGAGTTTTTTGACCAAAGCAAAAGAGGATTGAGTGAAGAAAACACTTGTCTTTGTGTGTGTGAGTGAGGGAGTGAGGGAGAGAGAGAGAGAGAGAGAGAGAGAGAGAGAGAGAGAAGCCTCAGGCTACAGCAACTTGTTTGTTCATTCATTCTCTTTCTTTAACAGTTGACCCTGGAGAGAGACAGAACGGGAGGAGGAAGACAGAGCACTACACATTCTATATTTATTTGATTTTATTTTCTTTGTAAGTTTCTATATTTTACTTTACCACAACATTAGACATACTGTACAACCAGCTCTCGGGGCTGTTCAGAAACCACTGGGGCTTACACACAGCATTCAGTCAGTGGTCTTTTATGTGGAGCGGTGTGTATGTGTGACGGTGTTCCAGGTGTTCAGCCAGCCTCTTTATCTTCTCACTCTTCTTCTAACAAAGGCTTTTAATCAGCTGTGGCCTGAGCCAGCAGGGAGGAGGTGGCAGCAGGATCATCCTAAGTGTGGCGTACACAATACACTATCCATTGTATCATGTTGTATTTGTAGTAGAGACTTGAAACATCCTGACGCTAGAAAAGAACATTTCATTGAATTCTGAAGTGATTGCAATTAAGTGGATGAACAGAAATAGAAATTCAAAATCAATCCCACCAGTATCCTGCAGGCTGCTAGGATCTCAACATGGCATTTTACTTGGATGGAGGATCTTTTCAGCCAACATCAGTACCTTTAATCTCCACCTTAACTGACACTTAAGAGCTATGTGAACTGCTGTCTTAGCTTAGCAAGGCTTCAGCAGATCTAGAGTGACAGGACACGAGTAAATGAGTGGTACGGAAGTGGGTAACACCAGGAATGTTGGGCCCCATGAAAAGATATCACATTAGATCACTATCAGACTGATAGGGCCTGTCAGAGATGTGCCAACATTAAGTTATGCTTTCAAATCTAAAAGGTTTATGCCCTGGGTGGAAGGACTGGAGACAGGATGATGTATTACTGTCCACTAGTTGTTGAGACATTGTTATGCGAACCAGAGGGCTGGACAGTCAGGACATAATGTACTAAATGACGAGCATGCAGTATAATGTTCACAGATGTGTACAAACCTGTGTGAAAGCAGCTCGGTCCTCACACCCCGTTAAACCCTGTCTGTGCTTTAACTGCTCTGCTGATGTGTAGCTGAGGACAGTGAAGACGAGCGTGGCACACAGCGGTGTGCTTTATCAGCCACATCATGTGTATCTCCTCATGTGTGTTTTATGGCCTGTGTTGAGCTTCATGTTGCACAAAGGCGACAGTTAATGAAGCTGCTGAGCTCCGGGACCCAGCAGGAAGAACAGGATGTGTTGAGCTGAGCCCAGCACAAAGATTTGTCTAACTCAGCCTCACGTTAGCTTTAAACTGCATTTTTACACACATCTGAGCACCATGGACTTTGTCCCTCAATCATTAGCTGTGCAGTTGTTTTATCCTCACACACTTCTTTTGAGATTATCCTCATTTATGTTCCTCGCTGCATTGACCTGTTCCATCCATCTTCCCTGTCAGCCGTACTGCAGGCTTGTTTGAGAAATTCGGACTCATACAATTACATCCAACTGTGTGCAGACTTTATTTAACCTCGGAGTTTGTGCACCAACAGGCTGATTAGAATTCAGACTGAGAGGAGGCGTGTTTAATTCATCACCTGGGACATCCCACAGATTTAAAGGTACCCAGACAGGCACTTATTTATCCTGATTTACCTTGAACACAACTGCAGAGAGACATCAGTGCAGAGAGACATCAGTGCAGAGAGACATCAGTGCAGAGAGACATCAGTGTAAAGCTGCACACACAAGCCCCCGACGTGTAAAAGTGAGGGCAGGAAAACAGAAAATATAACGTTTTCCTTCACCTGCTGAGGAGGTTTATTCCTCCCCCAAGGAAGAGCAGAAACAGCGTTTTAACTGTTTGCACTCAATAAAACACTAAAAGCTTCAGCGAGGGCAAGGACATGATTTGGCTTTGTTTACAGCCCATACAAATAAATCTAATCCAACACACCTAGTACTTGTCTTCATCTTTCAAGCACAATTACTGTTCCGGTAATTATGTATAGGAATTATTTATTCACTCATTTATTCACAAACACAAATGATTATTTATTGTTCTATAGAGTGTATGTAATACATATAATTCTCTGTCTTATCTATTATCTATCGTGACGCCTCAGGTGGAAAGTATTTAATATTTAATGTAATGATATATATAGAAATATTCAATATTTCTGTGAAAGGATCTCTTGCATAATTGTTTATCAAGTACATGACAATGCCACATACCACAGTATTTATAACCTGGATGCACATTAGTGCCCTGTGCACAGGCAGGTTATTGCATTTTCATCATGTCATAATGATCTTGAGGTGAACAGCAGATACAGTCGTCACGGAACAACATCATCCATTATGAGCATTTTTAGTTATGTTTGCATCCACGTGTTCTTATGCAGATTAAGTTCTATTGAATTAAATGCCCAATGGAAACAGTGAAACTCAGCTAAATGTCATGAATGTCAACGATCTCATGGGATTTTCTCTTGATGGATAAAAAGCCTATGCAATAAATGCTGATGGAAACAGTTCCCTGCTGGATAAATGTGAACTGCGATCACGTTTTACGTCGATTCCAGCTTTTCAAATACATGGTGTGGACAGACGGACAGACAGGCTTTCTGTGAAGAGTCTTTCAACCACCATCTCCCAGAATTGTTTGAAGTGCTGCTGTGCCCAAACCACAGGCGTCGTGTAGCATTTACCTAATGCTAGGTGTTTTCACGCCGCCATCTTCTGATGATAGCCTGCTATGTTGCAGTTAGTTGGCACATAAGCACTATTATTTACCATTTGTTGGTAGATGCAATCCATGTTTGCTAAAAAGCGGACTTAACTTGGCTGGCGTTTGCATAGCTCAGTGGTTTCCAGGCAGTTACTCCAGTGGCTCACCATGCTTGTGCGCATGTGCGTTTTGTGATTTGGTGCAAAAACAAATGGAAACGCTTTAAAATGCAAGAAATGTATTCGATACGGCAATTTGATCGCAAAACAGCATGTGGTGTCACTATGCATGGATTTTAATTAGATTTCAAGCTCTTAGATAGAAACACACTTTGACCGGCTCGATTCGCATTAATATTCTTAGTGACCTTCAGATAATTTGATTGACAAGTGGATGGAAACATAGCTTATGCCTGACCAGTGCAGGACCTTTCTAGATGGCATCACATTCCACTGTAAGTGAAGGCGATGCAGGTTCAGCTCTGTGTTGATGGGGTGGCCTTGTTCAGATGGGAGGGCTGCGTTTTTTCAGCCAGTGCTGAGATGGCATCTCTTCATTAGAGTGAAAGCTGCTCATACAGCCAAGCCTCCAGCTACAGAGCTGCAAGCGCGAAGCAATTCTGGTGCAGCGGCCACATTGGATGACTGCAACTACCACACTCATCATGCAACACACACGGGCCCAAAAAGCAGTTCCACTCACACCATTATTGTGAAAGGAGTGGCTGTAAAAATAGTGAATTCATTTGTCTGAGCATCACAACTGTATGTTCTCTGTACCCAAGAACAAACAGTGTCCTCACTCTGCACTATGGAAACATAAGGGAAGGCTTTTCATGTATGTTGCTCGTATGAAGCTTCCAGTGGAATGAATGAACAACACCTTTAAACATGGAAAAAAAAAACAATTTCCATATTTTCCATTTAATTCTGATGTCATGTTTTTCTGCATGAAGATTTTTGTGTTCTTCAATCATAAGAAGCAGATCTAGAAAATGTGTTTCAGTGTATTTGAACCTTCATGTTTTCAAACTTCTTTATACAAAGAGCTGTGTCAATAGTTTCCCATCTGCATCCATGGGAGAACTAGAATTCTACACCAAAGAATTTGCAAAGAGTTGCAATGAATTAAAATGTGCTCTGCTCCATCCCCCACCTGCACAGAGGCTTTCAACAGAGGCAGATGTAAAGAAAGAAGAGCTGTCAGCCTATCTGAAGGACACCGAGCGGAAGTCACAGAGGAGATGCTAATGTTTGTGCAGATGTTAATGGTGATTCTGCTGTTGACACTAATGCTAATGTATGACATAAAAGTCACAACGTCTTGTGGCGCGACATGCATGCACATGCACACATACACACAGGTACATATAGTAACACTCAGGCTGAATGTGATTTAATGAATCAATCAGATTTGATGTGACACAGAAGAACGTCCTGGAATGTAAATGAATGCAGAGGGACAGGAAGAGGAAGAGGAGGAGGAGGAGGAGGAGGAGGAGGAAAGATTTTAATTCTCTGACTATTTATCTGTTGGTTTGAAGGACAAACTGTGGAATCTATCTATCTGTTGATTATCTACATTGAAGGATATAATGTACATGAATATGTATGTTTACATGTATGATGTGTATGGAACATGCACATACAAAACATGCACACATGCAGAACATTTATATAACAAGTTTAGTAGTTTTTAAAATGAATTATATCATTATACCACAATGTAATCATTAATTTTAACATTGTATAACATTCAAAATCTGCTTGCATGTTTTTGTGATGTCATTCCTTTAAAATCCTCACATTCTGGGAAGTGGTGTCAGACCCCTGGACCCCACTGTATCTAATATAATATACACACATGAATATAGATATCTGTATCAGCTATAGATTTTTGGAGCAATATGTTTCCTGTGATCTCCTATAAACTGTGGAATTCCTCAAGGCGCAATCCTGGGACCTCTCTTGTTCTCATACTATGTTATTCTACAGTTTATGGCTTTTGTCGTCAGTTATGTCGATGATCTCCAACTTTATTTCCTACTTTTCGTCCTTCTTTTTAATCATGTTTTTGGGAGGGTTGGGGTTCTTAGATCTGAGCATTTGAAACACTTTGGCTCAATTTTGATATGTTCAATTCAACAACAAACATTCTAACCATAGGTATCAGCAGCTGCAATGGCCACAGGTGTCACTCAGAGTCTGGGTCAAGTTCTATTAAATTTTTGTTTTGGATTTTGTTCCAGGATAAATGTTGTTGCACAGTGTCTGAGTCTGTTCAGTATATGGGGGACAGAGGATCCAAGTGCTGGAGTGGTTAAATGGGAAAGACCAGTCAACCAGAGGGAGCATTGAAATTCAGAGCACACACATGCATCCACACACACACACACACACACACACACACACTTGTCCTGTGGCTCATTCTCTCTTTCCACACATCAGTGGCAGCAACGAATGAAGATTGAATATCCAGCAAGAGGGAGGGAGAGAGAGAAGGAGAGAGAGGAAGGGTGATGAAGTGGAGATCGAGGTGTGTGTGCGTGTGCGTGTGTGTAGATGTGCTTCTTCAGCCGTCAGCTCAAGCCTGAGTGTAAAGTGCACTCTGATTGGATAAAGTTGTAAATAAATAAATATATACACAGTGTGTCTGTAATCAGAGCCTCTGATTCCTTTCTGCTGCTCTGCTTAATTATGCATGTTTATGTAAATGCAGAGTGTGTTGATGAGATGGTAATGGATATCACAGATTGACTTTAATGGATTCTAGAGAGACTGAGAATTAAACCAGCCTGTCTATTAAAGGGCTTGGAGGTGAGGATACACCCACCAACAACCCCAATCCACACACCCCCTCTTTCCCTGGCAGCCATGTTGGTGGTTTGTGTCGTTCTCGGCAGAGTGCAAGAATCACAGCTGATCAGTCATCTTGATAATTTCAGCACCAGCTCATCTGCTTGTTTGCACGATGACAGACAGCCCAGCTAATCGCAGCACAGGGGGCTGGTTTATAGGTGATTTTCAGCCGTTTTGGGGAGCATTTGCTGAATGAATGGATCTCCAAGTCATAATTCCAGGAATTTCATCAGGATGTTTCAGGGAAACAAACAATATTTTGAATTTTAAACACATGTCAAACATCACATAGACTGTAAAATTAAGTTAAGATTAAGATACTTCTTGATCTGCTGGAATCAGGCTAGGAAGTTACTGTGCCACAGCAGCAGGCACATAATAGAGAAGATAATAGGACATTTTAGGGATACTTCAGCAAAATATGAGGAGGTTTCAGAAGGATTTCAGAGAGGTTAGAAGGGGAATTGAAGATATTTAAGCAAGGTTTGACAGAGATTGACAGAGACTTTTCACTGATTCTGATTAATCTTTAAAAATACAAAACCCACAGTCATGAACTGGACCAGTCAGTGAACTTCAACAATATGTGATCAAGCTAGGTTTGTCAGAACAACTGAGAGAATAACAAAGCTTTAAAGGGGACATATCATGGAAATATCAAGATCTGAAGGCTCTTTAACATATATTTGGGTGTGTGTCTTGCCTTCTGGCCCCAAAATGTGAGAATTTACAAAAAAAATCTGTAACTTGCTCCACAGGTTGAAATCCATGTGATTTTTCAAGGTGTTCCCTCAGTTGTCCGATAATGATGTCATTAGTTTTCAGATTTGCGTAATACCACCCCTACCTGGTACCGGTAGAAGGGGTGGGGCGGGGCTAGCAGTGGTTCATTTGCATTTAAAGGGACATGCACTGAAACCAGCTATTCTGAACAAGGCTGTTTTGAATGGATGAAAAGAGCTGTGATGTTTGATCCTTGGGGTATTTTGACCAAAGCAGGTCACAGACATGTCTTTAAGATGCCTGGCAACTATTTTAATCGGTGGAAAAGGGGCGTGATATGTCTCCTTTAAGAATGTCTCCAGTAGATTTCACTGATGATAAAGAGAAATTGAAAGAATGTCTTACAGAGAGTTTGACATGTTTCAGAGATATTTGAGAGTCTTTGGTTTGTTTTAAGTTTAAATTTTTAAGTGTTTTGGGACAACCTGGGTGTAATGTGATACTTCCAGTCATTTGAAGAAGTATTTGTCTTGATTGATACATCTAGATGGTTCATAGAAATTTTATGAATGCCTTTTTAATAATTAAATATATCAGATGAAGGAAGAGAAATGTGAAAATGTTTAAGAAGAACTTGAGCACAGATTTAATCTTAGGTGTTTCAGGGTGACTCTCCAATACGCTCTCTTTACAGATCTTTCAGGGAGATTTTGATAGATAGTTGAGATTTAAGAAATAATAAATGACTTGGAGATATTAATATAGATCAAGTAGTACTGTGTGTGTGTGTGTGTGTGTGTGTGTGTGTTCATGTGTGATGAGCAATTGGGTAGATTGACAGAGGAATTAGAGGCTGTCTGCACACACAGAGGACAGGCTGATTACAATCAATAATCTATCAACCACTCCCTGACAAGATGTATTGATCAAAGAGGGAGAGAGAGACAGAGAGACATAAATACACAAAGATGGACGGACACACACACACACACACACACACAGCCTGGATTTGGGTTAGGTTCAGTTCATAAGTAAGCTTCAGTCAGTTCAAACACTCTGCAGCTCAGAGAATATCTCTGGATGCCAGTCACTGATGTGTCTTAAAGAGATATTACGCCACAGACTGTTTGACTTGTGTGTAGAGTAATGTGAATGGTGAAAGCCACTACAGATAAAAGCTTCACATGCTGTTGTGGAGAGGTTCAAACTAACCTCCTCCCTGGTCCTTAATGTAACCACTGCTGCGTTTTACAGTGTCAGGGCAATAAAGCAGAAAAAAACAAACAAACAAAAAAAAACAGCTGGATAATGAGATCTGATGTTCAGTGATAGTGGTGATTACTAACAGGCATTTAAAGGCATTGTTTTCTTTTCTCGATCTTTGACCTCTGCAAATGAAGCCAAGTGAATCAATGGTTGTGTAGCAGTCTGAAGCTGACTGGTAATTTTGTAGATTAAGATGATTTTCTTTTATTCAGAGCAGCATTAAAGCTCTACTTCATATCACCCAGCCTTATTTATCTGTGTCAACCATGTTGTTTCTGTGCAGCTAACCTGCAACAGGACTAGTGTGGGTTGAGGTACATGCAGCATTGTAGGCTCAAGATTAATGGAACAAAGTAAACTTTTTTTTGTGTATGAACACATCTAAGCATGCTTGCAACAGGCAGCACCCCCCCCCCCCCCACACACACACACACACACACATAATGTATGGCTGCTGAGCACCATTTAACTCAGTTTCTCTGTTAGTGAGAGGGACACATTATCTCTGATACTATTTGAACAGCCTTAAAGCATATTTATCATCTCAATGTTATCACTCGGGTTTTGCATGAGAGAGTTAGGGAAAGATGTATGCTCACCCCTTTTCTCTTTCACTTGTAATATAGTGTGATGTAATGTTATGTAGTTAAACTTCTCATTTTGTTGTGAAGCTCAGAGATAGCAAACTGAGAGAGATCGTCCTGTGATTGTAGCCGGTCCCTCCTGTCCAGGCTGTTGATCATATTCTTAAATCCCTCATTGCTAACAGGGAAGATGAGCAGCGTCTGTTGTCAAGCAGTGAGTTATGGAATCAGTGATTTCTTCATTTCTCTGTGAGATGCTTCCATCATACTTTTCTGGGAGATGTTAAAATGCTGATACATTTTTTGCTGTTTCTTGGTTTTGCATATTTTACAGAGTAGGCTATTGCCCTCTGCTCAGTGTTGCTGGGCTCGAGTCCAAAATGTTGCCATAACAGAGGCTGCACACTCACTCAGACTTAGTTGTTTCCAATGTTACTCACCCTGAGCAAAGAGTTTTAGCAACATCCAGTCCAGCAGTATCATGATTTGGTGGAGATGGATAAACTGCAGAATGAAAATGTTTATTAAAACAACTATTCCTCTGTTTCTGCTCATGTAAACCCATCTGTCCCTCTCTTTTCTACATATAGAACTAAAACACAGAGGAAGTGTATTGTATTATAATAATGATAGCCCAACAAAAAACCCCTGAAATACAGCACACAACAAACACAAAGTAAACACTAATTACACATACACACATAGAGAAACATATGGTTGGCGTACAAGTAGTGTGTGAAGGTCATTAGTTCCTGCCTGGTCTCTGCAGGCTTCGAGTCTCGTTGGCACCACCACTGCCAGATCTGACCAAATTACCAACAACACCACAGCTACTGCCAACACACACAGCCCCGAGAGTTTGTGTGTGAGTGTATGTGTGAGTGTATGTGTGTCCTCGCTGACCATACGGTGTGTGCATGGACACACTCCACTCAGCTCCACTGATGGAAATTAATTAAAGAAAAACCTCCTGAGGGAGGGACTGACAGATTTCAGATGTATGTTTGTAATGAAGAACTTTTTGTTGCTTGAAAAGAAAACCATGTGTTTATATAGAAACAGGTTCTGTCTCCATATAAACCAGAAGCACTCCAACAATATACAAATACGCAGCACGGTGTCATCATTTAATTGTACATATGTAAATATAAGATTCTGTATGAGGTAAGATGATAGGACGTTACAGTTTACAGTGAGTGATCATGAGGAAACATGGAATAAATGTGTCAGACTACAAAAAAGTTGAAGGAAAACCTGGTTAGAATATTTTAAGAACAGAGTAAATCTTACAAAACATTCAAACCCACTGATCAAGGTCTTTATTTTGGCGGGATGACTCCTTCTGGAGCCTCTCCAGCTCTTCCCATGGAGTCTTCATCCAGGACACCTGACCGGTCCCTCCATATGCTTGCAGACGCTCTGAACACGCTCGTTAGGCCTCTATGCCAAAAATCACAAGTCCAAGGTCAGCAGACAGCCTGTTGGGTAGGAGAGGCTTAATGAGCGGAAAGATCCTTAACGCACACGACCATATTAATGAGTCCAGAGAGGAGCAGCTTTAAACTCTGCTCAACAATGACTGATTGATCACGTTCTGACTAATTTAACATCCACAACAGTTTGTTATAAATAATAGAGCTCAACTCAGTGCCCACTCAGCAGCTGCAGTGTTGTCAAAGGATGGATGCTGTTAATTCATAGTCGTGACACCAATGACATGAAACCAGTGGAGAAATTGAAATAAGCCTGTTTATGATCTCACCATCAAACAAAGGACTGACTCTGAAAGTATTTGGATTGTGTTGTGTTCCCACAAGTTACTGTTGATGGAACTTTTTTATTTGTAAATTATCCTTCAGGTGATAGTTGTTATATTTCCCCAACATACAAAGTTTTCCTTGTAATAGATTTGTTTGACTGGCAGTTTAAAGAGGAATCACACAATATTTTTCCTTAATGAAACAGCTTCAGAGTAAATATGATGGTTGAATGAGTTGTTACAGGGAGAATGGAGGCTCTCTGCCTTACCCGCAAACGTCTCTTTGACGCTACGACACAAACACTCCCGGGAATCTGTAATGTCTTGTTAATGTGACCCACCTCAGTAGACATAACTCCATGCATTTCCTTCTTGCCGGCTTCTTTGAGAACGAATGCACATTGCTGGCAGGAAGGAGGAGGGTTACGGGTGAGTTTTTACACCACTGAAAATATGCAAACTGTAGGGGGAGCTCTGTAGAGAAAAAAAGTGACCGAAATGGCGAAAAAGCAACCGGACTTAAGTCCAGTCTGATCCTATTTCACTGTTTGTACATCGAACCTTACCATCGGACAAATGAAACTCATGGAATGAAACATGAAGTATGAAAAAAATCTATCCTATCCTATCCTATCCTAAATATATATATATATATATATATATATATATATATATATATATATATATATATGGATTAACATTTACAACAGGGATTCACCTCATCACCTAGTAGTATACCTAATGGCATGACCATCAGTCTTCAGCACATTAACATCATCATAGCATGCTAATGCTAATATTGTGCCAAAGTGGCCTCATAGAGTCACAAGCATTGCTGTGCTAGTCTTGTGTTTGTCATATCATATAATATTGTATCCTATCAAATTGTATTGTATTGTATCATATCATATCATGTCATATCATATCAAACTGAACTGCAATGTATCGTATAACATCAAACTATTGTATTGTATCAAAATGTATTGTATCATATTGTATCGTATCAAACTGAATTGTATCATATCGTATCAAATATTGTCAAGAAAAAAATCCAAACTGACATGAAGTCATCTCCATTTTATTTATATGTTCCCAAATCCCAAGTTTGTTATAGTTATGTGAGGTGAAAATAGGCCTATAGAAGATACAGATACAGAAAAAGCCTGTGTTGTGTAAAAGGCTGTTCAGCGCCTCAGATTGTTTGGTGGATGAACCAGAGGCTGTCTCCCTCATACTCACTAAATCTGACACTGGCTCGGTCTGTATCCTCTGTCACTAAATCTGCTCTGTGATCAGTTTGTTCAGTGTTCAAACACCAGCAGCCTTTATGAATCAAACAGTTAATGGTCAAACACTGAAACAATGCTCCCGCCTGCTACTGTATCCTCAGCCTCCTCACTTCCTCCTCTCCTCCTCAGATGGATTGTACCGTCTCTCCCACCTTATCATCCACACACAGCAGAAGATCTGTCTTCCCTCTCTCCTCCACTCACACTTCCTTCACCTCACTCTCCTTCTTCTCCTTCTCATTATCAAGTCCTCCCCCATTCTACCCCTCTGTCTCTCCCCCTCACCTTCCTCTCCTCTGCTATTCCTACTCCTCCTGCTCCTTTCCCATCCCTCTTCGTCCTCATCGTCATCCACAGGCAGGAGAGGGCCGACTCTTCCTCCTCCTCCTCCTCCTCCTCATCCTCCTCCACTTACTCATTTTCCTCAAGTTTCTCTTCATCCTCTTTCTTATTCGTCCTTCGTTCTTGCTTCTCCTCTTCCTCCTCCTCCTCCTCTCTCCTCCTCGGCCTTGCAGTGAAATAAAAGATTACGGGCAGACGAGTCATTATTTTCAGTGATGGCAGCCATACATCACCGAGACTGCACCAGAGAGAGGGAGGGAGGACGAGAGACAAAGATAGTAAGAAGGAGAGAGAAACAGGATGAAGCCAAAACCTCTCTCTCTCTGTTTCTTCCTCTTTTTTCCTTTCTTATTCTCCTCTGCCTTTGCTTTGTTCTGTCTCGTTCTCTCTCTCTCTGAGCCAGTCTGTGTGAAATTAATGGCTGCTACACTGACCATGGATCAGACTCAGTGTGTGTTTGTGCTGGAGGAACCCAGTGTGAAAAATAAAACAGCACCAGATTATTATTCTTTCCTACTTCTCTCCAGAGAAACTTCATAATGTGATTTATTCATTTTTACTTTACTTAATTGTTGGTACGTCAGCAGAACATAAACATTCTTCATCAGGATAACGTATTATCAGCTGCAGTTAAACACCAAGGAGGAGCTTTGATTTGATTGGATGGTCCTAGCACTCACACTGACCAGGGTACGACCCCATCGACTCAACCGTTGTGTCATTTTCCTCTTTTGCGCAACACTATGGATTTGCAACTCTTATATTTAAGTGATGGTTCATCTCGCTGATGAGCATCTTTTTGTTTCACCTTTGAATTTCACATTTCTGGAAAAGCCGTAAACACTTCTGATTTCCAAAGTTGCTGTACAACAACGTATATTAGAGGTTTAAGAGCTTCAGAGGTTGTTATAGATCAGACAGACTTGCCATTTCTGCTGCCTCATGTGTTTAAACTATACTTGAATATAATGCTGTCAATACTGAACATTTTGTTGACAGACTGGAACAAGCCATGAGTTAGTCCATCACTCTCAATATTGTCTGACCTCCCTCCCCTGTTTGGAGCCTTGGCTTGTTTCCTACAGAAGATGTAAACCTTTAAGAACAGATCCATCTATTGTCGATAGAGGGTCACAGGGGGGAGGGCTGGAACCAATCCCAGCTGGCATAGAGCGAGGGTGGGGTTCTCTCTGGACAGGTCACCAATCTATCACATGGCCAAATACAGAGACAAACAACAAACACACTCACATCCAAGCACTACAGGTAGAATCTCCAATCAGCCCAGTGTACATATCTTGTGGACTGTGGGAGAACAACATTTTCCACCCAGAAAGGCCCCAGGCCCAGGAATCTAACCCAGAACTTTACTGTGAGAGTGCTAACCACCGCCCCACCATGCCCCCACAGGTCCTGAATACAGGGCTGCCCCTCCCTAAACGCAGAACATGCACTGTGTGTATAGGGCCTCATGTTTGCACATAGGGCCACATTTTGAGCAATATGCGCAATTGCACAACATGAGGTGCGCAAGGGGCACCAAGTCAGTATGAAGCGAGAGAGCAACGATCGATAACAACAATCAATATCTGACAAGTCAGAGGCTGCAGGTGAAGAGACGGTGTTCAAGAGATATCACCAATCAGGAGCAAGAAAGAGGAAAAAAAAATAACTCAAAGAAGCTCTCTCACTTTTACTTGCTGGTGGGTATGTTGAAACAAAACTGTAAAACTTTGTCCACATAAATACCTTAGAAATTAAAATTCAAATAAATAAATAAATTCTGGTCCGGGCCCCAGTTTGGCCTGGGGCGGTCCTGCCTGAGTGTAATGCTTTTTAAGTCTATTTAGTATTATACATTTTTTAAAAGTGGTGCAGTTGGGGTCCTTTGCTGTCTGTCATTCCTACTCTCTCTGTCTCCCCATTTCTGGTCAACTGTCCTGTCAAAAAGTGATGTAGTTTTTCTAAAACAGCTGGACACTCTAGTTTTCATAGAGTAATGTGTATGTTCTTGAGGGTGGTTTACTAGATATACGATGATCTGTGAGCGCAATGGTTTATGTGAACTACACTGTGAACAAACATCCATCAATGTGAGTCACAGTTGCTCTGAATAATTTTTGAGCTCACTGGCTCAGAGCATGAAGATTTTTTATTGTATTAGGCTTTGTACATGTACATTGTCGACTGTAAAAGAAGTATAGAGGAGAGTACACACACGTCGCTAATTTTACATAAAGGATATGAATCCCCCTCTGAGCACTGGTGCCAGAGTATTGTTCCACCTTTCTCCCTCTTTGTCACAGATTTCTTTTACTGTACCATCTGTCATCATCTCTGCTATTTTCATGAGCGTCTCAGGAGGCTACCTTTAGGAGTTTTACACTGAATGTCTTAATGTTCCCAGATTGTACTTCCTCTAGAACACCCAGTGAGATAACTCTGTTGGAAGCTGTGTGCACTTCACCCCAAGACATGAACACCGCAGATTCAGCTTCTCAGCTTCTCAGCTACAAGTGTGCTCAGGTGGATATTCATTCAAGGATTGATGTACCTTTTCCGACGCTAAACAGTGCAATTGTGTTTACCCCAATTTACTGAAGGACTGCACTCAGGTTTTGTGCTGGTAAAAAAGACAATTTGACTCATGTAGTGTGTATTTGTGTTCTTCCCTTCTAGCAGGGATTGGATGAGGAAGAATGGCAATTTCTACAGATTACCTTTGAAGATGAGTCGTCCGGAAATTTCACTGCAAATTGTTTTCTCTAAACTATGAAGATTCCAAACCCCTCCTGCTGTGTTTTGATGATGGTGGTGGAAAGTACGAACACAACATCTCTTATATTTAACTGCACATTATTCTCACACCCACTCACACAGTGATCCACCCTGCCCTGTGATGGAGGCACTGTCATCTTTGACGATTCAAAAAGTCAGACACAATATGAATTTAATTCGATTCAGGTACCAGTGATCAATATGAGACGACATCATCTGTTGATGTAACACAATCACTTCCATTCACGAAAAGCAACTAAATATCATTTGACATTTTTATTACTGAGCTCAACCAGGCATTTCAATGAAAAACAATCTGAAAAACAATCTGGCCTCCTGTTCACCTCCACATTCTCATTCTACACTGAGCTTTGTATTTTTCACCTTCTATAAAAGAAAACAGAGACATTAAGTTTACATTGAAGCAGGGTTTCAGTGTGATCCTTCCTTTTGATATTTTTACACGTCTTTGTGAGTGAAATATGAAACTGCAGCTGTAATGCTCAACTCCCTCTTTAATTGTTGTGGGAAAAGTTGGTCACGAGTCACAAGTCATGACATCTAATCTCTCATTTAATCTCAAAGTACCGTTGCATATTCACAGCATGCGACTTACTAGTTAATGTGTCTTCTCCAAAATCTAAAATATTTCTACACTGCTGATTTATTGGAAGACAGTGGCTGACTTTTTCCGGCTGCTTGTCACTTGTATTTTTAGTTTGAGTGTGTGCGCTCTGGTAGAAACAGACACGGAAATCCAGGGGAATTTCAAAATAAAGGCACATCCAACAAATGATAACGTATCAATGTCTGATGGATGTTTTCATCGACCGATGCTATTGACGTTACACACTCACTGCCATCGTGTGCCTTCACAATGGTTCAGCTGTTAAATTTGACAAAAGTCAGGATTACATGCAGACTTTTTTTTTTCACTTTGATTCAAATCATTCCGAAAGAAGATTTCATGTCAACTGTTAACATGTGAGCTGACCTAATCTGGTCTGGTGCTTACATGTGCCACTGCATTTATTCAGAACAGGTGTTTTACAGCCGTGTGACATGCTCAGAGAGTTCTCAACAGACTGGGATGGCCAACCCAACTGGACGCGCTGGTTTGGAGTGAAATTATATACAAATGACTCATTTTTCTTTTCTTTTCTTTTGTTTTTTGGATGGGTTCAGGCCAGGAATTAATTCTAGTGAGTTGGGCCACGTCGAGTCTGGGCTTCAAGACCCACTGGTCGGGTTTTGATTTTCAGAACTCAAGCGTAGATGAATCAAAACATCACAGGACTGAAAGATGGAGATCTATGGTTTGATTGGCACAGTCATTGTCATTGTTTTGACACTTTTATTCAAACATTTGCCAGTGAAGAAACATAACAGCATGCACAGAAAGACCGCAACTAGACAACATGCTTTTTCACTGTTTACAAGATGTAATTTTGATCGGTTTGGGAATAGGAATATTCTACCCCTCTGGTTTGGGCCTTTTTATTCTGAGTGAAGTGTTTATATGGAGCATTTTCATTCAGTATGGACATCTAAACCCATTCTAATTGGAATATTTGGCTCCATGTAAACTCAGCTACTGCCTGTGTGTAAGAAATTGAATAAATGAGCAAATGGTGGTTGGCTGGCCGATTTCCCAGTGAGCAACACTGAGTGACATGGAGCAAAGGCTGGGAGCGTTGGTCAGCGGGACACTCAGGCTGATGGGACAGTCTGTTTTATCTCAGACTTTAAACAATTATGTTTTTCTAATAAAAATTCAAATGCACTTTAGAGGTTGGAACAGTCAAAGGAAATTCTTTCAGTGCTGAGGTTTTTATGACAGGCTTTTATGTTTCCTCTGTGTCTGAGCAGAGATGAGGCTGCATCACAGGCAGGAGACAAGAGCCACTGTCGGGGAGACAAAGCAATGACGTTGATACCGACTGATATCTGGAGGCGTGAGTGTCAGTCCAAAGGCTGACACGACATCAAACACTTTGGGCGTCCATTCTCCTCCTGAGTCAGACTTGGTCATTAACAATCTGTCAACACCACTCATAATGGACAGAGACAGGTGGAGTCGGACTGGGAGCTGGTTGACCTCCTGCTGCTGTGTGGTTTTCACTTTGCTCGTTCAAAATCTACAAATAGTGAAAGGCACCAAGAGAAGTAGAACATTTGCTGCAGAAGCTGTGAGAGCCCATAAGGGATTTAAAAAAAACATATTTAAGAAAATTGAAGTTGACAAGTGGACCAGAGGGAAGTGGTTCACATATTTACATCTCAGTGGTATTTGAAGGCTGTGTCTGATCAATGAAGTGACAGTGATTTTTCTTGGCGTTATTATTCTGAGACAAGTTCACGGTTAGTGGTGAAGTCAGACTCAACAAAGTGAATAACATTCAGCCCTGTGCACCTGCTGAGGCTTGTCTGAACAGTCACACCGGCCC
This sequence comes from Caranx ignobilis, assembly GCA_021432705.1. Lineage (NCBI taxonomy): Eukaryota > Metazoa > Chordata > Actinopteri > Carangiformes > Carangidae > Caranx > Caranx ignobilis. The sequence continues at coordinate 2,202,142 of MU269987.1, read as the reverse complement.
AGGTTTGACTCTGACCTTTCAAACAATCAGCGCTGAGCTGCAGCTACCAGCAGACAAAGAGTGTTTGTTAACACTGATGTGTGATTACTGATATTTAAACAGCAGTTGGTATGGGAGGTTTGGCTCATTATTTGATAGACTTTAAAGATAAGAGCTCTACCCTGGTGTACATCATTATCTCCAACTTCAACCTCATCTACAGTGTAGAATGAAGATGTCATTTGATGAAAGAATTCATGAAATGAAGGACTTGAGCCACCTCTTGACAGCATGTCATGCATTCTTATGCATTATGTCACTTTATCATTGTCATGCATCATGCATCATGAGAACTGTAATTACCCAGAATTCAGTGAGGTATGTGCCTCATCCTCTGGGGACTAGAGCACAAACATCGGCATCACAGTGTTGTTTACATATTTGTTTCCTCCATGGAATCAAATCACCATGTCCTTGTCACATTGTTCCTTCGTCTGTTGTTGGGAAGGGATATTGCGTGTGTGTGGTGGTGGCAGTTCCTGGACTCAGAGACAGGACTGCACAATGGTTTTGTTTTCAGACTCAGAAACACATTTATGAATCATATTTTAACCATTTAGCTTCTAATGTGATCCAGTTTCCAGGATCCATCTGTTAGTCTGAGAGTTCTGCAGATATAAGTATGAGTGTGAGGAGAATTAGAGTTGGCGTTCAGATTTCTATCATGTAGACCATTTATTGGTAGTTTTGTCATATTTACTATTTGAAGTCTTGAGTTATAGCTAAAAAAGTGTCTTCGTGAGGTTACACTGACCTTGACCTTTGACCCATGACCACCAAAACGCAGCCAGGTCATCCCTGAGTCCCAGTGTACATGTGTGCCAGATTTTAAGAGATCAAAAGTGTAGGTGTTTTCATCATCATTGTGGCCTTCGACCACAAAGAATTAAAGAATAAAAATGAATTTTGTATACCATATTTGTTCTTTTAAGTTGACGCTGAGATATCATGTCCACAGTGAATGGACTTGACAGACAAATTGAAAACAACACGCCTCAGGCTCAGAGTGTTGCAGGATAGGAGGCGTGTAACTCATGAGTATACATTACAGTGTGAGAAATAATAGGCTTCATGAATCTATAATGATATCTAGTAGGTTTAAGTGCTCAATATTTTCACCACTCCACAGTGTGTCTACCAGAGTAAAGTAAGTAGAACATTGCAAATTCAGTTTTAATTCAGATTTAATGTGGAATAAGTGCCTACCCCTCAATCCTTACTTTCCACAGTGCTGTTGATTCCCATGGAATAAAAAAATCATTTCAGTATTTTATCATCAAAAACAATCTACTTTCTCAGGCGTTTGATGACTCTTCCTGCACTCTTGGGTGGTCCTGATTTTGCATTCAATTAAATGCAATTCCTTGTACGTTACCTCCTCCTTATATTAACTCTGCCAGTTACCATGGCAACCCTCAGTGCTAGACCTGCTAGCTAGTTTGAGAGTACGGGCGTGAACTCCAACAAACTTTCCAAACCTGCTCTCCCTTCATTGTTCACTGTGGACAAACACCACCCTGAAGCTCCGTCACAGGGATGAGCCTGTGCCTCTACCCTCCTGCTGCCTTCAGCTACTTGCTCAAACATATACAGTCTCACTCCAGAAACGTCCTCCACAACAAAGTGCAGGTTGTTTGCTGCTGACAGTCCCACAGGTAGTACATTCCACACTACTTGGCTACCATAGTTGTCAATCAATATTCACGACAAGTCCCTTCCTACCAGTATGTTTTTACTGAAAACATTTGATCATGTGGAACTGAATGAAATTCATAGAGACGTTTCAGATACAGCATTTCATTACACACATCGCTGCTTACTATCAACGTAGCTTCCAGATTGTATTTTGAATGTAGCCAAACAGTTTGGAGGTAACAGCACATAAGATGTTGTCTTTTGATCTCCATGTTGTGAAGTCAGTGAATCATCGGGCCCTCGTGGCTGAACATGTAGCTCCTGTTAGAAGGCTGGGATGTCTGAACACCACAGTACGGTGCCAAAATGAATATCTAAGGTGTTACACCCTCCTATAGAATTATGATGTTTCCTTCAGTATTCAGTTTGGTCCTGTGTTCATTTTCTGTTTGGAGGAGGAGAGGAGGTATTTAGTCAGTGTGGTGGCCCCGTGTGCTGTCAGATTGCATCAGTTTTACTGTTCACCTGTTCTAACTCCAAACACAGAGGTGAGACCTTTGTCTTGCTGTTGTGCTGTTTTCGGTCTTCAACTGTTGACTCAGTGACTGTGAGCTCAGAACAGACAGGTTGGTGGTGTTAGCGTCCCATCTGTTCGGCCCCCGGGCCCATCCACCATGCAGGTCACCTCTGCATTAATCTGACTAATTAGCCTAATGAGCCTGTTTCTTGGTGGGCCGACAAACGAGTGTGACCTGAACACACAGGAACCAGACGGCTTCACTTCGCAGGAACAGAAAACACAGATTTCCTGGCAGCTTCTGACCTACATACAGCTCGCACACTCACACTGTAAATGAGTAGAGCGTGTGTGTGTGTGTGTGAGTGAGTGTATGTCTGAGATAGCGTGAACGCACAGATACACGGAACAAATGTAATGACACACTGACTTTTATGTCAAATTAGAGCTGCAGTTAATATAATCCATCACACTCTGTCTAAACACACACACACAAAAATAACTTGGTGTGTATTACAGAAGCATGTCAGAGCAGGAAATCAGTCCTGACTGGTCCAAAACACTGACTGATGCACATTTGCTTTGACTATTAAAGTGAGAAGAAGAGGTTTTTATCTGCTTGCTGAACCTGGAAAAGCCGTCTGTCAGGAGTCCTCAGTCAGAGACCTTCTATCAACCTCTTTCTTTTGTAGCGCCCCTAAAGTGACAAGTTCATGAAAATATGTAGTTGTTTTTTTGAGAAAGTTTTTCAAGGACAAATGAACAACAAGTATCTCAGTGTTAGGAAAAACTTTCCTGTGTGAAAGAGGAGCAGATAAAGAACAACTTAGAAACAATATGGTTAATTACCACTGTCACCAACCAGCTGACTCACTCAAAGAAGCCCAACAAAGCCAAGAAGCCTTCACCCACCCCCATCACATGCAGGCTATTGGCAGATAATAAAATGCACAGATTTCCCCTCAGCACTGTTGGTACGTGCTCCAATATTATCTTCAGATGTTCCCTGAATGACTCACCATAGACACTTAGCAGGGTTTGGGGGCAACAGCAGCACTGTAGTGTTATTATAGGAAGTTTAAGAGCATAAATGTGACAGTGTGAGGGGGGCTCTTGTCCCCTTTCCCTCCTCATTTAGACAGATACACTTTATTTGTATATTTGTCTGGTTTACCTCTCCTGACAGTGTGCCTCTGACACATACAGATCAGCCTGTGGAGTGTTCAGTAAAGATGCAGCAGTCATCTCCAATAACAGACATGGATTGACGCCTTATCTGGTCCAGATACAGGAAGAGCTTAACTCAAAAGGCGCCGCTGTAGTGTGCCATACTTTTAATTCCACTGAGGGACACCTGGTCAGAGTCACTACATGACAGATTTAAGACAGGACAGCTTGACATCCATCCATCCACTGTCTATGCTGCTGATCTGTGCAGGGTGGTGGGAGGCTGTAGCCAACCTCAGCTGACATAGGGGTGCTGGGTACACCCTGGATAGGTCACCAGTCTATCACAGGGCTGACATATAGAGACGCACAATGCTCACATTGACACCTACCAACAACTGCTGCTAAACCTAGTGTGTGGGAGGAAGCCAGAGAACGTGGAGAGAACCCACATAGACACAAGGAGAACATGCAAACCTCACACAGAAGGGCCCCAGGCAAAACAGTACTAAGGACCAGGAAGACTACATTACACACTACATTATGCTAAGATGAGGGAAAGGAACAAAACCATTGTTGGCTCTGAGAAACCCAAAAATTTGCAATTAGCAAATTATAAAGACATTATAAAAACACACAGAAGAATGGATTACATTTGTTTTAGAACTGATATAGCACCTATGAAAAAACTCATTGCTGAATAAGTCAGAAAATGTGTGTTACCCTGGGTGTGTACCACAGTGGTCTGTGCTTAATCATTAATCACTCCCAGTTTCCTTCCTGTGATTCTGACTGGTGGACCATGCTCCTGATCTGTGGTGTGTTTTTTTTCTTCCTTCTTCTCACTCTCTCACCTCCTAATTCACTGTCATTTAAATCACATTATTTCCATTTTAGCTGGAGACAGACTCCTTGTTCCAGAGGTCATGTTCCTTCATCATTATTATCATCAGGAGTGTTATCATCAGCAGTTACACTGGGACATCATCACTACGTTATTATCATTGCAGAGCCTTTAATATCCTGCAGACTCAGCTGATTTTATATGGACACAGCCCAGCACAGCAAGTTTAGAGCCGGTTCTTAAACCTGTGGCTCGGTTTGAGGTTGGTGTGACCATTGTTCCTGTGGTTGAAAATTAGTTTATATCTGAACCCACAATCAAATGTTAGACTGATGTTATGAACAGTTTTATTATGTTTAGTATATGGCAAATATCGTGCAAATCAATGTAAGTAATTTATGTCGTGAATAATTGCATTACTTGCAAATGAAGCTGCTCAAAACCTCCACTGCAGCCAGAGGTCAAGCTCAGCTAATATGCTAAGTAGCCAAGGTGGCTGTGGTGCAAGCCGTCTGGCTTTAACAGGCTGGTATCGTTCCCCTTTACAGCCATGTAGATCAGCAGGATTGGGAAACCAAACCCTGGCTCTAAATCTAAACCGGTTCCAGCCAGCAGGAAGTGGGTGGTGGTAAACAGCATGTAATCTAGAATTGAATGGTTTTCTTGCTCCTGTCCTCTGTTTCATGTGCGGGTCTGAGGATGATGTGTGTGGATGTGGTGGTGCAGATACACAGACCACGGTGTGTTAACTGCCTCCCTCAGAGATTCTGGGCTCATTTGTTACTGAACAGTGAATTTACTGGCTCCTCTCTTCACTCGCTCATCATTTATAACCCGACTCCATGCTGTCACTTCATCCTAATTGGTTTTAAATGTCTGACTACTTCCTGTTCTACAGTGTCTTCATACATCACATTGGTCTGAACATCAGGAGAATCTGATTTTAAGATAACCAACTTTTCCATTATCTGGGAAAAGATAAACACTGATATATGTTTTTTGTCCTATGTTACAATATTGAGACTGTCCTCCATAGAAAAACTACAGAATACAGCAAAACCTCTCATATGTTTTGAGTGAAGTGTCAGAGCTGCTTACAGCTGTAGCAATTTTAATACAGAACACAGAGAAAGTTAGGTGGGCTCTCTGGTGTGTACCACAAAGGCTCAGTCCTGGGTTCAAATCTGACTCATGGCCCTTTGCTGCATGTCGCCATACTCTCTCTGTCTTTATTTCCTGTCTCCTTTGCACCATCATAATAAAGGCTTGGTTAAAAAAAGAGGAACTCAGCTGAATGAATGAGCTGGATGAATGGGTCAGAGGACTGGACACCACTGTGTCTGTCTTGTTCTCTTTTACCCACCATGACTGCTGTACAGAGCACTTGCTTTAACCCAGACCAAGTCGTGTCTGATCCTAAACTGAGCCACACCTCAGCCATGGCCCCAGTATGACTTTGGTAAATAGTTAGATGATGTATGACACTGATGGTTTTATGAAACACTTTGTCAGGTTTAGCTATATTTTGAAAAGTCAGAACTGACAGAAATATGTTGACCTTCATCAAATGTTTGGTCATTGTCTGCAAATAACACACACACTATGTATCTATGGAGTTTTGCATATCTGAGATGATCTTTCAAGCTTTACATTTATATATATATATAGAGAGAGAGAGAGAGAGAGAGAGAGAGAGAGAGAGAGAGTGTGTGTGTGTGTGTGTGTGTGTGTGTGTGTGTGTGCAAGAGAAAGAAGATCGTTAGATAGTGAGACCTTCTCATTGTTGACAGCTCCTGCTCAGCCCACCCCTAATCCCCTGCAGGAGTGTGGCCAGCGTTGGCGTGTTGACCCTTTAACATATGCTGCAGGGTGTGTGTGAGAGAGAGAGAGAGAGAGAGAGAGAGAGAGAGAGAGAGAGAGAGAGTATTAATATTCAGTGTGCTGGGGGGTAAGAGGAAGCAGAGGGCAGAGATGGACTGAGTGAAAACTGGACTCTGATTGGTGCATTCAGCTGCAGGACAAAGAGTGAACTTCAGGTTCAATTCCCAGAGCTCAAGCTGAACGTTCTGTGATTTAGTTTATCATTCACTGTTTATTTCACTAAATTATTTCTATTTTTCATTTTAACCTACATTTTTTTCATGACTGATTTCCTTTTCTTATTTTGGATGTGTGTATATGTTCAAGAGAGAGAGAGGGAAGAGGGAAGGGAAGGAAAGGTGGAAGAAAATAAATAAGTAAAGGAATAGGATGAAGGAAATGAGGGGAGGAAAGAAGGATGGAGGGAATATTCATCATCCCCCTGGCAACGCCCCTCCTCCATCTTCACGCATCGCTGAGTATGATTGACAGCCACCAACCCCCAAAGCGCACACGCATGCATGCGTGCACACACACACACACACGCACACATTGATGACTAAACATGTAAACTAAATATAAACCACAACGCTCTGGGTGTTTGTTCAGGGGGGGTTTGTTTATTATTTTTGATTGTGTGTGTGTGTGTGTGTGTGTGTGGGTGTGTGTTACACTGACATAATACCACAGCTCTCTGCAGGTTGGTTTCTGTAAGTCGGACACTGGATGGTTAAATCAGTGTGCTCACACAGACTTGAATCAGTGCTGAGAACATGAGGATTCTGGTATTAAACATCACCAGACACCTGATGGTCCACAAATAACTGTGACGTGCCCGTGGCCCCCGGCTGCTGACTGAACTGAATTTAAGCTTACGGTCAAACTCAAACTGTTTTTCATTACTACTTCTAATACCCAGCATTCATCTTGTGAGTCAATAAATAGCTGGAGCCACACCACCTCCCTTCACTGCCTCTGTTCCTCTGTAATTTAATGTATCGTCTGTCACATACATGTGATCATCAACAAGATAATGCCTTCAGAGATCTGACTGCTGCTCGGAGAATCGGGGTCAGGGGAGTCATTTCAGACTGACAGTTAAAGCCTTGTGAGTGTCGTGGAGCTTGAATGCCAATAAAATCATCCTTATCTTTTTTTTTAGAATGAAGCCGTAGCAGAGCTGTGGTGATTTGAGGCCCAGATCTGATAAAACTGCTGCTTTTCTCGAGAGCTGATGCAAGTCAGAACTGTGAAATGGCTCACACAGCTCGTATTGTCACACACAGGCTGGTCTGTATTATGGTTTCCTGCCCAGTGCAGCAATAGATACTGATACTGATTCATTATGGACAGAAAACCTCAGGATGACGACAGTAACAATGGAGGTCCAGTGAATAGACAGGCCCTTTAAACCCTGCTCTGTGCAATGTTGTTTTCCTTCTTTTTCTGTCCAGGGCCAAGGTTTCGTACGTGGCAGCTATAGGGCTGGGTATCACCAGGTACCTCGTGATACGATACTATCACGATATTTTGCCCACGATAATGATAATATCACGATACAGAGATTCTGCAATAATCGATAGATTGCAAGAAATTTCATCCACGATGCATCACGATATCTGTGTCACTGAAGAAATTCTGAGTTTATTGACCGCGCTGAATCCATTTCACATGAATTACAAAACATTGACAATTAGGGGTGCACCGACTGCAATTTTCTGGCTGATCACCGATCATCCATTTATAAAAAGTCTGACCTGCCGATTCTGATTTTGGCCAATACTGATTTTTATATATCTGACATCATACACCTTCAATATTCAAATCTTATTTTACTGAAAAACAAAACCTGTGAAACAAAACAAACTTGTTGTTTTAACTGCACGAGGTAGTTCTCTCAAATAAAAACGAAAATGATTTTCAAAACAAAACCCCGCAACTGACAAATGCAATGATGTGTGTGCGTTTACAGTCAGTATCTAAACAGATGGAGCGCGAGAGAGATGGATGAACACACACAGCTGAGGGGCAGAAGCGCTTATCGACTGGCGCGGAGAAATGTGCGTCTGGTGTGAACGGAAGGGCTCCGGCTCGCGTGCGATTTTCACTGTGGCGTTTACCAGCGCTTCCACATCCTGGCGTCAGCAGAGCAGAGGGGGACAGTGGCTGACTTTCAGATCTTTGCGGAGGTAGATAAGATCGGTTTCACAAAAAAGAATCGCTGATCCCGCAAAATTAAGGAGACTGGCGCCGATCGATCGGTGCACCCTATAAATGTCAATCAATTTCACATGAATGACAGTCAAGTAAAACAAAGTGTATACTGCACACAGTGGCTCTTTTTAACACACAATGTCCAATGTGCTTGTGTTATGTTTTGCTTTTCCTCCGCCTCGCGCCATTTTTTTCTTCTTCTGTTTACGATTTCCGGCAGGCTGTACTGCGTCATTTCCTTTCAAAGAGTACTCTACCTCTGCACCCAGTCTTATTCATGGTAAGCGCCATCATGTGGAGGCTTGAAGTAGTGACTCTGTGACTCCAAATTGCAGAATGGTTTTGTGAGAGAATCTGTTTAGAGCGGCTGGTTTATTGTTTAAATATCGATATTTGGCGCCAGTCTATCGATAACGTACCACAAGACGAAATATCGCGATATATCATAGTATCGATATTTTGGTACACCCCTAGCAGCTCCATCATGGTTGTGATACTTTCCGTGGTTAGTGCTACACTCTACATTGTTTTCAATCATTTTAAATAAATCTCCTTGACTTTTTTTTTTTTTTTTTTTTTTTTGGTAAATGTACCATAACTTTATGATTTGTAAGCTCTGCAGTACTTTTTCCTTTTGTATATTTTAACCAATGTAGATTTCATTTATATTGCTCTAAAAAGATGAATATTAATGTCAGATCTGTGACAGGTAGTCAACTCTGCTTTCATTTGTGTAAAAGACAAATGTACTGTGTATGCCAACACCAGTACAACCCAGCCCACCATATCGTACGTTTTTGTAGTTGTGGGTCAGTTCTGCACAAATACAACTAGCAGTAGCATAGCATCATAAAAACACTATTTTATTGTCTAATAATTGTGTCCCCTCCAAGTGTAGTTCATATGCACACTCTATGAATGATACTCCCTGCTTTTCAACCATCCTATACTGACACAGAATGTTGCTGTAAGAAATACACAGATCTTCACTTTTGTATATGTATTTCTTGTGTATAGTAACAGAGGAACAGACAATATTTCCTCTATTCTTCACAGACACAGACAAAAGAGAAAAATCCTTTGTTGCATGTAGATATGTGCAAAGTTGCATCACACCAGATTAAATATTCATCCATTTTCAAAGGTTGTTTCTCCATTGACATGCATGTTTCATGCTTTAGTGATGCGGACCGGTTGGTCAGTAGAGCCAATAAAGGCGGCTGAACTGAGACACACAGAGGAGCAGGAGGTAGGGAGGAAACCTATAAACAGCATGTTGATTTGTCACCAAGGCAGCTGATAAATATCACACAGATATGTGCAAACATACTTTATAGTTTATTGTCATATTATTATTATTATTATTATTATTATTATTGGGTGATACATTCGCAGATCCTACTTTGTGGAATGAAATCAAACATGTTTCCCAGGTTTTATTGCATTAAGTACCTGCTGTGAGTCCTTTGTGGTTTAACTCATTTACACACTGGCTCCCATGTTGTTTTGTAAAGCAGCAGGGCTCCTTAACTGATCTCTCCTGATGTCGTCCCTCCATCTGTGGATCTGTTCTGTCTAAATAAGATCAACACTGCTCAGCCCTCTGATCTCAGAGCACAGTCTGTCAAACTGCTGACTCTGGGCTTTTTGGAAAAATGGTCTGTGTTCAAGATGTTAAAATGAAGTGATTATATTAGACATCGTTTACCATGATGATGTAAAGTGAAACCAAATCATTTGTGTGATTGCAAACGTGTGATATCGAATGAGGTTTCTGTGAGGTTTTCTTTCATTTGATCTAGTTACAACATTGTACCAAAGGCCTGAGCTGTGTCTGTGGTGATGACGGCTGGTTCTTTTAACATGGTGGATCTAACCTCAGGTCTGACTCTGTGTCATTAACATGCCCAGGTGCCTGTTAGAGATGTTTGGTCCAGACGCTGAATCATGCTTCTCTCTCTTCACCCCAACTCAACACACTGTTGACCTTTGACCTTGAGTTGCACCTCTTTAATATCCTTTCTAGACACAGACATACACACTTAGGCTTTGTTTGGGACTGACACTCTTGAGGTGTCTGTTTCCTGCTTTAATACCCAAACCACCCCCAACCCTCTGCCCCCACCCCCACTGCCACACACACACACACACACGTACGGCTATTGTGTGCAAGAAGGAGGGTCTGAAGGCAATGACTGATGATGGCAAAGAAAGAGGCTCCCTCTCCCTCTGTCTGTTAACACCCATAAACTACCGATCTGTCAGGCGTATGCCGTGTGTGTGTGTGTTTGTGTGTGTGGGTGTGTGTATGTGTGAGAGACATATTTGCCGGCCGCTGCTACATCTCAAGGGACGGCAGTTGGAAAGCCTGTGGCTTCTGTCTTGATTGGTCATGGATGCCACACACACACATACACACAGAGTCATGCTGTGGGTTGTCAGGGTGTTTCAGTGTCCTCACAGCAGCAGATGTGTCTGAGCGTTGATGAGGCTCCAGCGTCTGGCAGAAGCAACAAAAGCTCCCGTTTACAGCGAAATCAACAATCTGATAAATAAAGAGCATTAAAAACACATCAGCTGATTATGTTCAAACACAAACACTCAGCGCAGTCTGGAGGTTGTTTTCTCAAGACACACAAACATACAGGATGGCAATATGTGATGAGCCGAAGAAACAACAACTTGAATCTGTAGAGTAGTATTTAACTCATTGTAATTCATCCAGTGCTGCTGCTGTTAGTGTACTGATAATGTTAACAGTAAAGAAGAAGAAGGCTGGGTCTACCTGAGCACTAGTGCAGATGGAGAACATTTAATTCTGGGTTTTGGAGCCTTGTAGCCTTGTTAACCCAGTGTAGCGTAAACCTGATGGTGTCAAAGGAGGAAGATTTAAAGACAGAGGAATAATGGTCAAAACCAAAGCAGCAGAGAAATCCTGAAATTTGGCATAAGCTCTAAAAACAATACACATATACATATTTCCCATAATGCAACTTAATTGTATCTTTTAATTGTATTTTCTCCAGTTCATATTTTTTTTGGTTAATGTCTTACTTAGTTAGTCTTACTACATGATCCCTGTAACACACATAAACACACACACATGCACCCGTTCTGACAGGGTTTTTCAAGATCTGACAGAAAATGTGATAAGGTGTCAGTCGATAGAAATCCTCATCTGTCTGCACAACCCCAATCCTGTCACTCACACACACACACACACACACACACAGTATCAGATGGGACTCAGCGTTTATACTTTCAGATCAGGGCAATGACAGCAGAGGTTTCCCCAGAGAGAGAAGCTGAGGGATGGTGGAAGGAATGGTTGAATCAGGGATGTAGCAAACAAAGGAGGACAGAGGAACATGAGAGTCAAGGATGAGAGCAGTGTGGTAAATTTCACATGGTTGGCTGTCCGTGCCATGCAGGACTGACCTGGGTTATGAAGGTCCACATGATAAATTCAGCAGGACACACTCATTTCTCTACTTCAGTCATTGAACTTCCTCATTCTCTGCCTATTTCTGGTCAACAAGAGTGCCTACAGTAAAGAATCCCATAGTCCTGACTCTTATTCAACCAAGACCTGGGTGACTGAGAATCTGCACAGTTAAGTTCTGCAATTTCAAAGTAAAAGCCTTTTATAGCCTTTAGAGTCTATAGAGTTTATGCAGGGGACATAATATGCAAATGAATACATATAAAAATGCAGTACATCCTGTACAGGTGTATGCAGTGCCTGGTGGTCATTGGAATGTATGGTGGCTTTTACAGGTCAACTGGTAGCACCAGGTGGGCTGGAGCACTGATACACACACCTGAGTCTGGTTGTTTCTGCTCTATAAATAAATTGAGCTTGAATGACTGTACTTAATCAAATATAGTAAAGTAGAAAAATAAAAAATCTGCACAATCACAATTTTGGAATCAACAACTCAGATGTGTGAATCACACTGATATTGCTGATTCACATTAATAAAAAAGATGATGGCCTCTGAAGTTTTAGGACTTTTAATGCGATAAGCTGTAAACAGGAAGAGGTGAGAGTGGAGGAAGAGCACACAACAGGAAGCCCTCTCACTTTGTTTAGGATTCATTTCAATAGGCACTCTATGGACCACAGAAAATAGCCATGGTTATGAAAGACACATACACACACACACACACACACACACACACACATATCCTACACCAATTTTCCTTTATAAATCCCAATCGGCTCAAAGGTGGCACTCTCACAATGCCCACACCTGCCTATAAATAGTCAGCGTAACGTTCACGATTAATATTTATTCCTGCTGAATACATAAAGACTGTCATGGCAAACACTAAAAGAGAAGGTGAAGCTCTTGTTGAAAAAAGGTGTACGGTGGACACATTATGGCCGACACTGTGAGTGTCTGTGTTACAGGCCCCAAGGCTGGTACCACAAAAGATACTGGGTTCAATGCCCTCAGCTCACTTGGAAAACACAGTGGTAAAGTCAGGAGAGTGAAGACATGACCCACCTGCTTCTCTTCTTGATTTTCATTAGTTTCATCTAACAAACTCTCCCTGGTCCAATCATGTCTCTGCTTCAATGTCCATTGTTTGGTCTACTGTCCCTACTTTGGTTTTTAACCAAACACATCAATATGGTTTTCTGTCTTTTTCAAACATCAGTTTCAACACACATTCTTCATAAAAATAAACATGACTCATTTGTTCAGATAGATCCCCTCATTATCAGTGCTGGTTTCATGGCTGGTAATAACATAGTACAATGGGAGAATGTCAGACTAAAAGAAAATCTCCCATAGACCTCCATTATAATACATTTGAATGGAGCAAAAGACTCAAAGGTAATGGGAGATAAATGCATGCAACATGTAATGTACATGTACGCACGCGCACACACACACACACACACACACACACACACACTCACATTATCAACAACAACACTGCTTAAGTAAAATTACAGATTTTTGAAATTACTTTAAAAGTACACAAAAACCTACTCAGTTACAGTAATGTGAGTAATGTAATTCATTACTTTCCACCTCTGGTAATATGTAATGTTGATGTACACACTAGTGAGCGTTTAGATGTTCTCTTCCTCCATATGCACTGTGTATCAATCATTGCGTTTACATGGACACTTTTTCCTCTTTCCCATTGATTTTATTACAAATGAGTCTTTCGGGTTAACTGTTTACCTGTGACATGATCTAATCTCAGGTGTGAGCCACTGCATTTATTCAGAATAAACCAAATAAACTGTGATGTTTGCAGTCAACTTTTGGCTGTCAAATTTGTTGACATTTCTGGTTTTCCTACCGTTGAGGTGATTGATGATGTTTAATTCATTTTGTATTTTAAAGAGCAGGCAGAGAGCCTCCATTCTCCCTGTAACATGTTAGTCAGGTACATAACCATCACAATTACTCTGTTTAATTAAGGTGAAATTGTAGCACAGCCACAGGAAAATCCTGCACAGTTCCTTTTTAAGTCAAAACGAACTTTCCGCCAAGGACCAGTTTGGCTTAGCAGCCGCCATCTTGCAGTGATTACATCATCACAGAGCATGCACAGTAACGGTGCAGCCACACAACAAACCGATCGATCATTTACATGACACAATTTTCACTTTTTTGGTTTAAGAAAAGGTTTACTCCACCTCTCTGAAACCGCATGACGTTTCATTTGGTTTGGGAATGTTCCTTCCGATTGAGGTGTTTATATGGAGTAGTTTCAGTTTGGGCTTTTAAAACAATTAAAACTGCTGGAATATTTTTGTCCATGTAAACGCACCAAATGAGGCCCTGAAGCTCTCCCTCCCGACACAAACAGAAGAAAATACTTTCAGAGCCGACAGGTTCTTTTTCACCTCCAGCAGTCGTCTCCCACACACACACACACACACACACACACACACAGCTGTCCTGACTTACTGACTGTTTATTAGCAGTCAGTCAGATACAACATCCTACTGACAATGTGTTGAGTTGAAATCCGACGCAGCCATTAGCAAACCTGCTAAACTGAGCTCTCTGCTGACCTCAGGCTTCACATCATTAAGTACACACACATTAACACCGGCACACACGCTTAGAATTAAACACACACATTTATCCAGCCCACACACTTCACATTCATATGCACTTCAGTGCAGAGCCTTACTGCACAATGCATCCTGAAAAAAACAGAGTGGATTAGGTGGAAGTGTGTTGCTGTGTGTGTGGCACTCACTCACTATGGTGTGCAGTGCGTGCGTTTGTGCAGTGATGCTGATGAAACCGTTCTGTCTCGTACTGTAATGAAAACAGATTGTCTAGTCCCAGATCTCTGAATCATCGCCCACATCTCCCCACGTGTTTCATGTTCTGTCAGTGCCTGCAGTCGGAGAGAAGACACTGACCTATCACAGCTTAGAAGTCAGGGTCAAATATGGGGACTCCATCATACCTAGCTAGCTATTTAGCTACTGTCAATCAAAACACAATTATATGAGCTGCTGCTGTGTTTATTTGGCTCTTGTTCAAAATGACAACCAAATTATTCTTTTGTCAACATGTTCCAGCCTGACTTGGAGCCTCCTTATATTAAAATAAGGTTATTTGTCCCAGAATAGTTTGTCTTCAGTTCAGTTCAGCATTCAACATTTCTATACAAACTGAATCTATATATACAAAAATTCAAGTTCACAACTTTAATATGTAGAGAGTTTACACCTTTTTTCTTCAACTTATTACATGACTAATACAGTGTGGTCATTGGTTTTCTAATGTATTTTCTTTTTGCTTGGTTTCACTGGAACAGGTAGGCAGCTGCCATCAAACTACACTGATTGACAATGTAACCAGTGCCAGTGCTGACAATTTATACAAAGCAGCTATACGGGCTCTGCTGAAGCTAGCCTGAAGCAATGTGCTGGACCACATCTCAACATCAGCATGTCATTAACTCAGTTTCCATTAGTTTGGATGTGTGAGGGTGATGATTTTATAGGACATCATTTAAAAGGTAACCTTTCGATTTTAGAGAATGTGCCGATGGTATGTTTTGGTCCTTGCCTGAAAAAATGTCATATTTCATAACAATTACTGGGATATACTTTATACAAGCACAAAATCCTCATCCTCATGTGAAGTTTCAGTCGACTGGGTATAATATTGTGGGCACCTAAACCTAAACCTATCTAAAAGGAAAATTGTGGAGAAGTATACTTTGACTCTCTAATGTGAAACAATACAAAGCATAATGAAGCATTCTCCCAACTGGAAACATTTGGAAATAATTTAAAACAGTCTGCTTCACTTCCTCCCATGGTCTCACAGCTATTTTCACACCTCTCACAGCCAATCAGCATCAGCTCAAAGTAGCCCAACTCCCCTTTCCTCCTCTTATTGGTCACAGCAGATACTTCAAGCTAGAATGACTGACTGGGACAGTTACCGATAACGTAAGTGCTAACCACTTTCTCACTGAAAGAGTTGTATCACCCATCAGGTAAACTCAACGTTTCCAAGCAGGCCTCAATCAGAACAGATCTTTGCAGGGACACCTCTTTTTTATGGTCAGTCACCTTCAGTCTCAGCCCAAATAGAAACCCAGTTGAAAGTCCATACCTAAACAAATACAGATCAAATATCCAGAAGTATTCTGGCACAAAGTAGCAAGAACAGCAGGGACTCTTAGCGGGACTCAAACTAATTTCAAGTTTTTATGTTTTTCCAGGCAAGGAGATGATCATTAAGACTCCAGATATGTGGAAAAGAAAACAACTTCAGAATTGTGAACTATGATGGTGAACTAGTTCATTTAAATCTGTTTGAACTGAAATTTGTGTGTTGCACAACACTATCTGCATATAACAACAAAGCTTTAGTTCCAAAATGTAAAAGTTGGTACTTTTCCTCAGAACTCGTTTAGTATCAACATCACATAGACATAGACTGTAGAAATAGCAAAGCTAGAGAGGATGTGCAGTTTCCCAGGACAAAAAGAGGAAGAACAGACAGGAAGTGCAACACAGAGAGTTTGTAAGATAATCCAAGTTCAGTCCGCCTATACTCCATATGAATACCTAGCCTTCAAAATAAAAGCCACTATTTTCACAAGGAAATGTTCATGTTGTACAAATTGCTGACAAGTACATATAATGAGGTTTACTGAAGATTTTTATGGCTCTGTTTATGCAGTTGACGGTTAAATTAAGCAAAGTGAGAAATCAATATTTTGTTAAAACGATGAAATATCAATAATGACGATCAATTATTCCTTTCATAAATGGCTTTATAAGAGACAGGGTCGTTAATTGGGAGATTTTCTTGTCCAAAGTGTCTGATGTCAGACTTAATTGTCCACTGTGGCCCTGTGTACCAACAATATTAAACAGGCAGCAGCACAAGAGTGTAAAGTGACTTATTTGCCTTTCCATCTTGTAAAAGAAATATTCAACAGAAAAGGGTTGTGAGCTTTGTGGAGCTTCCATGGCAACCACACTGTAGAGGTCCATGTGCCATGGTGACTTAAGAAACTAACCACCAGAGAGAGATGAATTTCCATTAATCATTTAGAGAGTCAGATAGCAAGCACTCATTTACATGACATTGTATGTTTGTTTGTGTGTGTGTGTGTGTTTGGGGGGGGGGGGGTAAATAAGGTCAAATCCCAACATGTTACATTTATCCTAATTAAATTCAAACAGGTCAATGTATGCAAACAGTGAACTAGAGGGAATCAATGTCCAAACAAACAACAGCACATACACATGAAAATTCAGACACACATACACATCCATACACACATGTGCACAGATACATACACAGTGCTAGTTAGAAGAAGACTTAGGTTTTTGATCAATATCATTGATCCAAGTTGGCCTTGTGATGCTGAAGGCCAACAGTGTGAGGTAATCAGGGTTATAGCTGAACAATGGGTGAGAGGGAGCTAGGAAAAATGGAGGGAGGGAGGGAGGATAGAAGGAAGGAAGAGTAATGAGAAAATGGAGGAGAGACAGGAAGGAAGCCAGGAAGAGGAAGAAGGATATAGATTGAAGTCCAGATGATGTGAAGGAAAGAAGGACCTCTCCTTCTTTCCTTCACATCATCTGGTGGAAGAGAGGAAAGGAAGGAAGCAGGATAGGGGAAAGATATCTATCTGACTGAGTAACACAGTGAGCTCCAAGTAGATAATAAGAACTTGATTTATAAGACATACAAGTGTATGTATGTGGAACTGCTGTCAATCAACTGAAATAAAATGAACAAAACCATAATAATCTGTCATACAAGTTACTGTGATTAATCACGATCAGTCACCTTTTTTCTTCTTTACATGAAGTCACAGACTTAATGAAGAATCAACAAATAAATAATATTTGCATTCAAACACTATTAATAAGTTCATATCATTAAAACTCTGAACACAGACTCTCTCCTGTGAACAACA
Source organism: Caranx ignobilis (assembly GCA_021432705.1). Taxonomy (NCBI): domain Eukaryota; kingdom Metazoa; phylum Chordata; class Actinopteri; order Carangiformes; family Carangidae; genus Caranx; species Caranx ignobilis. The sequence goes on along the minus strand of MU269987.1, from coordinate 2,184,428 downwards.
CATTTCCACTGAAACCACCAAGACCATCAAAAGTCATTGTCAACTTGAAAGGCTCATTTTCCTCTATGCACTAACAGTACTGATAAGAGAACTCAGGCCTGCATGTTAAATAAAAACCACCAAGACCTTTAAAATGACCCATTTAGATGGCAATCATACTCACTCATACTCATACTCACTGATATAAATGGTGCTAATAGCAAAAATGGTGTCATGTCCAGGTGCCAGGTGAATTTCTAAAAGGTCCACAGCAGTCCATGGAAATATGTACAAAAGACCAAGGACAGATGAGAGGAGTTTTTGAATGAAGGCTGCAGTGCAGTGTGAAGATACTGTACTGGACTTCATCATCAGTTCTTCTCCCAGGACTCAGAGATACAGTGAGCTAGTGAGTTTTCAGTGAGACCATGTGGCCAACCTCTGAGATAAAATAAATAAATGATAATACAGCTGTGCACCACTGCTGTTAGATCATGAAATCCGAAATTTCACACACTCATTAATATCAGGGGGTTACTGATGATTTTCCTGCACACTGTGTGAGCAGCACAACAACTGACCTTATCCTGGAGTGTTTAGAGTCTTAAAAATCCTCCTGGTCCATCTCATTCATCAGAGTCAGAGCAGTGTAGCTTACAGGTTACAGCTCAGCCTCCTCACCATGGAAACAAAGCACTGCTGCAGTAATTGCATTTTTAAATATTTCAAATGAATCACCCAAATTTGCATTACCTTTGATAGCACTAGTATCCAGATGTGCAGATTGTGCAGCATCAAATCAGACTTTCAGATAGAGCAGTTTGACTGAAGTAGCCTGATCTGTGCAGCACAGGTCTCCCTCTGTCATTGGACCCTGCGACAACAGCATCGGCATCAGCACATACCTCCAAATGATATGTTTGTGTTGAACCACCTATCTATCTATAATCTGTATCTTTAACCAACCTTCCTTCGATGTGAAGGATGAAGAACAAAATCCTCAGAGGGCTTCTACCAAGCATTTGTTCTTTCTAGCACCTGTTGTGTTGACTTCTAGTCATCAGGTCTGGTTGTGGACCCTCTGCGTCGTGGATTCAGCTCCAGGCCCTTTATTTCCAACCCTATCATTTCTAGCCATAGCTTTATAGTCACTATAGCTCCAGGCCTTGTTATTGTTCGAGCCTCAGACCTTTTACTACAAAATGCTAAACCTTCCGGTTGAAGCTCTTGACATTCTAGTCAGCCTGGCTCTGTAGCTTTTCTACACTAAGGCCTTTTATTGTCCCATCCCTCAGCTTTGTCAGTGTTCTACCTTCAGGCCTGGGGCCGATACAGGTTTAGGTCCACCTGTCAGCTTTTCCACTCATGCTACGCTGACCTTGTCCACCAGACCGGAGGTTTGTGACAGCGTTCAGTCGGAGGCAGATTGGTAGAGCATATAAGACCGAGCCGCATACTGGTGACCTCCCACCCCCTGGAAATGGATTCCAGCTGAAAGACATTTTCTCAACAACATGGAACCAATTTCTGTTTTCTTCCTGCTCAGTTTTCTCAGCCAAACATCTTCGATACAAACTCAACCCCAGCTGTGAGAAAATCTTTTAAAGAACCACGCTGGAGGTCGGAGTTCATGAAATACAAGATTCTCCAAGACGTAGAAGAACTACTTCTTAGGCTTAGGCTTAAATGTCTTGATTCTAGTGTACAAAACAACAGTAAAAGTAATTGACCTTGTCAGAGGAAACAAATAATGAACAACAACATTAAGTAAATAAAAACCAGGAAATGAGGGTTGGAGTGGGGAAGGAGAGAAGATTAAAAGAAAACTGAAGACAGAAGGAGAAAAGGGGGAATTTGTGGCTTAAGATAAAAACCCACACTGTCACTCCTCACCCCTCTCTCACTGATATTTCTTTTCATCCCCATCTTTCCTTTCATCATACAGCTTTTAGCTGCTGTTTTATTTCTCAAGTCTGGGTTTTCAGGAAGTGAATCTGTGATCAAAGACCAACAGAATTGCTCTGACACCCTCTTCACTTCGCGCTGCAGATTTTATCCTTGACATTATCCCGCTGTGAGCACACCATATCTGTCTCTGAATACTGTCATTCCGTCTGTAATCACATTAAACCACAGCTAATCGGTTAGCTTGTATTGATTATGGATGATCATCAGCCTCTACAGGTACACAAATATTATTGAACTTATATTTTTCAGACAGAGCTTATCCTTACAAAGAAAGAGATATGATAACCAATTAGCTGGGGCCAATAGTAGCTGATGCATGATCAGTTTTTTATTCATTTCAATCCAATAGAAAAAGCTGTGTGGCAGTTTATCTTGTTTGAAAATTTGATTTGACTCAGAAACATCAGCTACACACAACAAATTTACAAAACAAGAACAAACTGTGTTCGTAGTTAGCAGCCAGCCAGCACTCTCAACACATAGTCACCCAAAAGACACACATGTAAAGACAAGTCCAGTGATGTTTTCAACTGAGGAATATCTACAAAATCAGACCAGCTCTGTACTTTAACAGATAGCACATCACACACACTCCTGTGTCGTCCCACCTGCTTTTTTTCTTTAAACAACTGATGATGCTTCTGCAGCTCATTGAGAGTATATGTGTATGTTTGTGTTCTTCTATGTTTGTCCTTTGTGCTTTTGCTTGAAATGTGCTTTATGAATAGAATTGTTACATTGTAATCATGAAGTGTGTCTGTGTTTATCAGAGGTTTAAGCTAATTAGTTTTCACCACGTGAAAAGTGTGGAAACATGTTGTAGCTGGAAGGTCTAATTGTCATCAGTGTGTTTGCTAGGTTGCCAGATCCCATGCAACTTTGTCTCTGTTCCCGCTGCATCAGTGTTCACTCTATTTCTGTTTCAACAGTGAGCAGAGGTTGGAACCCCTGAGACTACTGAGACAGTTATGTGTATGTGTCATTATCAGTACACAACACAGTGTGAGATTAATGATCGCTTAAGATCTAATCATGAGGTGATGAGCCCATTTCTTATTTATTTCAAATTCTTATCAGCATCACTACAAGTAATAGAGGGAGAGAGAGTATAATAACTTCAAGCTCATTAATGGTTTATGGTTCATTTCTAAAGTGACATTTAATTAAATGTAGGGAGTTCAGTGGGAGCGGACACAATGTTGGACACTGTGTGTGTGTGTGTGTAGGTGTGTGTGTGTCTGTGTACGTGTGTGACATATATGACAGCTATTCCCTTTTCGCTTTGACTCAAAGCTACTTTGGAATCATCAGTGTGCGCACATGTGTGTGTGTTTGACAACCACTCCCAGCTCGCTTATTTGACAATAAGCTACCTTGTTATCAGTCATTCATTTTCTGTGTGTGTGTATGTGTGTGTGTCTGTATAATTGGCCTGCTGTTAACCAGTTGGTAATTGTATCTGACAGCAGTAAAGGTCTCCGTTAACAACGTGTAGACCAAATGCTTAGTGGGGTTTTAACCTGCAAACACAGGCACAGCACACACACACATACACAGACACAGACACACACACACACACACTGCATATAATCATATTTGTCTCAGGGGATAGAGTGTCACTGTTGTCTTTTGAAACATTTTGACAAGGGCCAAATGGAAAATGCTTACGCTTCAGTGTGTGTGTGTGTGTGTGTGTGAGAGAGAGAGAGAGAGAGAGAGAGAGTTTGAAATTAATCCCTTTTTCCCCTTTCATTCGTTTTTTATTCTTCCATTTTTCAGTCTTTGTTTTCGTTGCTCTGTCATTTTCTTCCCTGTCAGGCCATCTTCATTTTTTCCTCCTCTTTCTCCTAACAACATGTTTGAAAAATGACAAGACACACACCAGAAAAAAATTTAAAGATGAAGTAATCAGTGATTGTAAGACAATACGATCAGAATGTAAGAAGTGTATTTGTCATCATTTGTCAGCAGTATATCCATCAGTATATGTAGTGAAGTGTAATCAACACCCACATGGAGCTGAGCACAAACCTAAATGTAAAAGATCTTCATTTTAGTCCCATATCATTGAGACATCTGCTATCGTTAATTTAATTTACATACTGAAAACAAACAGGCTGGGATTGATGAACGTGACACACACTTGGTAATTAGCAGGAAACACAGCAGGCTGAATGAAACTCAGCTAATTAAGACCAATTGGTGTTAATATCAGAGTGGTTGAAGTGTGTGTGTTTGGTTGTGTGCGCGTATGTGTGTGTAGTAGTTTGTAGCTCGTTGTTGATGATGTAGAAAGGCATTTCAGTTTTTACTGTTATATAGAAAACTAATCACGTTGTTTTTACCATATCCAGATTGTGTCTAGTCTGAACAGCCAAAAATGACACAAGATCCCATTTTTACAAATCTGATTCAAACCATATACAGAGGTGGTTTCAAATGCGACGCTATAGATCTGTTTGCGTTGCTCAAATACAATTTCAAAACGTCTTCTGTGTCACTCGCAGCACAACATGAACAAAAACAACAACAATGGCGATGTAGTTCCCCACATTAAACGACCAACATCGGCAAATCATGTCTGCTCTTGCATCCAGAAATGTAAGCAACACATTGCATTGTCCAGCATCCCGTACCCATGATTCCTCCACGCGTCTCTGCGCCGCCTGCACCAAACGCAGTGATGGCGCAATTTTAATGTGCATGACGTTTAAGACTAACAAAACAGTATGTATTGTGGCCATGCAGAAACATGCCCCACTCAAGCTGCTGATCTCCTGCTATGACCTTTGACACCACACTGGTGATCCCAAATGCATCGTGCATTGGGACAGATGTGGATATAAGAAAAAGGTATTTATTTTAACACAAAATTCAATCAAACAAAAGACGCTCTCAAGAAGGGTAATCAAAGTATCAGCAAAAAGGCGCTCACAGTGAGGATCAAAACTTATTTAAAAAACTTGACGACTTGGAAACTTGACTGGGACTCTTGACAAGACTCAGAGACGGGACAAGACGTACTGGCAACAAGACAACGGGAGACAAGGACCATTATACATGAGGCAGGGGAAAACAGGTGAAACCAATCAGGGGAAAATCACACAAAGGGATGAAGTCAGGGTCAGAAACGAGAGGGAAAAGGTGAGTACAATGTAAAACAAGAAGGCATGAGTGACTTTAACTTAACATAAAAGGACACAAAGGACAAAACATGAAACTAACCAAGGCATGACATAAAACACAAAACACCAAGTATGACTGGAATTCACACACCTAATGAGACACAACACCTCCAGTCCACTTCACTGTCCTACTGTGCTCACTCCAACTGCAAAGTTAGCAGCATCAGCTTTTTGAAGAGTGTAAGTGATGTCTTCAGACACACTCCATATGAAAGTAACCAACATTATATTATGAATATTATAAGATCATGTTGGAATAAGAAATCACTTTGCAAACATTTTAAGTTAACCAGCCGTAGAAAATGATATTGCTCGAAAAGGCTTTTCATATTATTATTCTAAAATGAATGTGAGGACTTATCAATATTACTCCTTTAAGTGTTCCCATGCTCTGTATTAGGAGACATGGAGCCAGTGAACCGAGAGAAGTAGGTGGGTTATAATTATACACAGTATTCGTATGGGTGTATCTTTAGGGAGATGAGAAATGAACACACACATACACACACACATTGGTAGGTAGAATAACAAAAATGATAAAGTAGGTATGGTGAATATTGTGGGATACTTATCACCAGTAGAGAAAAAAGATAAGTCCACATCACCAAAGGAGCTCCCATGCAAATATTTATTAACCCATAGCAGTGGGTTAATAAATATTTGCATGGGAGCTCCTTTGGTGTTGCGGACTTATCTTTTTTCTCTACTGGTTATCTTTTTTTGTCCAGCACCCTCCCGAAATTGGGAAGGGGATGTGCGTGTTGTTTTTCATTTGGATACTTATCACCACCATGCAGTACTGTACATAAAGATGGAGCAGGAATCAAACTTAGATGTTGGAGTTTTAAAGTAAAAAATAAAAGCCCAGGTGAACCTCAGTATAGCACCTCTGACTCATGAGTATGGGCAGAGTGTGGTTGTATGAGTCAAACCTTCTTCCTCATAACACCCTGGATCAAAAGCCAACCAACTGCTGTGGCCAGCAGGGAGAGGCAGGTACCTGACAAAAAGACTGCATGCATCCAGCAGAATACTGAAAACTTCACATGAAAATGATGTAAACTGTGCAAAAGGGGAAAAACAGTGGTTTGATACACTGGTAAATTATTATTTACATGAGATCTGATGCTGAATAAAACCAAGACAGCTCTCTGTTCAGTGCTAACTTTCATCTGTGCTCATCTTATTTTACCCATCTGCCTGTGTGTGCGTGTGTGTGTGTTGAGCTCAGCTGTGAGATCGTCAGAGGGATTATGCGAGTTATAGTTCAGTGAGACACAGAGGGTGAATGACAGGTGAGACTTGTTAATGAGGGCTTAATGCTAAACACACACACGCACAAATGCACATGCACACACACTCCCATCTGCGGGGCTCTAACACCAGCTGGACAAAACCAGTATTTGTCTGTGAGTGTGTGGTGCATGTGTGTCTGTATGTGAGTGTGTCTGTCTATCTGTCTGGGTGTGATGTGTGGTGTGTGGTGTGTGGTGTGTTGTTGTTTTCATGCTGAACTCTATTCAAACATAGTGTGAGTAGAAGATAGTATGACATCAGATTGGATGAGATTGACAGAATGTAATTCTTCACCACAATATCAATAATGTTGATGATATGTTGTATTTTATTGAGTCTGGCAAATTAAACAAAATGATAATTCACTAATTTCAGATAACAAGACAGAGATGGTTGGGTTAGGTTAGGTTAGGTTAATGTTAGGTTAGGTTGGGTTGGGTTGGGTTGGGTTAGGTTAGGTTAGGTCGGGTTGGGTTGGGTTGGGTTAGGTTAGGTCGGGTTGGGTTGGGTTAGGTTAGGTTAGGTAAGCTTTATTGATTCTGCATGGGAAAACTATTTTACCACCAGGCGAACAAACAAGGTAAGGCCAATGAAACATGATCTAAAAGTAGGACAAAATTGAAAAAAAGAAAGACATGGTTAAATACCACAAAGCAAACTAAAAAGTGAAATGCTGGGGAAAAAACACTAAAGCAGTGCCAAGTCTGACCCTAACAAAATGAGTACACAAAGAGATGTGTGTACTGTGGTTGCTGCAGTGAATTCTCTGACTCTGCCATTGTAATACAGCTGAAGACACAGGTGCAGATTAAACATAAACACATTAACAATGATAGGCAGATAGATAGATGTGATATTTCTGTGTTTGTTTGTTGGCTTATTCACATTCACTTATTTGTTGGGCCCCTGACTCCCTGTCAGTGCACTAATCACACAGACCTGTCTGGTCTGACTTCAGTCTGGAAGTGAGAGCACAGTGTATTTTCAGCTACAAGCATTTACTACAGTAGTTCAGATCATTAAGCTGTGATTCAGATTCTGACTCAAATTCAGAAATCTTTATTCATCCCAGGGCAATTCAGATTCAACAGTCAATGACTTCACATGAACAAACACACTTCAAAAAAGAGGAGTGCAATAAAGAGCAAAAGGGCTGTTAGGGTAACACAGCAAATAAAAATAAAACACACAAATTAGATAGACAGGTAGGTAAAGTAAAGTACCTGAGTATGTCGCACAAGTATGTTGCACTTAAATTGAGTAAAATGCCAAAGTATTGCACATAAGAAATATAAATAAAAAAGATATCTATATGAACCAGTTGCAGGTTTGTGCAAATACTGTGCCATATTAGAAAATATAATGAAAACCTGCTCCATGGTTCCATGAAATAGATCATGTAAAACAATCAGTCTCACCTGAGCCACCATCAGTATAGACAGGCTGCTTGTCTGAGTCACTGAATTCAAGCAGACTGAAAACTAGACTGAGATGTGTTTTATTTGAGGAATAATTTATGAATCGCTGCCTCAGTCCAGACACACGATGGGCCAGTGTACTGCTCCTGCTGCCTCCACAGCACTCGTTAATAACAACTCACATGTCAGCTCTCATGTTTTCTCTGTATGACACATGTTTTAGTGGCTTTGTTTCAACTAAGGTGTGAAATTGAGGTCTCCAGCAGGGTCGCTTTCCTCCTCCTCTCTGTATGATGATGCGGGGGAAAAATCAAGTGTGATGCATGAGGTTTGACTCAGAAACACCTCGACTGAGAACATTCTGTTTTCAAATGTTTCTTTCCTGCTCTCACTGCTCTCTGGTCATTTAGCACGCCTTCTTCTTCCTACAGTTATCCCATCAGCTGTTTGAACTAGGGACTGACTGATATGGTTCTTTCAGGGCCGATACCGATACTGATACCAATACCAATTCCGATTATTAGTAATCAAGGAAACCAATGTCAAAATTTAGAATAACACATCTGGGATTAGACTGAATGCAGTATACTGTTTGTTTTTTGAATACTGTGAAAATCTGTGACAAAAAGACCTTAAATATTTGTATCTAACACAAATTAAAACACACGTCTTGGTTGAAATGCTTTCAAGCAATATGTTGAATCATGTTAAAACAAAAAGTGCAGGGACCTTCCAGCAGTATTTCTTAGTGCACTTAGTGCACTGAATATATATATATATATATATATATATATATATATATATATACATATATGATCAATAAAGTAGAAACTGAACTGTACAGTACAGTTCCGAAATTTGAGTCTCCGTAAGTCCCAGTCCAGTTGCACCAGACTGTGGTGCAGAGAGCAGAGCTGCTCGGTGTGCTCTCTGTGTCGATGCTTCAGTGTTGATTGGCTGTATCACTTGTGCCATGTAACCAATCAATGGAGGCTGTGGTTGGGACATTGTTACACAGCTAAGAGTGGTGACTTCAGGCAGGGAGAGACAGCTGAATCAGAGCCAGAGGAGCACTTTTTAAAATAAATGTATTTTATTGGTTATTGGTGATGCTGATTATCATAAAAATGCTGAATAGTGGCTGTTAATCGGTTGATCCCTAGTTCAAACTCTTTCAGCTTATGAAGGTGAAATTTTAAGATCTGAGTAATGGCATGTATTTAGCAAATCCAGGAAATACTGCACTTTATCCTTATCTTGTCCCTCTCTGACTGACTGACTGACTGACTGACTCATATGCCAGTAGTTAATTTCCTGTCTCTGTGACAGATTGAGAGTTTCAGTTTTAGTTTTTTTTTTTTTTTGCTTCATAGTTTTTCTTCCCGTTTCCTCCTCTCACTCAAGATGGTTCTGAGCTGGCAGGCAGCTGTTGGCACAGCTTTTAAACACATGCACGCACACATGCAGGCACCGCACACATGCAGGCACTGCACACACACACACACACACACACAAACTTTTTGGATGCTGCCCAGGGCCTTAATGCAGTCTTCTTTTCAGGCAGTACCCATGGTGTCAGCCACTTTGTGTGTGTGTGTGTGTGTTCAGATGGTCTTGGCTGAAGTCCACTTCCCTGTCACTGAGTCTCATCTTATCAGGTAAACTCCCGGATGGCTCTATACTCCTCCACCTCTCTGCCTCTATTATTACAGTGAGTCTCAGCTTTTCGCAGCCTGTGGCATTTACCTGTGTGGGGCCAACTCATTTAATGTGAAAACTAGCAGAGTGTGTGTGCTGTGGAGGTCCACACACTGTACTGAGGTCTGACACTGAACCCAAGTTGAACCAGGTCTGAGTTTTTCTCAGTCTAATCAGGTCTTGTATTATGTCTGGTTTCTAGCTGTAGCATCATGTTGGTGTTTGCCTTAACGTCTGCTTTTGTCATATTTTGGATCATGTGTAAGTCATCCCCTGCTTTGTTCTGGACTCAGGACCCAGAGTTTCTGCATGTCAGGTTTGGGTAGATTCTCTACAGATCCATACTGTATATGTCTGGGCAAAATCTTTGGGACTGCTAACCACATCTTAATACAAGAGCTTAAATGATTTTGGTTTCACAAGCTTTGTCTCTTTCGTTGTGTTGTTTGCTGATGTGTTTGCATTTGATGGTGGAGGTGGAGGGTTGCGGTGGAGGTTTGTCGTATTCCATAAGGCCCCCACAGAGTCGGGTGGAACGTACAGTACGTGGAATGGACTCAGCAGAGGTCCGTGCTTGGTCAAAGTGGATGTCCATTGTATGGACTCTGTGTACACGCCACACAAAAGACTTCGCCATGACAGAACATGTAATCAGCATGCAAGGATTGTGGGAAATGTGGGAAATTGGTACACCGTGGTATGCTTGACTATGAAAGACTATGAAACCTCAATTGACTGCAGACATGCTGTGCAGAGTCCAGTCTGTTCACAGTATGCCCGACTCTGATTCCTCTTTCTGTGAATCTGCTGGTGTTTGTCTTGGTTCTGTGTTGGAAGGAGTGCAGTTATCCTCATCATGTTGGCACAGGGCTCAGGTCAGATCAGCCTGATTCAACCAGATTCCAAACCACAGGATGTACGTACAAGTTTCAATTAGGACAAATCTTGCACTGAAACACAGTGGAACAGGCTCACATGTAGATTGTTGTCACTTATTTAGCATAGCAAAAGACAAATCCTTGAAAAAACTGTGAAAAAGAACAAGCACTTTGAAAATAACTGCGATGAGATTTAAAATTGTTCCTGCCAATGAACCAATCACAGAATTGACTAATCAGTTCAGTACCAGTGCTTTCTAAGAAATTTCACTGAAGCTGATTTTAGTCCAGTTTAAAGAGAATCTTTCAGCCCAAGAAACAGCAAAGAAAACATGTTTAAACATTCATACAACATTAGAGGAGAGATGGAGGGAGAGCAGACGAAGAGTGATAACATCAGACTGCAGGACAACGAGGACAAGGACACACTGATTAACTGAATGACTGTGTGTGAGAGACCAGTGGGAGTGAGCACAGATAGAGTTGTCAAGATAGTGATTTACTGATGGGGGGGTGGTGGCTGCTGAAGGGGAATCAATAAGAAGGAAACCGTAAAGGACACGAAAGAGAGAGGAAGATGAAAGGAAAGGGAGGGGAAGAGGAGAGAAGGCGTGAAACAACGGAAAGAAATAAAGGATGTGAAGGATGAAACTGAATATAGAAGCAAAAATAAGGGAGGACAGGGAGGTAGCCTCAGTTCACTGACTCTGATTCCAGATCTGCAAATGGGGACTCAATGGGGGATCTCCAAGTTTGAGTCAGTTAACTCAGATCAAAGATTCCATGTTTCTCCACCAGAATTCAATTCTTGGTAATGTGAGAAGAGCTTAAACCCGGTTTTTAGTCTTTTACACTGTTTGCTCTCACTCCTATGATTTGCAAACATTCCCTCTCCATCAAGTCATGTTGTGCTGGAGCTTGAATGGTGAGAGACTCTCCATGATCTCATGTCTAAATATTGCATACACACACAACTGCGCCTTGAAGCTGCATACACCACTTCTCATGCAAAGGTTGGGATCTATAAAAACCTCTTTGATAGGATATGCAGTATGTCCATGTTGGAGATGGGTGATATTGACTTCAACAACTGAAATCAGCCAGCAGTGAGAAGGTAATCAACTCAGCAACCGACACAAAAAAACAAACCAGCCACAACTCCTCCTCTTTCTGGGTAAGATTTCTGACCAATGAGAGAACAGTTGGTTTGTGCATGTACTGAGGACATCACTTCAGTTCCAGACACTTATGCTAACTAAGAATTGTTGATTTCCAGAAAAAAACTTGTAATTGAAAGTGTAATTGAAACAGATAAAACATGAGACAGCAGCCCAGCACTCATTAGAAGTGCTTATTATTAAATGCTGATTGTTCTGTAATTTGAGTAAGAACAAAAAATCAAAGCTTAAACAACAGTCTGATTGACAAAACAGTTTGCTTCCTGGAAAGAGCTGGGACCAGACACAGAGAGCTTTCAGACCTGATAATGTGAGTTTCACTGCATGAAAAACTGAATCAGTTCCTTCAAAAGGAACATCAGAAAAAAAAGAAAACAAAAAAGTTGCGTGCTTTGCTTTAAAGCTGTCTGTGCGCCGTATCGACGTGACTTCTGGTGGTTCTTCTGAACCTCTGTTCACACTTTCCAGGAAAGACACAGACGCTGAACCACGGCTTTGACTGAACAAACTGCCTCTCTGATCAGGATGAAAGACTTAAACAGCGTCAGCATCAAAGACACAAGGAGATGCCACCTCTCACTGCTGTCAGAGCTTTACCCCAGATTAAACAAAATATAAAAGCTAGAAAACAAAGAATGTAACACGTTTACAAGGCTTTGATCATGAGGATGAGCTATCCCACAGAACAAGGCACCACAGGTTGGAGGTTTGAGTCAGTTCTCACATCTGACAAAATTAGGGACAAATATGAGTAAATATACCAAAACATGAATAAATGAATGAATGGATTAGATGGACTCTTGTTGCTTATGCAGACTCTAGCTGTTCAACAGTTGTCTTATCATAGACAATTTAAATTACACCAAGTGTACTGTAAGACTATAATAGTAGCACCTGTTCAGTTCAGTGAACATCACATAGCATTATGGGTAAGTGCAGTTAGTGTGATTGTGTGGGTGTTAGGTTATGGTATTTAAGGCTTTGCAGTGATCTTTGTCATGTCCTCAGTGTGTTCTCTGGTTTGACCCCAGTTTTTGAGGTTTCCTGTTTTATCTTCTTCTCTTCTTCTTCTTCTTCTTCTTATCTTTTATCTATCTTCTTCCTGCCCTGTTGTTTCTAGCTTTCTCTGTGTCCCTCACACCTGTATCATGTTTGGTAGTGAGCCTCCCAGTCTGTTTAGCCTGTGTGTTCCCTCCTGTGCTTGTCAGTTTGTCTCGTTTGTTCACCTGATACATCATGTTAGAAATGCTGACTTTCATATTTTTGAAAGTAATATTTTTTTGTTTTCCTTCACTTAATACACTGATCCTGTTTCAGGTATGATTACACTGAACAGCACAGAGTGTCAGATAGATCGATCGAGAGTAGAGAGAGAGAGAGAGAGAGATAGATAGATAGATAGATAGATGTGTGGGATAAACCTCTTCTCATGTCAATTTGTTCTTTTTGCTTTCCATCACTAGGTATAAACCTTCACTATGGGAAATAGTTACCACCATCCTCCAAGTGAACAGTCTACACACTGAAAATGACATTTTATTGAAGACGTAGATTGTGTAATCACACTGTCTTTGCTTTTTTGTAGTGTAGTTTTTTTAATGGGGAATCAGTGATTATAATGACATCCACACATGCAAATGTTCCCTCTGGCACTATTTGTGTCCTGTCCAAAACAATTAGCCTATGGTGGACATTTTGTTAGCATCCAGACCAGAGACTCTCCGGTCCAGTGGAGAGATGTCTGAGATGTGTGCTGAGCAGTGTGTTGTAGAAGGACAAGTTGTATACTAGTATCCATGTTACTTTTATCACCAGTGCAGGAACAGTGCATCACACCCATGTGGCTACTTTACTTCACCGCTGCAATTCAGTCCTTTTTTTTTTGTCATTGCACAGTGTACAAGGAAACGTGTCTCCAGTGGAACATACAGCAAACATATACATATGCAGTGACAAAACACATCACAGTCTGTATGCATAAGAAAAAATGGTGTAAAACGGAGAATGTGCTCAACTGAATGAAATGCACAGATAATACTGAACATGTTGAGAGTGTTGTTGCAAGTTTACAGGACATGGTTGTACTGATTCTTATTCACTGATGACACTTGGATAAAAACCTGTCAGGAATCTGGATGTGCAAGTTCTTGAGGGCCTGTGTCCCCTCCCACAGGGCAGCAGAGTGAGAAGGTGGTGACCTGGGTGAGATGAGTCTTCAATGATGTTTGTAGCCTGGCAAATCCAGTGGGTTTTGTAAATATCCTCTAGTGATGGTGACTGAGTGTCAGTGATTTGTTGACTGCAGAGCAGAGCTGTGCCAGCGCCTGTACGCACCACTGTCTCGTGTTTGTCGTCTTGTCTCGTGTCGGTCAGAAGTTGTAAACCAGCTCCGGTTTAATGACTGATTCAGGAACAGAGCAATGAATTAGCAGGGATCTTTTTTTGGGAGCTGCAGGTTCTCAGTGTCCTGCTGAGCTGCATCGATGTGCATCAGCTCACAATGACAAAGGCCGCACTTGCGTACAGATGCACACGGCAGGCGGTGGATGTTTACATCGTACACTTACAGTGTGTGCTGATCTTATCAGGACGGCTGGGGCTGTAATCTGATTAGTTAATCCAGTTCATTAAGATAGAGGGAACATTCTACTGTATCACTGCACCAGAAGTGAGTAGGTAGAATATATCTGTCTTCATCTGTTCATATTCCACATCACAGCCTCTTTACCCCACCGGAGCCCTGGGGCTAATATCAGCTGTCAGACAACAACCATCCTTGTATTTGTTAGACAGTTAATAAACTTTGTGTCAATCAAAATTCTGCTAGCGGTTCATATTCTAAACAAGACTGCTAACAGAAACAATATGGGGCCCCTGTGACCCCTGACGGTCTTGGGCCCTGCAGCAGTTGCTCACTTAGTTCAGGTTTGATGACTGTTATTTCTTTACCTCCAGACTCACTGATTGATTTCTATATATTTGATTCATCTGTGTCATGTGACGCCGTCCTCCCTGGACAATGTTTATTTCAACAATGTTGTCTGTCTCTCTTAAAGAGGAACTATGCAGGATTTTTACCTTATCTATGCTACATTTTTATCTTAATGAAACAGCTTCAGAGTAGTTGTGATGGTTAAATGAATGAATTGTAACTTGTTACTGGGAGAATGGAGGCTCTCTGCCTTCCACCTAGTGTAGGGGTGGGCAACTATTCCACAAAGGGCTGGTGTGGGTGCAGGTTTTTGTTCCAACCAAGCAGCAGCACACCAGACTTGACTCAGTTAATCAACTGATCTCAGTCTTCAGACAGCTGATTGGTCAAACTGTGTGCTCTTGTTAGTTGCCCACCCCTGACCTAGTGTCTCTTGGCTGAAAACTAACCTTGCAAAATCAGCGCCTCCGACCTGGTGTGCCAGCTCTCTTGTTGGTGGCACCGCAACGCAAACGCGCCCTGTAACCTATAATCTCTTGTTTATGTCAGATAAGACTATACAAATATATACTTTGTAACGTGTATATGATAAATAACTTCATCCACCGCTCCATGGATTGCTTAGTTCCTCAGACATGTTTTTATAGTCATACTTTCTCTTGGCCTGACGTCTGACTAGAGTTTTTAAATTCTTAATATGAAAGTCATCATCCTGTTCCTGGATGATTGTTTTAGACAGTTTTATCTCATTTCTCCTGAACCTCTGTCACATTCCAATGTTTTTATTCATTTTAAACATTCATTTTGTATTGTTCATTCTCAGTTTTTTCTTGTCTTGTGAAGCACTTTGTAACATGTTTTGGAAAGGGGCTTTGGATAATGGCAATTTTATCCCTAAGTTGTCTGGACCTCACCTGTGTATGTCTGAGTGTGATGCAGTATATCACTGGCCTCATGCCTCCTCTTCTCCTCCTGCAGCCTCAGACGTCTTCTCATCTTCCTCCTCCACCTCCTCCTCGTACAGTCTCGGAGGTTTCGTGGACTTCACCTTCACACAGGAGCCTCAGGACACGGTGACGGTGCGGGGGGGTGTGTTGCAGCTTGACTGTCAGGCGCAGAGTGACGCGATGGCAGGGCCTCTCACCATCACGTGGCGGAAGGACGGCGTGCTACTGAGCGCCGTGGTAGACGAACGGCGGCGGCAGCTGGGTAACGGTTCCCTGCTGGTGCAGAATGTGGTACACTCCCGGCACCACCGGCCTGATGAGGGAGAATACCAGTGCCTCGCCACGCTGGACGGACTGGGGAGCATCGTGAGTCGGACTGCCAAGGTGACGGTGGCCGGTAAGAGAGCTCTATTCTATCCTATTCTATTCACTTGAGAGAATCTAATCCTTCCCTGCAGTACTTGAAGGCTCTTCACAGATCTATAGTTTCATTGTGTGCCACTGTGAGCAGCTCTGACATAACCTCCAGGTCTCAGGTTTATCACTCCCTCAGATCCAAACTCTCATATTATCTTAATTAATGGTGAACTCCACCTGCAGACATCAGTTGTTATGTCCCACAGGGCTCAGCTTTAGGGATAACAGTCTGCCACCAGCTGACACTGAGTGTGATGACTGATTCATTCACTGTTTCATTGTGATCCTGTGATCCACCTGCATGGCAACAGAATCAGTCATGTGGAGTGGAAAGTGCAGATTTGTGCTGATCACTATTTTTGGCTTCAACATAGAAAAAAAAGGAAAAAAACATGGTGACCACCGGTGAGGGTGGGGGTGGGTTCCCTCATTCAAATGAATGTTTCTACACCACCGTGACCTGTCCTTGACACACACAGACACCACACACACACTAGATGTCAAACACACTGATTTAATATATCTTAGCACCTTCACTTTACTGTTCATATTTATTCAATACACCAAAGTAATTCACCTGTAATGTCATTTAGTGAATGGAGCATGGCTGAAGATCAATACAGTTAATGAAAGACATCAGAGACTTGTGTGTTGCCTTTACAAACACTGTACTGCACTGTCGACAATATTGTGTTTGATGGCTCAGCACAAATCAAGATTCATTCAAAAAAAAAAGCAATAAATTAATAAATAAAAAAAATAAAAATATGGAATTTATAAAGAGCAATGGAAAACCCTTGTCACTGGGTTGCACATTACCAATGAAGACAGTGCTAACTACCTAAGATTTGTTTATGCATTTTTATCCATTTGTTTAATGCTCTGGATATAAACTTTCACTTACTTTTTAATAGAGTGTAGAATAGAGTGCAGTGGATGCAGTCAGTTGAAGCAAACTGTACGCAGACTGTTTAGCTGATCTTTGGGGCAGATCAAACTGCTCCACAGTCACTCAGCTGGATGCCAGTCTGTCATCACTACTGCTCTTATTTGCTCCCTCCACTTTAAATCATGGTTCTGTGAAACATTCACAGCTCTTGCCTCAACTGGTCCATCAGGTCATACATGATACATGATTTGTCGGCCCACATTTTTAGGTCAGTTTATTTCATGTATTTATTCTTTTTTTAATGTAAATTAAGTGGCACAGTGGTAAGGGCCTTGGCTCTGACTTGTCAGTAGTCTGTGGCCTTTCTGTGTAGAATCCCCCAGGTTCATCCACAGCATCCTCCCATGGTTAATGTAGGTTAATCAGTGAACATGACCGTGTGTGTGTTTGCCTCTATGTCCTATAATAGATTGGCACCCTGTTCAGGGTTACCCAGCCCTCCCACAATGACCGGCTCCAGCCTGCAAACCTAAGTGGTTTAAGTGGTTTGGATAATGTAAAATGAAAATCATTTAAACTGATGAAATCTATCCATCCATTGGATGAGGGCAGAGTACATCCTGGCCGACATATAGAGACATATAATTTTGTTTGATAGGAACAACCCAGAAATGACAAAGAAATCCTCACAGGAGAAACTGTATTTGGTGTATTTGGTGTATTTCCTACAGTTATGACTGATGCATATTCAGGCCCCTTCTTTGTATGTTTTAAGTTCCACCTTTGAAAAGGCTGAAAAATATTAGGGCCTGACCAATATATGGATTTTTTGGGGGCCTATGTCAATAGGTGAATGTCCTCAGTCATAAGATTATCATTATATGGCGAAGTGACATTAGTATCAATCGGAGTGGCGCATTGGTTTTTACAGAGCAGTAAAGGATGGAGCAGTAACGTTAACTGTTGTGTTATTCATTTACTTCAGGCCAGCAATGCATTTCACTGAGCATGGCGCTAGACATCAGCGTCTATCTGCCAACTTTTTGCTGATTGACGATTATTCTCAAAGGGCTAATTCTTATTAATGATCTTGTATTTGCATATTTTAGAATATGACTGGACACAATCAGTCTGTAGGCACCTCAAATGAACCAGTAGACAGAAAAACTGTCAAACAGTAGCTGCAGGATCAGCCTTCAAACATGAGGTGAGAGTTTAATTCTCACTCACTCTAGTGTCCTCTTCTCAGGTGGTAGGAGGAAGAAAAGCCTCAACAACATGCCGATGATTTCACAGACTATTAACGAGGTTCTGGGTAATGTGCATACACGCACACACACAAACAGTTAGTATCACGGTATGTATATCAGCTGGCTATCTCTTAAGTGTGCTCACCTCGGTGTGTTTGAATGTTTTGGTCTCTAAAATGACTCTCCATCCTCCTAGTCAATTAGAGTGATTAAAAAGACAGGAAACCAGCAGCTGCAGCTCACAGGGAGGCGAGAGTGTGTGTACTTGTGTGAGCCTGAGAGGGACCGTTCTTTTGTGTCATTGGTTTTGGGGTTTTTCACCCCCACCATATTCTCAACCCTGCTCACCATCACCTGGACATTTAAAGTGGAGCTGCAGAGGCTGAGCTGTCACACCAGGGACCATCCACAGTCCTGTCTGTGGTTTCATTAACAAAACAAGTCCAGTTACAGTCAGAAGAACATGGTTATTTACTGAACTCTTTGTGTGTTACACCAGTAGTCAAGTTTTTAAGGGTTTTTTTCAAGGAAGACATTGTTATATTGCATCATTTGGCCTGAGTGGAAGATTAACTTTGACATATGTACTCACATTATCTGAACACATAGAGAACAACTCAGGCAGTGTAAACTAGTGATTTAGTCCCACAATAGAATGATATAAAAAACTGTCATATCTCTATGAATAGTAATGTTTAACTAAAATTAGCACTGTTGCCTCACAGCAAGAGGGTTCTGGGTTCAAACCTGCTGGCTGGCCGGGGCCCTTCTGTGTGGAGTTTGCATGTTCTCCCCATGCATGCGTGGGTTTTCTCCGGGTACTCCGACTTCCTCCCACAGACCAAAGACATGCAGTTTTGGTTAATTGGTGACTCTAAATTGCCTGTAGGTGTGAATGATTGTCTGTCTGTACATGTTAGCCCTGCGATAGCCTGGCGACCTGTCCAGGGTGTACCCCACCTCTCGCCCTAAGTCAGCTGAGATAGGCTCCAGCTCACTCGTGACGCTCACCTGTGGCCCTAGTGAGGATAAGCAGTATAGAAATGAAAAGGATGAATGAACAAAACAAACTTTTCTCAAAGTTCCTTGATATAGTTGGAAAATCACTTTATGTCAGATCTGCTGTAGGCAACATACATGCATAACATCTCATCTGATGGAACAGAGAGCAGGAAACTGAGTATATGTTGCCATAGACACAGAGAGGATACTGAGACATTTAACTTGTGCCAGGTACAGAACAGGAGTTATGAATTTGATGACCTCAGTCAGATAGTTTTGTTTGGAGCTCAGTTTGATAGTTTTGATCCAATATGTGAATAAATGTAAGCAGTAACACTGGATCTGAGGAGCTCCCAGCCACTTTCATTTTCTTCTAGTAACTCTCAGAGGAAAACAGTTGGAGACTTGTGTTCTAAACAAAACCCTAATATTCCAGTATGAGGTGGATATCCTGCTGCTGCCTGTTCACTTCACTGTTACATTCAGTATTAGCACAAATGACTTAATATTCCCTCATTATGTCAATAGAAAACATAATTCATTTGATCTTGCAGTTGTATAGAAATGTTATTGGGAACACCCATGACAAAGAGAACAAGTGTCTGCTGTAGTACACTGCAGACAACCAATCAGAGAACCTGGAAGCTGCTGTTTGATGAATTCACTGAGCCCTCATCCCAGCCTGAGCTCACACACACACATACACACACACACACGTATATAGACAGCACACAACACATTACAAGACAGAATGCTAATGAACAGCAGAGGCTTAAAAATTCAATTAGCAGTCTGGCTCTGTGTGTGTGTGTGTGTGTATGTGTGTTTGAGGAGATGACTGTAAACTGGGAATTAATTAGAAAAACTGAACAGTGAGATAGGGAGAGAGGGAGAAAAAATACTTAAAGGCTGAGGAGAGAAGTAACGCATGGAGAGACAGAAGGCGGGCAGAGTGAGAGAGCGATTATCTTTATTATAATTATGTTGACATTGGTGGTTTTTGCTAATGTGCGAGCAAAACCTGTGGTTTCCTAAGGAGTCAGAATGTGTGATAGGTGTTTGTTGTCTGACCTGTTGTAGCAATAAACAGCATCAGAGCTGTTCCTCACTCTGTGCTCTTTGTGAAACGTCCTCACTCACAACCTCAGTATAACTGTTCCAAATCAAAGTCTGGCTCCACCAAAGCACAGATCAAACATCCACAACTGTTCTTTCTCCACCAATTTTATTGAGGACCGAGACAGTTAAGTATCCCAGAATGCATTTTGAACCATATAGTGACAACTGCAGGGATTCAAAGTAGAAACAGATTTCACTCTTATATCCTGTCATTATTATTTTTTTTTCCATGAAGACTGTAAATATGTGGTCAGTTTATCCAAATATTGACTATTTGGAAATTTGCGTGGGTGTTTTTGGAGCCAGCATCCCACTGCAGGTAGACCAGCAGTCACATCAGCAGTTCACTGCCACCCTCCTGGTAGAAAAGATAGATCTGAGTTTAAATTTGTATTGCTGCTAGTTATTCTGAGAAGATGAAACTGAGGGTATATGACAGTTCACTAACAACACTTCGCCTGTGAGCTTCTACATGTTTGTACACCTTACCTGATTTACAATATCAGTTCAGTGCTGTTTGTGGAGGTATGAATGTTTGGCAGTACAGTCAGGTACAGGTGAGTTGAGTTGTAACCTTTGCTGAGGCGATCTGCTGATATTAGGAAATATGCTGCAGATTTATAGGCAGTGAGGCAGCAGAAATACAGCTAGCCTCAGTAAAACATCATTAAATCAAGGTTAACATTACTTTCAGTCTGGTGTTTATGGAATGTTAATGAGGATGGGCTTAATGAAAGCTGTTTGCATGTTTCTCTAGATGTTCACTAATCACTGTGTTAATGTTGTCCAATGCGTTAGCTGCTCATCGTCAGCTGTGATGTCTCGGTGTTAGTGCTTGCAGCCAAGCTATCATCGGTTAGACTCCAGAACTGGAGGTGAGGAGGGGACAGACAACACAACAGTCAGTCCACCCACCCTCAATTAGTCACTGACTCTTTAAGGATTTGGACAAATCCCAGTTAATAGGGGTGAGGCGGAGCAAGGTTCAGCCCAAATAAGCAGATAATAATCGTTCCCAAGGCGAAGATTTAGTGCAGGAGCATTCCCTCAAATCCCTCCACTGTCCTCGCCTGTTTGCTGCGATTTGCATGTTATTATCTGTGTGAGTTATTTTGGTCCATTTTGTCTAATGAGGAAGAAAACAGCAGGGAGACAACAGCCATCGTCACAGTGACTGACACTGTGTTTGTTTTTAGCAGGATGTGAGGGTTTGCCCACTAAAACAGGAAGCGATGGCAGATGAAGGAATGGCATGAGTTAAGAGTCCTGGCCTCTCCTCTCCTCTCCTCTGTGTGTCTCCTCTGACTGATGATCTCTGCTGTGTACTTTGCATTCATGAGGCGTTTGACTCTGGTTTATGAAGTTCAGGAAACACACTCACAAATCAGTTCCAACTAAAAACACACATGATGCCAACGTGATTCATAAAACAACAAAACATCCCACAAACCTTACTATTAGTTCACTGTAGGACAAACATTTGCCTTGTGTAGTTTCTTAGTGGAAAGGAAACAGTAGACTGGTTTTCACTCTGTAGCTGAATTTGGAGTGAAAAATCTCTCTTGCTGTTGCTGATGTTGTTGCTTTGATAAAGGTCAATGGTTCTTTCAAACTTGTAGTTTTTGTAAAGGTTTATATACTTAATTATTATTATATGTTACAGGCATATTGCAATTATTTTAAAACTACTTTCAGTACTTTTTTATAATGGCCATTCCTGATACAATCAGCTGTTTCCTCTCATGGTGAGAACAGCCTCGGTCTGAGCACATCTGAAATTCAGTTCCTGGAGAAACATTCGGCCCATCAGACCTCAGAAGGTCAGACAGTAGTATCTCCAGCTTATATGGCTGGCTAGATGTCTAACTCTATTATCAATAATTAGGCTCCTCCCCTTTAATTGGTAATTCAGGAGGAGGAGTCTAATTACCTATAAAGGTTTACTGCCTGCAACAAACAGACCAGGTAAAAAATCTGAATAAATGGTCCTGGAGAGGCTGAGTGGAGTGCTGTGTGGCTGAACATGGATGAAAGGAAAAAAACATATGTCCAGTTTTTTTTTAATTTTTATTCTAACTTGAAAAGCTTCATATTGTAACTTGAATCAATAAACATATTCTTTTTCCCAGACTGTCAAATCCTCCTAGATTTCATTGATACAGTTCCTCTGCCAACTAAGAACATTCACCAGTGATCAAGAGTCGAACTTTTTCCCATCATGCTACATTCCTATGTAATAAGCAACACATGTCTGGCCCTTCCAAGTCCTCTTCCATCACCAGGAGCTATCCTCTCAGCTTCCACAGCCCATGGTTGTTCTACTTCAAAGATTATCTCTGACACATAGTGCCTGGGAAGCTCTTTTGCAGCTACAAGTCAGGCTATACTGGTGGAGCCATGTATTTACAAACCAGTACTGATCTGCAGTTGCAGCCTCATTCTGTTCCGTTTGAGAACACACATTCTGATTTGACTGTCATGCTAATTACTTTGCATATGTTCACATAAGATGGTGACCCAGTTCCTCAACTGTAAATCAGATGGTTCACATAGGAGTGCACTACAATATTTATTATAATGAAACAGCATGAGCTCAGAATCAGGGTTTACTCACAGACCATTTATTTTCCTGTAGCATCAAAGTGCATATGTCTGGCATTTAAAACAAATATAAAGTTAACTGTCATAAGTAGTAGTATGTTGACAGTACAAACATGACACACTATTTACAATGGTGAGACCAACTGTTGAGAGATTTGCTGTCGATCTCATACCTGTTACCTGTACCTGTCTTATTACTTACAGTTTTTCACAGCCGCTAAAACACATTTCTCATAACCTTCTGTGCTCTTCTCAAAACTGTAAACACAAAACTCAACAGTCAAACCACTTTTACCGCACCTCTGACTCTTTGTTTGGTTTTGAGCACAGATGAAACAGTTTAGAGGTGTGTGTTGTAGTTTTGCACAGTGTTTTCAGATCATAGCCCCAGTCAATCAAAATTAAAAACACTAATGAGCAGTCATTACACACCCCATAAAAAATGGAAAACACTATTATGAGGACATGAAGTGGTAGTGATAATGTTTATTATTCTCAGTAGGCTAAATGCATTTTGTAAAAAAAAAAAAGAAAGGAAAACAGATCCTCTGTGAATTTAGCACTTGTATCGAGGAAAAATAAAGTAAAAGTACATATAAATCAAACACAGTCATACTGTATGTACAATCATTGAGCCACAGCATCATGTCTAAGACTTCATCCACCTTCCTCATCCTTGACCCTCTCTGAGTTAAGCTCAAAGCTCACTCTGTACTATTGCTTCATGCTCATTCTGTTCCGTTTGAGAACACGATCGATGCTAGAAAGGCTCACACTTTTGATTCCTCCAAAATTCATGTCTCCGTCTGTCTTCAATGACTTCCTGCTGTATTTCACACAGTCCAATGGTGTTCTTCTGACAAACCATGTCAACAATGAGCAAGGCCATAACTACCATTAAGGACACCGAGGTCATGACCTCGGTACTTTTTTCTGACCTAAATGACTGAATAAAATGAAAATAAAAATAAACCATTTCATTTGTGCGGTGAAAGTATGTGGGAGGACTGATGGAGGGTGATTGAGTGACTCCTCTCTTCTCCATAATAACAATAACACAATTCTGGTACTCATCTTTGATCGAGTCAATCACGTACACCGCAGTGTTTACTGTTTAAAAAAGTGAGTGATACAGCGTGTTGCGGAGCCTGCGTGCACGGAAGAATACTGAGTGAGTTGGTTAGCTCTGGAGAAACTGCTTTTTCCAACCAGCTGATACACCTCAAAAGTTTTTATAAACATGCACTTGAACTGTTGTAATTTTTTGGGACAGGAATTCTTGAACATGGAAAAAAATATGCTATTTAATACGAATACGGATATGAATACGAAGTAGCTTATTAATCCCCAAAGGGAAATTCATTTGTCTGTCAGCTCATCAACCATTTGCAGAAGAATGAAGAAGCCTGATGGCTGAAGATACAAAGGATCTAATAGGGTCAGTCATTAATAAGGTCAGTGTCTGTGTCTGTCCTGCATTATGCACAGGTTCAGGTAACTGGGGGAGAGCAGAGACCTCTTTCTTGCAGATACTATACTGAGGGGGGATTTGTACCTCATACAGCCCCAGTTCAAAATATTGAACCATCCCTTCAAATTCAACAGCTACCTAATGTTAATCTTGACGGAAAGTGAGAGATAGATCGATAGATGGATGTGTGTTTTATAGCTTATGTTTATGTTCTGTTAATTTGTGGACAGGAGGAGGAGAGGTGACAGGAGAAGACCAATATGGACAAGAGACAGGAGGAGTGTGAGGGACTAGTCTCCTGTTTGTAAAAGAGATAATATATAATTGACAAAAATTTCTGAACAACCTGTGCTCTCTGAACTGGTTTTTATTGGTGTCCTCACATCATTAGCCACAAGTGTGATCAGTTTTGAGGTCTATTTAAAAAGCTGTGACAGCTGTGCTTTAATTGTGATTACCTTTGCTACCTGTGCTCATCATTATGAAACACAAGTGCGTCACAATGCAAAATGTATTTTAGTGAGTGTGAATGTATTTGCAAGTTGTGTCTAACCAGATGAGAAGTGCTTATGGTTGTGTCAAAAGATCAGGGGGGTCAAACCACTGAGCATTTGGTTCAGACAGAAAACAGGGTTTCGTTTTTTTTGCAAATGAGAAATCCTCTGAATAGCTGTTGCAGGAGAATAGCAGAAGTTGTTGCATGATATGAAATCCCATGGTCATCCCAAATACTATCTTCACACCAACCTTACAAGGGCAGACAACAACTGTGGGGTTGATAAACAGGTCACCACAGTGTAAACCAATCATCATAATAGATTGTATGGCCGACAATGACCTGAAAACATCCGGGCAAATCATGACGGAAATACATCGAATCAACACAGTGTCCCTAGAAGTGACTAAAACAAGATGGTGTGTTTGTGTGTGTGGGTGTATGCATGGCTGCTCCAGGCAGCATTGTGATCCACACATGGACCGACAGTTGCAACTTACATAATACACACAATCCAAATGCATGTCAGCGTTCCATCGCCTCCGATCTGTGTGATCACACCACATTCAGCCACAGCGATCCTGGAATTAAAACGAAGCTTTTCTCGTGTTAATAAACAGAACGACAAAGTTTGCCTTTGTGTCAGAGGTAAAGTTTTCTGGCTGTTTATGCACTGAAGTAAAATAGATAAAGGTGAAGCTGATTTAAAGCAGCATGAAAACAAACAACAACAAAAAAACAAAAACACAAACTGTGAGCAAAATCACACAGCAAACTGCATTTATTTCTCTCTCTGCTGGGCGGATGGAAATGATTCCTCTGCTGACTGAAGGCTAGCTACTCTTGGGATTTGGAAACTTGTTCCAAATGGCACTCAAGTTTTTAATTAAAATATGATTAACAATTTAAAAGATATAAACATAACTTGTCCATTTAAGAGATTTCCACACAGCTCTTACATAAAAAACACATGAACTGTACATGTGATTTATGCCCATGTACATTTTTTTTACATATGGTGAAACCAATATTTAACATAATATCTAGATTTACATGTAAAATCACACCATAACTTGGAACTTTTACACTTGATCAGTGTTTCCCCCCAACTCAACCCCAGGACGTCATTTCATGTGGCCTGTGAGAGGTTGAAAAGATATGATTGTCTTAAAAAAAAAAAAAGTTTGCTCAGTGACCGTAAACTACATCTCCCACAATTCCTGTCGATTTTATGACCTATGCGATGACGACATCCAGTCGCTAGATGGCAGTGGTTAGATACCCGCCTTTACGTTAAGTACTTCTTTTTTAATAAAGTGATGGCGTGGGGGGGGGGGACAAAAAACAACAACAACAAAAAGTAACTCAAAGAGAGATAGAGCGCGAAAACACGTTGGTGCTTCAAGGAGAAAACCCGGTATGTCTGCTGTGTTACAGTAGGGGGCAGTATCGTGCCTACAATTAATACAATTAACGCTGGCGTTTGGACACAGCACAAGGAGACACAAATATGCTAACGTTAGCCATTTAAACTGCGTATTTGTTTAAACTACAGCATGAAATGATGCAGCAGTGAGAGTGAGCTTTGTGTTGCTAAAGAAATCACCCGCGCGTCAAAGTATTCCTCAGCGGTATGCTACGGGTGTGTGAACAGGTAACCCCCCCCCCCCCCCCCGACCTACTGCAGATTTGGTCAGGGTACACCTGCGCACCTGGGGCATCATCAGTTGCACTAGTTTTGTTGTTGAAAGACGACATGTCTTCCATCTAGCTAACGTGGCTGTTCTATGTGAAAGAGCACGAGAGAGCGGAACGGGGGTGTTTCATGTACATGGCGCGAGCGCACAGTGTAGATCGGTTATCAGTATCCGAACTCCCGAGCACACTGGCAGCGTCTGGCTTCCAGGCCAGCTGAGGTTAGTCACTGCTGAAGAAGACCTGGCTGGTGTTAGTTGGTAATTATGAATGAGAGCAAGTTCGTCAGGGGTCACTGTGATTGGCTGATTTGCTTTTGCTGTTTTTTATTAATCTTTTACATTAATTTTTATGTCTTATTTACGTTTCAGTTTTAATATGTGCCTGAGTAGCACACATGGTGAGATGAGAATAACTTTAGTAATCCCCAAAGGGAAATTCATTTGTCCGGCAGTATATGGTATTATACATATTGTGTATTAATTTTGCCATGTCTACATGATGCTGTATAATTTGTAGTGAAGATAAAGATCTAATTTAAAGCACCAACCACCTGAGCTTGCCTTCACCTGTTAAACTCACTAATTTTCTGCCTGTTTAATCTGTTCAGAACATCTCACATGCAGTCTGCTACTTTCCCCTCTGGGGTTTAAAAACATCATCTAATCTGATCAAAATCTGTGTGCTGTAAAAAATTCTGGGTCACCTGCCAGAAGAAATACTACGCGGTTTACAGGTAAACTACAGAGACACCGCACACAAAGATGGATTATATGTTGTGATGAATACAATTTTTATTCTATTGTTTGTGTCCTTCACAATTAAACATTAATCCCTCCCATGTAATCCCACCTCAAACACTGTGATCAGTGGATGCTTCAGTTTCCCTG
This sequence comes from Caranx ignobilis, assembly GCA_021432705.1. Lineage (NCBI taxonomy): Eukaryota > Metazoa > Chordata > Actinopteri > Carangiformes > Carangidae > Caranx > Caranx ignobilis. Next base: position 2,157,119 of record MU269987.1, on the reverse strand, counting down.
AAGGTCTAAATCCTGGAGAGGAGGCTCAAGTGAGAGTGGCAAGAATATTTATTCTGGTATGAAATAATTCTCGTTTATTCATTTAAACATGGTGAAAGTCAACTGTAAGCGTCAATGAAGAGAGGCAAAATGCATTTTTTATTGAATTCCACACATTACTGCGGATCTCAGAAGCCCTGACACCCGTGGTGAAAACACAATGTCTCCATGCATGAGCTGGAGACATTAAAATAACGAGTGTTTGCAGTGTGGGAGGCTGAGAGTGGAGCGGGGCTGGCAGTCAGCAGGGCCGTGTGTCTCTGTGGCTACAGGCTGTTTGTTGTTGAAGTGAATATGATGAGACAGGAAACGGCGTGTGTCCTAAACACAGCAGTATGGACACTGCCTGTCCACACTGTCCCTGTCTCTCTGCCTGACTTTCATCTGTTCTCCTGCTGTTCAGAGTCTAACGCTTCCTCTCTCACACCTGCTGCGTCTCTCTTCTCTTCCTCCTGCATTCTTGTCTTTATTACTCTCTTCGTCTCGTCGACCTAAAAAACCTTCACTGTCAGCTCACCTCTTCTTCTTCTCCCCCCTGCTGCTCCTGTGTCTTTTGTTCTGACACAGGAACTATTTGTAATACTAACAGCGGTGTTAGTAAAAGATGATGTAGATGTACAAGTAGCTTGCTTGGCACACAGCAGCAGCACTTGAACGACTCAGAAGTGCAGTGGTGATATTTACAGTATGTGATGCCAGGTGATTATTATTGCTTCAGTTTTAAAGGGATATTCCGGTGTAAATGTAACCCATGGTCTATCGCACCATGACCCCGAGTAGAACCCCCCCTCAAGAGATGAAGTTTGCTGACTGCGAACGTCTAGTTGTAGCAACTTCAGCAAAGACTGCATGATAGCAAAATACTGCTGTCTGTGGGGCCATAAACCAACCTCAATCAAAAAAGCCACTCATAGCCACAGATAATGTTCAGAACTGCACCAAACTTCATCAACAGTACAAACAGGGTCCCAGCACATAAAGCGAGTCATCAAACATCTGCTAGCTTTGCCTGGTTTCTATAGGAAAGAGATGTAAACAGAACTCACCCACTTGCTTCCAGCCAATTGCTAGTTGTAGGAAAGCCCTGACAAGACGATTACCGAATGCAGTAGAAAAGTAAGGAGTCCAGTGAGGCTGAGTTTCAAAAATGCACACACACTTTGCTGTCTGTGATAGTTTGAGCAACTCAACTCCTTTCATTTCCCTGTCAACACTAATTATTGTTATAAACAGATAGGGAAGACAGACAGGAACACTGATGCATTTGGTAATCGACTCGTCAGAGTTTTCCTACAACTCACAGGTGGCGGGAGGCAAGTGGGTGAGTTCTGTTTTCATCTCTTTTCAATAGAAACCAGGCAAAGCAAGCAGATGTTTGATGACTCATTTCATGTGCTGGGACTCTGTACTGTTGATGAAGTTTGGTGCTGTTCTGAGAATTATCTGTGGCTATGAGTGGCTTTTTTGACTGTGGTTAGCGTCTGGCCCCCCAGACAGCAGTATTTTGCTATATTTTTGCTGGTGTTCTACTTGGTGTCATATTGCGATAGACCATGGGTTACATTTACGCCGGAATATCCCTTTAAAAATCACACTAAAACTGTGGCTGACCAGTTAATTACTGTAGCTAATTTGACACATTGGATTCCCCAGAGTGGACATGAAGCAGACAACTCCAGCACTGCTACTGTGCCCTGTGACATAGATGTGCTCCACGTATTATTTTTATTCACTGTAAACATTCAATGCCTGAGATGATTTTACCTTATACCGATCATTTTTGTCACTCGTGTTTGGACCATTGGTCATGGACCAGTGTGTCTCTACAGGTTCACAGATCTTTTCACTTCAGCCACAGTGAAGTGCAGAACACTTTAGTGCTGAACAGTTCAGAACAGGTCAGCCTTGTAGAGTCCAGATTAGGCCAGTGCAGCTTAGTTACATACAACACAGTCCAGTTCACTAAAGATGAGTAAATTAATTTAGTAAAATGTATTTCAGGACAGACAAGCAGTACACTTCAGTACAGCTGGTTACACTACAGCTCATATTAGTGTAGAATAATGCAGCTGAGCGCAGTTCTGTAAAGTTCTGTCCTGCGATTTTACTTCAGTTAATTTCATTTCAGTCCAGTTCAGATCCGCTTTTACTTTGACAGAGTGAAAGGGGAAAAAATGACAATAATGAAACTATAATATAGAATACATGTATATGTTTTGTCCTAAACCCCTCCCTCCCTTTGTCCCACCAGGTCCTCTGAAGGTGGTTGTCCCCACCGAGTCCGTCTCCTCATATCTCGGCGACACGGCTCTGCTGCGCTGCGAGGTCTCCGGTGACCCGACGCCAATCATTCGTTGGCAGAAGAACCGGGAGGAACTACCAATGACCTTTGACCCCGAATCTCGCCTGGCTGTGCTGCCGTCCGGCTCCCTGCAGGTCAGCCGTGTCCAGCCTCCAGACTCGGCCACGTACCGCTGTCTGGCCGACAACCCCGGCAGCACTAGGACGGGGACGGACGCCGAACTCCGAGTGCTTCCAGGTGAGAGAGATGAAGAGTGATGCAACAAACGGTTGCTTAGTTTACAAATCCATTGGGTACCACATGATTGATTTTCCATTTTTCATTGATTTATATATAATCGTCTATCAAAAGTCTGTCTGCCTCGCAGAGCTCAAATAGTTTCAATTCTGTTTCAGATAAAACTCAGATATTCTTGATAGTTGGCTTCTCTGCCTTTCCGCTGTGGAAAATGAAACGCATTTATATGTTATTTGTTTGATCAACCTTCAAACACTGACTGGTTTTATTTAAAGTCTTGTTACAGTTAAGCACTGCACCAGCAGTTTTACTTAATAGTGAGTTATGCTTCTCCTACAGTCATCATTTTGTCAGGTAGTAATTTCTGTTCATTTCCTCTCACACAGACACTGCATGTCTGATTTTAAAATAAAATGAGATATAATGAATATATAGAGTGAAAAATGTGATTTAATCATAGACCTGTGGGCCCAGAGGAAGCACCTTCTCCTCATTCTGTAGGGAGTCTGTCAGGAGATGATATTCCATATACAGCACAAAGTCCAATTACACGACTCCATGCAGCAGCCACTTAATCACTTAGATTACAGCACAGGTTAGCCCACTCTCCTCTAGCTAAACAGCACTTTGACTCACGCCCACTAAGTGTTTCTGCACCCGCTTGCCCAGCGGGGTGTCCCCGGAGCTCAGGCTCTGACCTTCAGCAGGATAACCATATGTACTTTACCCCCCCCCCCCCCCCGCCCCTAAACAACAAGAACATATGACTAATGCATAAAAAGAACCAGAGTATTCTGTCTGCAGATGGTTTTACATGATGAGGTTTCCAGTTTAATGCGTTTCATTTTTTAGTTTGATCTCTATGAACTTTCAGTGGATGAGATGGATTAAGCTTTAATGATTCTGACTCCATAAAGATTTTATTAACTCTTGACTCTATGAAGTTTTTATCAGATTGAGCTTTCACAGGGACTCTGGGGTCAAAAGGTCAGAGACTGTCAGATGGAACCTTCTGATTCCCATGTGTCACCTCCAGATAGCCTTTGTTTGTGTGACCTACTTCCTCCCATGTTCCAGTCTGGATAAACCAATCAGATAATCAGATGACTAAAAAGAGATTAAATGTAAAGCTCCGGTGTACTCTTGATTTTTTACAAGCATCAGTATTGAGAGGGAGAGAAAAACAGTGATGTTCAGAGATGGGTTTTACACATGGATTAGTGAAGAGGAGTGTGTTACAACAGAACTCTTTAGACAGCACCTCAGGTCTTCCACAGCAACTCAATACCAATATTATTTTTATCCAGAGAAGTTCATGCAGTCAAGAAACAATGTAAAAAGAGTAGAGTATGATGCTAAGAGTTTGTGATCTTGCTATTCATGAACTGGAATCTAATAAGCAGCCTTTTATATGTCCTGAGGAGTTTCTACCTGTTGTGGGACTTGCTCCTCGGGCCATACCCTGCTCTATTTTATCTGTCTCTTATCAAGGATTTTTCCACTGTTATCTCCAGGTTCTTTTTTTAGAGCCTACTTTTCCTAATTTGCCATAGGTCTCAGCTTTATTGTTGCTGCTGATCTTCCAGCATGATCTGACTTATCTTGTTCACTCACTTCACACCTGTCTCTACCATCTACAGAACTTACCCTCTGTGTCTTAGCTTACTCACTTCATGTTAATACACACGTTATACATCATAGTTTATGTCTTAGTTTACTTATGCATTCTGTTAACACACTCAGAGCATACAGTATGTCATAGTTCATTTATTACATACATTCTAATAGCCCCCTATACATCTCATAGTGGCACATCTTTGCCTAATTACAAAATTATACCATGTCTCACTCTCTGTGACATAACTGTATCTGATTCAGACATCAAACGCAGGGATGTAGAAATGGTGTTGAAATTGTGTTTGTGTCAGTAACAAACAACCAATCACAGAGCTCACAGAAATAGGTCAACATATGGAGAACTTGTTAATTAACTTTCTTGACTGGAGATGATTGACAGGCTGCTACTCATGCCTGCAAAATCTGAAGATAGAGTCAGCAGCTACTATGGTTAGCTTAGCATAAAAACAGAATCAGAACAACCAGGTAAAGCCTAACGACTATTAATCGCCCAAAGGGAAATTCATTTGTCTGTCAGCTCATCAACCATTTGCAGAAGAATGAAGAAGCCTGATGGCTGAAGGTACAAAGAATCTTCTAATGTGATGCTAATGGAAGCATTCTTTCCTCACACTTTATATATATATATATATATATATCTGTCTTCAGAGACAACAAGGCTGTTCACATCTGACCAAGCTCCTCTTTTGTGTAAACCACAGATGGGGCTGTGGATGAGAGTCATGTGCTTTGTACTCTAAAATCCTCATCTAAACATAATCGGACTGATGATTATGTGATACAAAATATCATTTCTGGGAAACAGGGTTACAAAAAATAAGATACTGTAACATCTGTGCGTCATCTGATTTGCTGACAGACACATTAAGTGGTGTGACCACGAATACATCAAAAGTAGCTGTAGCAGTGATTATCTCTGTGCCCCCCCATCCTCCTGTGCCCCCCCCCCACCCCCACCCCCACCAATCACCAAGAAAAAACACCTGCGTTGTGTGGACATTTCCTCCTCCTTGTTCTTTGAGGTTTCTTCTGCTGGTCATCTTTTATGTTCTTGTTTCTTTAGTATTTTGTACCTGAGTCCTGAAGTCTTACAGCTGCAGACTGTATTTATTGTGTGTGCATGTCTGTGTGCCTATGCCAAGGGACGTGTTGATGTAACTTCCTCCCTCCTGAAGGAAACTGTCTCATTACTCTTTGAGAACTTTCCAGCCCTCGGGCCAACCTGAGGGTGAACACAACCTGACCCACTGCAGGAGTGTGTGTGTGTGTGTCCTCAGGCCTTACTTTATGAAGATGAGATGTGATAAAAAATAGGTCTCTGAAAACATGAAAGTGTCAACCTTTGTCAGGTCTTTGAAAAACCAATAGTCACAGTCACTTGTGTCAGTGGATTACAGATAGCAGCAGCAGCCCATCTGCCAATCAGTGCAGGAGCTGTCACTTTTGGATTCACATTCACATGCAGACAAGTTCTTGGCCATGGATTTTTGTAATTTCAAGATCCTTGTAGGGCTTAACCAGGTTGTACCTGTTAGAAATTCTGTGGTGGTGCAGGAAGAAGAAGCACCGGAGTCTTGGATGTCTTATACTGAAGAAGTTTAATAGACTTGATCGATCAAGGAGAACAAAAGAGTCATCGACACAACATGAGTGTGTGATGCCACCTCAATTCTGAGGGCCAAGCTGCAAAGTTCAGATTCATATACTAGGAGGGCGGACCGAGCCCACAAAGGGAGATGTGCTAACATTCCATTGGCTATTGGGCATAAACGTCAAGATAAAGACTCACACCATCTAGGTGATGCGAGAACAACAATGATCTCTCTCTCACTCAGAGTGTTATCTGGCGAAGGCGCCAGGGGAATGAACATGGCCTTGGCATGTCCTAGGAGAGAGTGCAGGGCAGATAAACTGTCTCTAGCAATATATCTAAAAGAAAACATCTAATTCTCAACTTTCACCTATAAACGAAGAGGGATTGACCTTTAACTACACAAACTATACAGGGAAGTGAAATTCTTCCCTTACACTACCTATTTCTTTTTGTTTTCCTTTTAGCGCTGTACTTTTGCAGAACCAATTTATTTAACTTTGTGTTTTAACATTAGAATCTGTTTTGCTCAAGAGACCAGGAACCAAAGCTGTGTGACATTGTTACAGAGCAATGTAACACATTTTAGCTCATTTTCTCTGGTCCACTCATAAGGAAAGTCTTATGAGCAAATGGACCCCTCAACCAACAAGTAGCATTTTTTATGTTACAATGTTATGTTATCTACAGTTAGATATCCATCAGGTCTTTGATTATAAACAGTGGGTAGAAGTGGGTATACTGTGTACAGTCATTGACATAAGTCTTGTCGCATAAGCACGTAACTTAAAATGGCATATAACTTTATTTCTCATCAGTCAGTTTTTACAATAAGTGGTGCATTTTCCCACATACTGCAAATATTGCAGAAGACATGTTGGAACCCACATGGACCCAAGGTTCACCCAGAAAACAGTCAAGTTTGGTGGAAGAAAAATCATGGTTTGGGGTTACATCCAGTATGGCGGTGTGCAGGAGACCTGCAGAGTGGATGGCAAAATCAAATCAAAAGCCTGAAATATCAAGACATTCTTGCTGCCCATTACATCCCAAACCACAAGAGGGGTCAAATTCTGCAGCAGGATGGCACTCCTTCTCATATATAAGAAGAATTCTGAATTCTGTCTGAATTCTGCAGAATTCTGTCTCAACATCAAAGTTCCTGAAGGTGAAGAAGGTCAAGGTGCTCCAGGATTGACCAGCTGAGTCACCAGACATGAATATTATTGAGCATGTCTGGGGTAAGATGAAGGAGGAGGCTTGGAAGATGAAACTAAAGAATCTTGATGAGCTCTGGGAGTCCTGCAAGACTGCTTTCTTTGGCATTCCACATAACTTTATCAATAAGTTACCTGAGTCACTCCTGAACCACATGGATGTAGTCCTCCAGGCTCAAGGGAATCATACACAATATTATTATTACTGTTATTTTTTACAATGCACCATGACTTAATGCTCTAATGCTATTGTAGCATGTTTGTGTAATCAAAATAAAGTATATGTATAATTTCTACATTATTTTTGCGTGCGACAAGACTTTTGTCCAAGCAAAATCTGACCTTTCTGTCTCAATTAAACAATAAAACTCAATGAATGATACAAAACTCTATTTTAGAATAGAAATAGAACAGAATAGAAATTACTTTATTGATCCCAAAGGGAAATTCATTAGTCTGCTAGCTCATCTGCCATTTGCAGAAGAATTAAAGAGTCTGATGTTGTGGGTATAAAAGATCTTCTGTATCTTTCTGTTCTGCTTCTTTGATCCATCAAGGTGTTATGAAGTGGATGGTCTGTGTTGTTCAGGATGGCCTCCACCATCCTCACTGTGTATCTCTCCACCACTTCCTCCAGAGAGTCCATCTTTACTCCCATCACAGAGCCAGCCTTCTTGACAAGCTTATCCAGCTTCTTTGCCTGCTTTTTTCCTGAACTTCCTCCCCAGCAGACTGCAGCATAAAATAAAACACTTGCCACCACAGACTGATAAACATCTGCAGCATTTTACTACAGATGTTTAGAGATCTGAGCTTCCTAAGAAATAAGAGGCGGCTCTGCCCCTTTTTGTAGATATCTTGGCATAATAAACATAATCTAGAGGGCTTTGCCTGTCATATAAGCAAATTCTAATTCCAATTGATTACTTACAAGTCAAGTTACTAGGAAAGAAAAGGCGTTGGCTTACAAACACACAATGGGAGAGCTACAAACAAAGAAAACCTACTACCAAGAGAGTAGTTCTAAAACACAGCAGCGAAAGATTTACATAGAATACTGTAAAACAATCCTTTAGTAGTGATTGATCTGCTGTGAGCTGTACATGAATATACACAGAGCCCCAAAACTGCCAAAATGGCAGAGCTACAAACAAAGCACTCTCTGGCCTCCACTATCTGTTGCAAATCAGCTGTTCCAAGAGACAGTTTACAAAAGAAACTACTGGCCTATAGCCTACTTGGCAAGGTGAGAGAATAGTTGTCAAGTTTCATGTGTGGCTGGTCTGAAGAAATAGGAATAGTTCACTCAAAATACATTACAATTATCTATTGTCTCACCCTAGTCTGTGGGCCAGTATTGGGTCAGTAATTTCATAATGACCCTTACTCCCTGAAGTCAAGCAGCAGAAATGAAGTGACAATGTGCAAATACTGTTTTGGGGTTAACTAAATATGCTCAAGTAGTCTTACATATCACTGTTTGTAACAACCTTTGCTGGACAGGTAGCTTAAAAAAAAGGGCACCAATTAAGAGTACATCCACTTCTCCAGGGACCACTACACCAAGTCCACCTTGTAGATTAATGTTGTGAAAATGTTAAATTGAAATGTACACGGCCTGTATTCAGAAACTGAGCCCTAAAATGAGCTGTCAGGACTTGTGTAACAAAGATACAGTCACCGCTCTCAGCCACGCCCCGCCCTTCTGGACCTACCTGGACCCACCATCCAACTTTGCAGGATTTTGTTTTTCTGAGTGTTTATCTGAAATCTGCTTTATTTTCATTGACTCAGCAACAGTCAGCCAGGCTCAGACTCTGAGCCGCTCTCCTGATTGACTCACTGACCTGAAGTTGCTAGACCTCCTCAGAGAGGAGATGTATAGACTCTAAGTATGGGTTGCCCTGCTTCATACAGATGTAATCGCAAAATTGTTAGTCCCTGTGCAGATCTTCTGTGTGGGTTGAAAGGTCTCACCTTTCCATTGCCCTTCACAGACCAGCACCAAGGACAGCAACCACATACACTGCTCCTCAGCAGGCAGGCTCATGATGGGAATATACAAAAACTTTCTGTGCTAATGGACCAACAGGCTTCAGTATCCTACATGCTAATTAAAGAAAAGAGGTTTAGGGGATTAGGGCTTGTATTTTTTTTTTTTTTATTGATTCATTAATTGCTCTTCTTGCCCTCTAATGTTTTCCTCAGAGACATAAAAAGAGAAGGGTATTTGAATTTAATGGCTGCCTGTTGATCTCACACTTCATTAGGACATTAGACAAGAAAAGAAAAAGGCTGAAGGCTGACATGGTAACACTGAAAATGATTGTGGACACATTTAGAAACAGATGCCTGCATGTGGTCCAGCCAACAATGACACGCTCTAGTGCAAACAGTTCAAATGCTTTCCATACTTGCTCATGTTTCTACATGGCAAAGGTTACTGATTATAAAGAATAAGCTCTCTCGACCCAGTCCATCACCTCTGGTGTGACCTGGAACAGTGCGTTAGGTCTTATTGTTCCATGGTGTTACACCACTATTGTCACTAATGCCCCTGTGGCTGAAGGGGAGCAGATCTCTTTAGCTAGCCTGAACACTAGAGACTGCTACAGCAAGAGATGAATGCCTCTTCAACTAACACATAATGTCTTAATGATCAGTTGAAACCTGTAATTTTGTCCATGAATATAGATGATTTCAGTTCTTCACTCTGCCTCTCTCTCAGAACCTGGGGTGAGCAGGAACCTCCAGTTCCTCCAGCGTCCATCCAGAGTGACAGCCCTCCTGGGGACAGACGCTGTAATGGAATGTGCTGCAACTGGGTACCCCACTCCAAGCATCCAGTGGAGGAGAGGAGAGGAACTGATCCAGAGCTGGTGGGTCTCATTCACTAGTTGCAGTCAAACAGTATGGACCTATTATACACACTGGCCTGATTTAACACATGTATCTAGGGGTCTGGTTATATATTGAGCTGCACTGTTTACATCACTACTGAAACATGTCTCACAAGACACGTTCCTGCATGAATACACACTGTAGTTTATTTTGGCTCTTTTCCATATGCAATTGTGCTGCCCCCAAAACTCAAGATTACCGAATCTGCCATTGAAAATGGTTCCTAACAAATGCACTATTTCCTTCTGTTTGGCAACCACAATGTTCTTAGATATAAAAATTGTAAAATCAATAGGAGTTATTGAGCTAGGGAAGGCAGAGATGGGGCGCTATGTTGGTTTTGGTTTTTTCCATGGATCTGATGACAATGAGAATATACAAAATTGACCAGATTGTCCCTTTAACAATGAGTTTCCAACTGGTGAGACAAAGGTGCAGAAAGATGAAAACAACCTCCCTCTTCCTGTCTCTTTAGGAATAAGAAGTACTCCCTGCTGGCGGGCAGTAATCTGATCATCAGGAGTGTCACCGACGACGACTCCGGCAGCTACAGCTGTACAGCCACCAACAAGAACCACAACATCACTGCACACACGGAACTGAGTGTGCTGGGTGAGTTTGAAGTTTTTTTTGTTTTTTTGGTGCTATTTTTTCCAATATTTTGGTAGAAAAAAGTTTAACTAGTGATGTGGCAATTACATGACTCATGCCCTAAAACTCTAATTTAATGGCATTAAACTTTAACACCCTTATACACATGGAAAAAATAGAAAACAAGTCTGGAAACTCAAAACAATAAAAATAAATCACGGTGCAGGTCCCTGTGCCGACAGAAATCCTCCTATCTGCAGACTCTCTCGGGGACGGAGAATCACATCCAGAATCAAACGCAGTCATGAAATATAAAAGCTGTCTGTTTACTTCAGGAGGTTTTCATAAATAAAATATGTTTGTATCCATTGTCTGACTGCTCCTCGGCTGCTTCTGGATTCACATTAAAGCTGCTCATGCATTCAGCTGAATCCAGACACCTGAACAGCATCTGATTGTAGGGATGATGATCAGCTGTCAAATAAATATTTAGTGCTGTAATTTAATCTGATTTACATACTCTAACGGTTGAAATAGTGACATGTACCGTGTTACCTAGATACGACGAGTCTGCGTCATCAGCTCCTGTCTTTGTTTTCCTTGAGTTGAGTGGAACACCTTAATAGAAGTGGATGCCTCTGAGTGATCTATGTATTCTCCTTGCTCCTCAGCTTGAGGGTAACATTTGGGGAACATATGGCTTCTGTTTTGTTCGTATGTGATTAGATAGAGCTGTTCAAGTGGGCCTGGTGAGATTGAATTGTAGTAAGTTAATGAACAATAATAAGCGTTGTGGAATCTCAGAGCTTGTGTGGATGTGTCGTTTTGCCTTCCTCTCTTCCACTCCATGCTTTCCAAATTACTTCAATCCAAATACACAAACTCAACCTGTTACAATAGCAAATAATAACCTTTTCCAAAAACACACCTGAACCCCATCACAACAGATCCACAAGGCCGGAGAGTGAGTGTGCCAATGGTGCTTCTATCATGTGACTGGCACAATACCCAAGAATACAATACCCACAGACGAGTGAGGACCATTTGTGATGTGCTGTAAACAAAACGCTGTGCAATCCAGAGAGTATGTTTACCAGCATGTCCTGTCTGCCCCAGCACCATCCCTCACCTGGATTAGATGGACAATGACAGTGTTGAGGATGATGGAGAAGGAGGTGTGGTTGCCCAGCCTGACATGCTGAGGTTGGTTTATCAGGAAGTCCTTGATCCACACACACAAGGGTGTATTGAGCTGTAGTGTCCTCAGTGTGTTGACAAGTTTATTTGGGCCAATGGAATAAAAAGCAGAGCTGAAGACAACCAACAGCATCCTGACGAGTGTATGAGGAGGGGGAGGGCTGTGTGTGTTACTGAGATGGTGTCATCGGTGGAGCTGTTGGCCCTTTAAGTAAACTGGTTTAGGTGGAGACCAATGGGAGTGCAGGCCTTGATGTGGGGTAGCACCAGTCTCACCATGCATTTCATTTATTCCATGAGAGCAAGCCGGAGCCGTGTGGTGGTATGCTAGTTAGCACTCTCACCTCTCAGCAGGAAGGTTATGGCCTGGGTTCGATTCCTGGGCCTGGGGCCTTTCTGGACGGAGTTTGCATGTTCTCCCTGTCCCTGTGTGTGTGTGGCTTCTCTCCAAGTTCTCCAGCTTCCTCCCACAGTACAAAAACATGTTCAGTAGGTGGATTGGTGATTCTAAATTGCCCGTCGTGTGTGAATCTGAGTGTGTGTGTTGTTGGTTTCTATATTTTGGCCCTTTAATGGAACGGCGACCTGCCGCCCTCTTCTGTCAGCTGGGATTGACTCCAGCCCCTTGCATGGATAAGTGGTATAGATGATGGGTGGATGGATAGAGAGCAAGCGGCTGGTAATCATTCATGTTTTGTGTATGAGGATGATGGCAGGTAGGGACTTTTGGTTTTTGTAGTGACAAGTTTAAGATAACTGTGTAGCTGGTCAGCACAGGCCTTCAGTGCTCAGCCTGGAAGAGCTGATGCCAGACTGCTGATGATATGCAGGACTTGCATCTGATACAGCTGGACTGTGAGTGGCTGGTTGCTCTCTGATGATGTGATGGTAGCATCTGGTTCTTCTTCAAGTGAGCAAAGAATGTGTTTATGAAATATTTCCATGAGGTGAGAGTACATAGGACAGGCCATTGACAGTTCAGAGGATGACTAATGATAGAGAAATGATGGGGTGGAAGGAGTGACAAATGAAACATGTTGTCTGTTTTGGTCTTTTCAGTCCATTAATATATATTTTGATTTGTCTGTCTAAAAAGTGCTTTAAAACTGTTATGTGCATATCCAGCAAAGAAAGAACATCTTTTAGAGCTTTGATGGACAGGATGAATCCTGCAGTGGAATCTTGAATTGAGCCTTCACTGAAACAGAAAGAGTGTTTTTCTGTGAGCAGAGAGTTTACATCAAACAGAAGCAGCTGTTGTTTGTTTGACTCTCAGGAGAAAATCTGCAAATTAACCTTGGGGTGTTTTCAGTCTCCTTCCAAGCGGGCCTCTCTGCATGTCTCCACCCTTTCATGTCTTTGTCTCAGTGTCCCCTCTGAATCTGTCTCTGTGCTCACATCACCTTCATATTCTGTTTACTTTCTGCCCCGAACAATTGGTGCCTGCAAACATCACATGATGTTCACAATAAGCGGAATGTCATGTCTGGGACGTGATCATAAAGTCTTCTGTTCTCTAAATATTACTGTCATGGTTCCCACAAAAAACATGTCACTGTTATTTCATCTTAAAGTCAGTGGCTGTCTGTACTGTATCCTAACTCTCTGGGGGCCTGACAGGACCTGAGGACCTTCAGTGTTTATATGTATTCTTTACTTATATCCCTCCAGTTTTATCTATATATTATCTTTGAACTCTCCCCTTGACTCTTCACTTAAATCAGGGCCTTCAAAGTCACTATCTATCACAGTGGGGTGATGTAGTGGCTGAGCCTATGACCCACTGATGAAATTAGAGACAAGCCCTTGTATGTCACAGTTTTATGAAGCTAGACTTCTTCTGTGACTTGTTTGTAGCCTATGTTCTGCTACAACTCCTGGGTAGGCCTGTCATAATTCTTACATAATTGCCTGTTCGTGATCATTTGAGCTGACCACAGATATTTTGCATAATCATTCAAATGGTTTCCATTCATCGGTATAAAAACAGCTGGATGAAACTAACAGAAATGTCATATTTCCATCACTGTTTCCAGTGTTTTCCACATTATATATAAACTTATATAATGTATACAATAGACGAAAGATGACATCTTGTCATTTTCCTAGACTGGGATTTTATTCTGAAAGACACGCACATCCTTAATTCTGCCCGCACTGACTCGGTTCATTCTGTAGATGAGGCAACTCATGTGGTGGCCATGGATTGGTTATTGATCCATGGTGGTGAACGCTCGTATTTAAAAATGAGTGCGACTGAAGATGGAAGAGGGAGAGCAGTGCCTTAAGGTCGACCCGTCTGCAGCTTCTTACTGGGTGTTTTGGGTGGAGGACTCAAACTGTTTTTCAGACCAAAATGACTTGGAACGTAGCCACTCAGACCAACAGAGTACCCGCTGCCTGTTGCAGAGAAGAGGAGAAAGGCATTGTAATAAATGTAATGCCACGATTGCAACGCATTAGACAAATGTTATTGGTCCTTTGATTAAACATCAGGCTTTGAATTTGTGGGTAGGGGTCGTGTTGAGAGGGTGAGGGTGTCTGTTGCGGGGGCAGGGCGCCCTCCCAAATACATTGCAGGGGAAGCACTTATAGATGAGGTGTTTCTGTAGTTGTCAGAACTGACAGTCTGACAGTAAGTCTCAGGCAAGAAGTATGTTCATTTTATTCTTGGAGTCTGTTAAAATAGATTTACATGCTTCACACCATAACTCTCCTTCTGTACATCTGATATTGTACTATATCCATCCTTAGTGTGAAATGCTCCATTCGACAACAACTCCCTAACTGCTACATGTTCCACCAACGTCTGGGTGCAAGTGAACAGTTGCAGCTGTTACTGCTTCGGGTTCTAGATTAGAACCACAGTCAAATCCAGAACAATAACTTAATGAACCTGATCCACCTTAAAAAGCTGGACTGCAGCAGGAAAACAAGCACGTCCACTGTCTGAGAGCCGGAAGCAGGGAAAAGATAGAAATAATGGAGGGACAGACGCTCCACCTGCCTGCTGGTTTATGATGCAGGTGAATCTGAATGAATTATACTTCAGTGCTCATCGTTACTGACAAATGAACTGAGAGGCTAAATTGTGCATAATTTAGTCCAGCTATAATGAGCTATAGCCTTTCACTATTGACAAATGTTAATACATCTTTGCCATGCTGCTCATTAATACCGTGATCATGTTGCAGCCAATTTGGTTAAACATCACAGATCCCCTTTTCAGCCTTGTGACTGTGTTGACCATTTACATGCAAAATATCTATAACACACCACAGGAGAGAGAAGGCTCAGGAAGGGATAATAGATCCTCTTTAAACCTGGGGTACCTCACACATTAATGTTGTCATCATTTGACTTCCATGGATCACTAGAGCAGACAGCTGATAGGATCTGCTGCTCTAATATTATAAAGGACAGTTGAAGCACAATAAGTCTGGGCAGTAATTTTTTTTATCATGTCAGAACACCACCACTGTGCATTATACAGGCATACGTCAAATCCTGACAGTTTGGCGCCCAGCTTTCTTCTTTTTAATGCCATAATGATAATTACAGGTGGAGGAACCTAAACCAAACAACAATAAGTAATCTACACATGTCATCCACATAATATTCCATTTAAGTCTAATAAACATTGAATACATTAAATAAACTTCATATTTCCTATTACAAATCAAACAGTATCTGTACAGAGTGGGTGTACAGTGTTCTCTGGCTTCCTATTAACACCAGCTGTTATAGTGCTGATTCATATCTAACCAACATGTGCCAGTGGTTACATTAAAGAAGGAGAGAAATCACTACAAATGATAAAAAAGGAGGACAAATTTGAAGTAAAAAAGACAGGAGGACCGAGTGAGAAACTAAAAGAGAAAAAAAGGAAGAAGATAAATCAATTAAAAGAAATCCAAATAGTGAAGATGATGTAAAGCTGACGTGCTCAGGATGATCCCTCTGAGTAATTTCACAATTTCTGATAAACACGTGGAGGCTGATGCTGCACATTTTCTACACTGTGTATTTTAATCTGTTTTTCTGTCATTTCTTCCCTTTAAATGCTCTTTGATAATACATTTCAGAGCTGAAGGAGACAAGTCTTTAAACTGAGATTTCCTTATCGTGACGAGCCCGCAGAAATCTGGGAATTCACTGGATTTATTTATTCATCCCTCCATCTGCCCGCCCCTTATCTCTCCCTCTCTCAAATGAAATGCATTTGATAAGGTGAACAGTTTACCAACATGCTACACATCCCCAATTTCTCTGCATATTTATGGAGTTTAGTGCAGGGATTACCGGCATACAGATGCACACATGTAGAAGAAATGTTAAGATTCAGTGTCACTCTCACCACTCGGCTGCTCTTGGGTTCAATTCCCTCTCAGTTTTTCCAATCATATCACAAGTATTGTCAGTGCAGCTTGACACTTCCTGCATATATGTTTCACATTAAAAGCCTTGCAGAATCTCATCTTTTTCTAGTAGCCTTTTAATTTTAAGAAGAGAGATTTTAAATTAAGGATGGCTTCACAGTGAAGAGCAGAAGGTGTGTAACCACTGTGCGTCAAAACCATGCAACTGTATTTTAGTGTATCGCTACATTTATCCCGAGAATAAACTTTGTTGTCCGTATTAATACATTAGATGGAGAAAACAAATGCTCCAGTGACTGCACCACTCTTGACTCTTCCACTGACAACACTCTGGCCTGGCTCAGTGGCCGGCAGTCGGTTTTAATATCAGCTTGGCTCACTTGGAACCTCGCCTGTGGCGTTATCAGAAAAAAAGTACTATCCCTACTGGAAAAGCACAAACCTTAGCAGAGCAGAGTCAAGCAGAGTAGCACCAGTGGAAAAGGGCCACATGACGCAATATGTTATATGCTCATCAGTGCACAGCAAGATTTGTGTTATTTTATTATCAGACATGAAGATGATATCATTTATTTTGGTGGTCTTTCACCTGAATCACGTTTTATTTTTGTTCCACATGGAAGAGAATAAGAGCTGCTCAAAATGCACAGTGCAAAATAGTTGTGCATTTGTCAATTTTTGTAGATATATTTTCAACATACATTAATAGACTGGTAATTGCAACCTCATAAGATCAAGTATGAGTTAAATTCTGCGTTGTGTCAAAAAGGATGCATTATATGGTGGATTCATAGAATTAAGTCAAAGTCAATGACAACCTAGCAACATCACTGAATGAATGTGTGTGTGTGTGTGTGTGTGTATGCTGCATATATTTTACATGTTGATAAGCTCGCTTTTAACTGTTGTTTAGAATAAATCCATGCCCTTAAAAGTTCAGAAGTATTTATTACTATCATTAGTCAGTGATTTATGGTAGTAGTAAAAAGTCCATAAAATCCCTACAGAAAAAAATGATGATAAAAAGAAGAAAATGGGAAAGTTACCTGTACACGAGACTGTCTGAATCCTCCAGTCTGTGTCCTGCATTTGCATTAAACTAATAAAAAAGAAATATGCTGCGCTAATATGCCCCATTACACTTTGTTTTTCCAAATGGAGGTGGTTAAAAGCTGATGAATCTCCACAGGCTGGTGATGTATGGAGATGTGTGTGTTCTGACTGCACAGGGCACTGACTATGATTAGATGATTAGGATAACGAATGTTTGTGTTGTTCCCCATGATAATGAGTGCAGCCTGGCTCGTTAGCTTGTTCCTGTTAGCGGCTTAATGAAAGCAATGAGAAACAGACACAGAGCTGCAGCTATCAGTCATATTGACTGTGCTGCTGTCATCTCATCCTGTTGATGTAAGCACTGGGGCTAAGGAGAAAAAAATCCTACAGTGGGAGAGAGACCAGACCAACACATCACAAGGTTGATGATTTTTAGGCTCATGATGTCACACACCCGCACAGCCAGAGAGATTGAACAGCAAGAACATCAAGCTTCATCACAGCTGTAAACTTTTCCAGAATACCAATGAAATTGTGTGTAATATTGTGAGTGTTGTTTGTCTAGTGTTTCTGAGCTGTTTGGGTCTTTTGCCATCTCCACCTGCTCCTGGTGATTATTTCAAGTTTTCTTAAACATACTTGTGGTATAGTTGCATCCCATCTATCTTCTGATTATCTGACTATCTTCTTTTTCTTGTTCGTCTTGAAAGAAACACACACACACACACACACCAAAAACAGACAAGAACGGAAAGACTCCCCACTGTATTCAAACTCCACACAGTACACGATTAAATGTTGACAGGGAGTCGTGTAAATATGATGATCTGTGATGATTTAATGGGCATGATTCAGCCGCAGGGCCTGAGGGAGCCGACAGTAGTCGGCCGTTGTTGTTACGTTATGTCCATAGACTGTACACGTCTAGCAGTGTGACTCAGGTTAAAGGTTAGAGCGGTGTGGGGTATGACATCATCATTTAAGAAAATATCCATTTTCAATGTCCAGATGAAAACGCCAGGGTGGCGTCTCCAGATTTTTCCCACTCTCTGACCCGTTTCCAAAAAATACCGGTTTTGCCCCACCTAGTTCTGGGTCTGCCCCGAGGCCTCCTCCCAGCAGGAACACTTCCCCAGGGAGGTGCCCTGGAGGCATCCTTACCAGACACCCCAACCACCTCAATTTGCTCTTTGCCACACAAAGGAGCAGTGGGTCTACTCCAAAAACCCATTTGAGCTGCTGGTATCTGTGAACTTGCTCTTTCGGTCATGACCATTTGCTCATGACCTTTGGTGAGGGTAGCAACAAAGATTGACTGGCAGAGTGAGAGTTCTGCCTCACTCTGGTTCAGCTCTCTTTTCATGCAGTCAGTGCAGTATAGTGAATGCAGTACTGCTCCTGCTGCGCTGATTCTCTGCCCAATCTTGTGGTCCCGTGTCCCCTTACTCGTGAACAAGGCCCTGAGATACTTGAACTCCTTCACTTGGGACAAAGACTCATTCCATACCCGGAGTAGGCAGTTCACCGCTGCTTTAATGTTAGAATTCTGCCATAAACATGTTATAGCATCATTGTAAAGGTGTTCCAGAGGTATACTTTGCTGTAATAGCGTTATGATGACAAAATACATTTCAAGATTCAAGATACTTTATTGTCATTGCATAGATTAAACAAACTTTAGATTTGGCAACAATCCATCCATACAGCAGCATCTGAACTCTCCAGCATTCTGTGCAAGAGTAATATCATTGAACATCACTTGCGAAAATCTCATTACGTAAGTAGTGCTGTTTAAAATTTAAACTTTTAGGGATAAAAAATGTTTTTAAAAAAGTTGTCACCTGAGATGAGTCCTTCCTGTCACATGTAAAGAGCTTTGGATCAGTGAGTGACACATGCAACTGTTAGATTTTCAACAGAACTCCCTCTGGTGTGGGAGATATGCCCAGTGTAACCACTTATCAGTGTGACAAGATGCCCCGCTCTCTCCTACTATGATGAGGGAAGAGCAAAGAGCTGTGTTAAAATTGGTGAGGCTTTCCAGAAATGGACACCGCACGGGCAGACAGGGGAAGAAATTCAGACCTGGTCTCCCCCCCAGTTGACAGGCACACGGAGCTGGCCAGGACAGAGGCCAGCAGGACAAGTAAAAACCACAGTACACCAGCCACTGACACCGGCCCATTACTGCCAACTAGGATTGGACCTTATGTTCAGAATGTCCCATCCAACTGTAATGGAGACTTCTGAGACAAGAGTAATTACAGCTAAAATGGGACACTGCTACCACAGCGTCTTTGTAAACTGAGAAAAAGACAGTGTATGATGTCATGACTCAGTCACCTGCTCCAGGGCACACACGTGCAATCTTACAGACATGTTTCCTTATGCTATGAAATGCTCAAAATGCAAGAGTCTGTAGTGTTGGTCGGGAGGAGAGCACCTCTGTAACTTTAAAATCTGCCTGTGTCAGTCCTGATATGGATCCTTGAGATCAGCTCAAGTCTTGTTAGAAAGCAGAAAATATAAGGATGCAACACATTCCACATTTTCAGTAACCATCAGTTAAAACTCCACTTTCCCCCTGGTCTGATTTCAATTTGTGTGTCATCCAGACTATCCAGTGCACCTCTTTCAAAGGATAACCACTCCATTCACAGCATATTTAACAGAGGTGTAAAGGAGCAAAGGCAGAGGGAGGTGAGGAGCAGGGTCACTGGACAGGGGGAGGCTGACCGACCACCACCCAGTGTAGCATGGCCACTGACTTGGAGCTAACCAGCTGTAAGAAGTGACTGTCAGGCTGTCACCGTGGAGTAGGCAGCGTGGACAGTCACGTCAGGGACATTCATGACCCTTTGACAGAGTCACTGTAGGTACCTGGGATGTATCTGAGCTGGCAGCTCTGCTACAACAGGCCCTGCAGTGAGTGTGTGTGTCTTGTAGAGGAGGGTCAGCACATAGCCACCCTGTTATTGTTCATTAGCCTTCAATTACTTAAGCATGTTAAGATTGCTCTAGAGTTATCTGCAGCGTAACTCAACATTTGTAACGGGCCACACAAGATTTTTTTTTCTTTCTAACACACATTTTTGTTGGAAAAATCCTGTAATAACAACAAATTGCCCATAAGAATGTATGTGATTATATTCATTAGTGTGTAGTTGCTCTTCACTAGTCATCTTCATCATGTTAATATTTGGTCAAAGCAGCTGCAAGGTGTGTCATTTTCTTCATCAGCTTCAAGCATGTGGTGACATCACTCATTAACTTGTGGGTGTGGCACATGTTCTTCAGTCTGTGACATCACACTCAGTAAAGCTTGGTCTCTGTCAGCAGCATCATCGTGGTTCCTAGAATATGTTCCTTTAATCCAGGAAACACAATGACACTGTTGCAACGGACCTACCTAAAATGAGTGAGTCAATCCTGCAGCACAACCACATCTGAGCTGACACACACACACTCAGACTAATTCACATAAACACAGATCCGTTTAGCCTGTGGTTTGCGGTGATTGTCTCAATTCACTGAGAAATCATGAAGTCCCTCTCTAGGAAAGACAACACACACAAACATGAACACACACACACGTCCTCCTGGTTGTGGCCTGCGGGGTTCCTCTCCTGATTAATTACAGGCTCTGTGAATTACTGTGGGTGTTTTAGAAAACATTTAACAAGCTGCCAAACTCCCCCACTGATCCACTGGCAGGCCCGCTGCTGCTATACTGAAAAGACCAAACTGCCGACTGAAAGACATGAAAGAGGAAGAGGGGAGG
Source organism: Caranx ignobilis (assembly GCA_021432705.1). Classification (NCBI taxonomy): domain Eukaryota; kingdom Metazoa; phylum Chordata; class Actinopteri; order Carangiformes; family Carangidae; genus Caranx; species Caranx ignobilis. Next base: position 2,136,190 of record MU269987.1, on the reverse strand, counting down.
GGGATGGGGTCACAGAGCTGTAGGGAGAGGGAGATCGTAATTAATACATATGGAAGGGTTAAGTCCATCAATATGTTCGCCAGTCCAGGAATACTTTTCACCTTGTCCCCCTGTGGTTCCAGTGGATTAAAACACATTGTCTTGAGAGCATACAAATGTAACTTTAATTTCAAGTGTGTCTCATAAACTACTTGCCTAAGTAGCTTATTCTGGCACAACAGTAAGGAACGTGTTCAGTAAAAGTGTAGGTGCTTCATGTAAAGTATAGCCTAGAGCTGCGATGCTTCACAGTAACGATTCTGCCAGATTAAGTTGAAGACAGAATAAATGTTTCATCAGTGACATGAGAGGTAGATGAGGAAACTGCAGGAGCTAGCTGGATCTATCTGATCTCTGCTCTCATGTCAACTTTGACAAATATTCATCTCATGTTTCACTGTGTCTCTATATTATTGAACAGGGAGTTTTATGATATGAGAGAGATCAGGGAGGAAGGTGTGATGCTGAAGGTCTAGATACAGAGCACTTGGAAGATAGTCAGAGCACCAGCTTCTTCACATGTTGCGTGGCCGTGCCATGTTGAGGGAAAAAGTACACTCAGTACCTCATGGCAGGGCTAAAACAGAAGGTTAGGAATGTATGGGAATTACTTATCAATATTCTGACCTCAGTTTCAAGCATTGTGTCTGGGGCAAACATGTTGTTATGCTTTGAGCTGGTTGTCTTGTCTCCTGAGCTCAGACAGCTCCACCCTTGCTGCTCTTGAGCAGTTGTTGGGACTGGAGGTCAGGATATCCTGTCCTCTTTTCTCAGTCTGACCATTCTTTCTTCTGTCTCTCTCCTGTGAGTCCCGAACTTTATGAAGTGGAATAGCAACATACAGTAGAAGTCCTGTTTCAGATAGAGCCATGTGTTAAATCTGAAGTCAGACATTGTTTGAGTCCAAGTGGGTTGGGGGTTTGAAACCGTTAGTAAGGAGGCAGGTAAGCCCACTGTATGTGCATTAGAAGTGTCCATAAGAGCTCAGGTTGTGAAAATCAAATGAGACAGTCACTGTCTTGCCAGCTCCTGTGCAGGCCAACAGAGCCTGATATCTGCATGTTGGATGTACATGATAATTTGACATTGTTGTAGACCTAACATGGCAGGTTAAGCTCTTACAGCCCTGTGTGTGTCCTCTCAGTCAACCAATCACTCCCCTCTCGCTTTATCAGCATTTCTCTAGGAGCTGTCCAGGGTTACAGATTAACACCAGTTCCACGGTCACGTATGTTCAGACTCTGTCATGTTGTAATATTCTAATCTCAGCTGCTGCTCCGTTCTGTCTGTCTGATGGCAAGTTTTTAATGTGCTGCATCGACCCTGCAGATGAATCAAATCAACCTGACCGGTCTTTGTTTCTTAAGCTTTGTAATCCAGGATTTGAACTCAATCAAGTCACAGATGGGGAGAGGGAGAGGACTTAACATGGCATTTCAGCAGGCTGACCCCGACAGGACTAACCTAGTGCATAATACCCATCATGCTCTGCTTGAGCTTAAAAGCAACACCTGATGCACCTAACCTTGTGGAGAAACGTCTTCCTCACCTCAACCTGGACTGAAGAGACGAACGTGCCCAGTCTGTCATCTTCTCTGTGCTGCAGATCTTTGAGATGCTTGCGGTGAATCATTTGTGTGCTGCCTTATTGTTTGTTTTAACGCTGTGCTTTTTGTTCAATGTGCAGCCTGTTTGACTTTTGACCTTGCGCTGCTCTCTCTCAGTCTTCATCACCATGACATCCAGTATGTTTGTCAGCATCCTCCTCCCTCCTTCCTGCCCATTTGTCCGCACATATTTCCTTCAGCCCGGCTTTACCTGTGTTCCCCACACAGACAGCTGCAGCTGGGATGGACAGGTGAAGTCGGCCTCAGGTGTCTCTGTCCCACTGTGTCCTCTCAGCAGGGAGATGACTGTACTGGTCTGACCGGATTTGGGTCAGAGCATTCAGACAGCATGAGGCCGACTGCACTAATTAGACACTGTAAATATCCAGTGTGTCATCCCACCACAATGACCACCGCTGCTGTCTGTTAAAACGCTGCCATGGCAACCAGCTGGAAGCCTGTCTCTCTTGGTGTCAGCTGCAGCTGAGGAAGAAATCCCCCCCAAAAAGCACAGCTGTCCTTCATTTCACTAGTTTTATCAGCATTAACAACAGATGGTGGCAAAGGCTGAGGAAAATTGCCGAGGGGGCTCAAATTATCTGCATGTGCCTGTAATGCTTATTATGGGATTGTGGTGTGAGTCTTTGTATTTGATTCCCTGGATTTAAGTCCAAATGTAAAATGTAAACACTCAAGCCAACCCAACTGAAATCACAACTGTCCCCAAAATTAACTCAGATTTATTAAAGAGGACAGCATGAATAAAATGAACAAATACATGGGTTATCACTGGTACATGTTTTATGCCACCTAACCTTTTGGTGTGCGTTTTTTCTTTCATATGCCTTTGAAGGAGCTATTTGTAGCTTGCCTTAAGGCTACAGTGACTTGGTGTCAGAAAATGACAAGACTGTGTCCCAGTTCAGTGGCCACAGCCTTCGGAGGACCTAGCCTATGTGGTCTACGGAGGCACCTCCGACTGCCGCATCAACCGTTGGTAAATGGGACGGTCTAGCCTTCGGAGCATTTCCTGATTGCGTCCGAACGTAGTCAACATCCTAACGTTACACATTTTAAAGTGGCGTCTTTATTACGCTTCTAACGGCTCCTCTGCTTCTCACCTGAGGCTGTGCGGCCAGCAGAGCCCTGCTCAGCGCGCGACCACACCTCCAAGCCAGCCGCAGAGCGGGGCAATCATAGCTACAGCGTGGAGCCGCCAATGTTCGATAGCTAGCATGCTAGGTAGCTAATAATAACAACGGCGTGCAAAGAATCTTGGGAGCGGTGCGTCCTCCTAGAACTGGCAAAGGAAGGCTCATGGTAATACATCCATGGGAAGGCTGCATTTGTCGGCCGCATCTGGAGGAGCCTTCGAACTGGGACAGGCCTTGTCGCAACGCTGTGACGTAATTGGCCTTCAAATGCCACCTCCGAAGGCTGCAGCCGCTGAATTGGGACACAGCTTAGAGCTATCTGGTTAGCATGCTAACTTCAGAAGAAGAAAATAAGCGGTAGAGATTGAGGCAACATGAGTTAAGAATGCTGTGGCTTCCCACTGAAGGAGACCACTGTGACATGGGCAGACTTACCACATTTCCTCAAATAGTGACCAGGGCATTTATTTACTCACATGCCCAGGGTACTGGCCCTTATTGGAGGCAGGCTTTTATTTGAGAGAGGTCTTTATTTCAAACTCCCTATGTTTTATAAGTATATTTACTCATGTTATATGAACCCTTCTTATTTTCTGTGTTCCCTTCATTTGCTCTGTTAATTTTTACACATTAGCGACCACATGCAACAACAGGCTCACTGTTCAGTAGCTCATCTTCATCTTCCTCTTGGGCTGCTGGGCACCTGTTCTCTTTGCTGTGCTGTTGGAGCTGGTGACCCCCAGTTTCCACATACTCTGTCTTCGCTCTGCTGCACATACCAGAGCAAATCTTTGCCATTCATGTCAATCGGAGCATTTCCACGGCGTACACTGCAGCCCATCTTCGGTCCGGAGATGGAGTGGAGACCTGCTGTCTGGCGGTGCAAGCCGGGGGCACAAAAGTGGCTGGGGGGTGGGGTGGGGGTGTATCACAGTCCACCTCTGTGCAAAACAAGCATTAATTCCACACCAGCAGCGGCATCTCTCTCAACTCTGGTCCTTTGCTCTTTTTCATCACACAGCTGATCTGCTTAATAACCTGATGAATCTTTAGCAGTAATTAAAAGGGCTGCTGACTGACTTCACAAACACACTGATAAACAATAGATCAACAGACTTGAGCAGGACTCCAGACTGTCTGACAGTCTGTGGTCTCTCTGCCTCTGCTCAGCATGTGTTAACATTTGCAAGAGCACTTCATCGCTCTCCTGAGAAGATTTTATCAAACTGCCTTTGATATTACTGAGGCTGGTGCAGCTGCACTAAAAAACATTATCTATTTTTCCTGTTTCTGCTGACAAAATACACACATGCACACATACACACACTGATCCATAGCTATTAGAGCTAAGTCTTTATTAGATTTGGTTTAACTGAGGAAGCAGATATCTAAGGTTTTGCTAAGTGTAAACTGCGAGCTAACATAGTGAACAACATGCAGCCAGGTTGCTAATGTTAAGGTAGGCTTGATGTAGCACCAGTGGAGCAAACCACTGTGAGACAGCTGGAAACACTTGGACTGAGCGCTGACCTCCCTGCCCAACGTACTGTTTTGCAGGTGGAGAACATTACTGACTAATACCTTCACATTTATATCATTAAACGGCCACAAATGGAAATCAAATACAAATTTAAATGCATTTACTGAACAACAACAACAACCGGAACCATAATTCTCTTGTCAAACATCGCTTTTCCCGGTCAAAGCGGCAGTCTCTGACTTTTCCCCTCTGCGTCCCGTGAGCAGAGTTCTGGACAGGTTTTGGTGTTGAAGAAAGTAGTTCAGGCTGGTTGGCTGGGGTCACAAACATAAAGGGTTTTGCTTCTCAAAACAATATGTGTAATACATTTGCATCACAAAACCGTTGTCCACAGAAAAGTCTGACCTCACAATCTTTTGGTTATTTTCTCTCCCTTGGTATCACTGCATGCTGCCGGCTGTCGACAGCTGCGCACCTTTTCATCACATGTTTCACGTCCAGTCAGTCTCCTCGTGGTGGTAGCAGATAAACTGGAGAAGGGTTCCATGTGAACAGCAGCTGAACATGGGTCAGTCCTGACAACTGCTGTCAGGGGGGTGTGGCAGTTGAGCCAGAGAGGAGGGGGCCCAACTTGAATGTTGTGTTTACAAACTGTAACGAACAAACCTCCAGACTCACTGGTCAGAAATTAGATTTGGTGTGTGTGTTCTGACTCCTCATGAAGCAGTGGTGCCTTTTTTGTTAGAGCCGACAACATGACGATGTTGGACAGAGCAAACAACCACCACTGCTGTCTCATCTCTGGACTGCTCCTACACGTCTGTCCTACACGTCAGGTTTTGATTTGCAGACCCTTCAGATATGTTTGTGCTCACTGTGATTATGTTGGCAATGAGAGAAAGATGAGCCGCTCTCAGTCTAAATATTTGACTGCTGCACTGAGAAGTCTTGTGTCTGTGCTGAAGTGACACTTCAGTCCGGCTGCTGAGACACAGCAGCAAAGTGCTGTGGTTCAATAGACAATTGTCACTGACAGGGAGAAAAGTTCTCCTAGTTTCTTCAGCTGCACCAACAAAAGTTGTTTTTACAAACACCCTGTGACACTGCATGGAAAACCTCACTTTTGGCCACCTGATGTGTCTTCAGACAGAAACTCACTGCATTTACTCAGCTACTCTACTGAAGTAGTTCTGATGTATTCGTGCTTTCCATTTCATGTTGTTGTTCTAAGGCACTCAAATGCACTTTACATGAAGAGTTCCAGAGGGTTGGGGAAGCAGTGACAAAGGCTCTGCCCCCAAGGTGCACTGCTTGGTCCTGGTGATGGGGGTCAGAAGGTTTGCATATGATGAACTGAGGTGACGTTAGTCAGGTATGGGGGAGTGAGGTTACTGAGAGCTTTGTGGGTGTTGAGGAGAATCTTGAAGTGGATGCAGGACTGCACTGGGAGCCAGTGAGGGTTTTGAAAGTTTGGTGTGATATGGTCTCTGAGGCAACAAAAACATGTAAGTCATGTTAAGGTCAGTCAAAATTGAGGCAAATGTATTGCCTGTGATTTTCTCCATATGAAACCTTCAGAAAATATCCATAATAAAGTTTCGAAAGACCAGATATTACACTGATCCATTCAGTACAAACATTTTGTGCTCGCATCTGCATTTCCTGGAGATGTACTTGCTGTTGCTGTTTTAGTGACAGGGTTGGTTTTGTTCAACACCCCTGAAATGTTGACCAAAAGGCGCACTGTCCCTTTAATTTATCACAGGGCTTCATTTAATAACACATAAATATTGTATGTTTTATTTTGCCACATTTTCATGACAGGACCTCACTCAATTGGAAATTAAAGATCTAGGAATTCGAGGAAAGCATTGATTGGACCTGTTGTTCATAATAACTTAAGTGTAGATACTTCTGAGTACAGATACTGTATTACTCTCACTACAACACTTCTTTCTTGTGATGGAGTAATGTCACATGATAGTCTGAGTACTACTGTTCTGAATGACACAGCTGATGCAGGTTTGAGAGTCATGATGTAGACAGTAGGAGGAGGAGAGAGTCGATTTTGAATGTAAGCATCACAGTGAACAGTAGAAAATGTCAGATGGGATAATTAAATAGAATACAGTGTATGAAGGTGTACTGAGTCAGTGTGTTCCTCCTGAGGAGAGCTGCTCAGTCTGTGAGAAAAACTGCAGAACCTTTTCAGAAATCATCTTGATGATATTGTAATGACGTCATTATGATTATGCCAGCTCACTCTGTGAGACATTGGGACCACAGTCTGAATAATAAGCTGTGTGTGTGTGTGTGTGTGTGTGTGTGTGAATGTCTTTCACTGGGTACTAATATCACAGGCACACATGCACAGAGCAGATGTTCATTGAAATGAATGATGGGGTAGATTTCCATTTGAATGCTGAGTGGAAGTTATTATGGTGCAGCTATCGAGGGGCAGCACTACTGATACCTTGCGTGTGTGTGTCTGCGTGTGTATAAGTGAGAGAGAGAGCGATCACAACAGCACATTCTTCACCTCCTACTGTTTTAAAATGGTTTCATTAGATATGTTTCATATTTCATTATTTGACCAAACATTATAAACATGATACGATGTCAGTCACAATGTTAGACATTCACGACGATTCACACGAGGTGGAGTGGAGTCACATGTTACGCCTGATAGTTGTTGATGCGTCAAATTACCATATGAATTGTGACTCTCAGCTGTTTCCAGGAGGAAGCAGAATACATGTTAAAACGCATTAACTGTTGTCACCGGCAGCACAAAGAACCCACCTGGAAGCACAGCCGCTTTAGTAAACACGTCTTCTCAGATGAGCAGGTAATCAGTGTTCAACTTGCAGGTCTGTGGAAATAAAACCCAAACAATCGATGGGCGCTGAGGGAGTTCCCCCAACAAAGGCTAATCGTTTAGTGAGCAGTCGTCTTCAATTGTAATGAGGCTGAGCAGGATGAAAGAGACGTCTCATTCTAAGTTTTGAGAAAACTTTTCAAACGGCCAAAGGATTTAGAGATTAGAGGCAATTAGAGATGATCTGTATTAGGCCACACAGTAACCACATGATCTCCCTGCAGAAAAAGAGCCTTAAAAAAACTAAACTAGGCAGCGTAGTTTCAAAGTAAGGCCTCCAGGGTGCAGGGCAGTGCAGCAGCTCTGACTGGCTCACACCTCTACCTCATTAACCAACTGAAACTTTCCACCAGTTAGAAAACATTTGACCAACTAGTGCTGAGCTGGCAGACTTGTTTAACTCCAAATAAATGTTAAATCTTTGGAGAAACATTCATCATTGTGTTCAACTGTAGGAGCTGCTCCACAGTCACAGCCTCCCTGCTGCAGACAGGTGGCTGTGGTAAAAGAAACTGCAGAACATGACAGTGAAAAGGTGGACATGGTGCTTGATTTACTCAGATCACAAATACAATACGTCACCCTCTGGGCTCCATGTGGCCATTTGTGTCCTGTTTGTTCTTTTTTTTTCTACTGCCCATGTAGCTGTGTTAATGCATATGGAATGAAATTTCACAAGGGACTGTATTTTTTTTAATTTTCAGCTTCAGCTCTTTAAATATATCAAGGATGTACTGTCTACAAATGAGTGGTCACTTGTGGCCAATTGAAACCCATGAAAAGTTCTTTTTTTTAAATTCCTCGTTATTTACAGGATGACATCATACAATTTAGTTAAAATGACTTTCATTCTAAACTCAACACTTGAAAATTATAATGTTCTTAGTTTCCGATAGGGGTGTATGATAGCTTACTGCACTCCAACTGAGCAAGTGAATGGCACAATTTTGACATAGGTGTGATCTTAAAGGTAGAGTCTGGAGATTTTTGTTAGACTTATACAAATGAATGTGCAGGACGAGTAGGAGGGCTGCTAGCCCCGCTAGCTGTCCTGGATGCTAGCGAGTGCTAGTGTTAATGACATTTGATCTGATGGAGCTGAGGTACTATTAGAGGAGGAAAATGAATGTATTGTTGAGCTACAGTACAGCCAGGGTTCCCAACGTGGGGCCGGGACCCCTCCGGGGGGTTGCATGGCGCCAAGAGTCTGGGAACCCCTGAGCTATGGCAGTAGAAAGAAGAAGAGATTAAGTTAAAAAAAGATATAAGGCAAAGAACAAAAGAAAACATTAGCAGATAGAAGAAGAGATGTCTCTGACCAGAGCTGAGCAGCAGAGGCAGCTCACATACCAGGGTATGGCTCCCTGCATTGATGAGGACTTGCTGCAGGAACAAAAGTATCAGTCTCCAGCCCTTGAGGATGGATTGTCATTCACTGCGCCGGAGGTGTGAGCTGTTTTCTCTGTGGCACTCAGCGCTCAGGTGGGACACTCAGGCCACTGCTGCACACACAACTGTTTAGCACCGTTTCTGGTCTGATGGCCCTCAATGCCCCAGTGAGAGGAATCAAAGATGAAGTGAAGGCAGTGGTGAGGTCTCTCAGTCCCAGTGGTCCCAGAGCTGAGCAGCCAGGTGCTAGAGAGGAGCGCACTCAGGACACACACTGCCTGTGAAAACCAGCAACTGCATTAAAACCCTGCGTCCTCTCATGGAGTGCGCTCTGACTATGCAGAAATCCACCCGTCCTGCGTGACATAACTCTAAGGACACGGGACAGCTCCCTTTGTAAGGCCCCGGCAGAACCAGCTACAGTAGCTGGAACGAGCCAGAAGAGAGGAACTGCAGTAACTTTTGGCATGGCAGGTATCACCAAACTCCCTCTTGTGACTGACTCCAAATCAGCTTTTAGTTCATCCAGCAGCTCCAAAATAACATGTGATGTGTCTGAATTGTTTTTACTTCTGTCATTCTGAAAATGTGAAAACAAGTGAGAAAACCTTGCTTCCTGTTGTTCTCTTTCATTATGCCTATGTCTCCTCCTCACTGCAACAACAGCAGCCACTGTACGGCTTTAGGCCGCTGAATGCGCTGTCAAATGATAATCTCATAGATCATTGGTTCAGCCTCCATGTGCTAGCTACATCACATTAACAGAACCTTATCATGCTGAGAATGCAATGCTGATTAGCACCTCCCTATTCACACGCAGTCACAATCACGCAACTCACTTCCAATCTGGCTAAATCAAGCTGTCTGCACTTTCTCCTCCCAGTGTTTTGCTCACCTGGGCAGAAACGCCCTATGTTGCATATTCATTAAGGCTAAGGTGCTAAATGAACAGTGCGTATTGTTTTGCAAATCTGAAAGGGCATCCTTTTCCCATTCACTTCAACACAGCCAGAGTTTTGCAGCAGCACCTAATGGCTGCTACAGGAGCTGCAGCTAAAATGAGCTTCATTTCTTACTCTGAACTGATCGTTTTAGATCTGCTCTCTTGTGTCTTCTGTGTTAAGTGCCTCAGACTAATTCCTGGGCATGTGTAGTCTGTGTTGTTTGCGTATCAGTGTGTTGTTGGTGGTGTGGTGAAGCTGCAGCAGCTCAGAGTTTAAAGGAAATCGTTAGCCCTTAATTAGAGCATTACTGCAGTGATAAAGTTACACCTCCAGATAATGATGTATTGATGGGAGGCACGCAAATACAACACACCTCCTCCACTAACTTTGTACCTCTTCTTTCTTCTGTGCTCTTTTCTTTCTTGACTTCCTTTACTCACCCACTTCTTTCTTTCTTTCTTTCTTTCTTTCTTTCTTCATGTTGAATAACCACTCTTGGAGCTACTGCTGTGTAGTCTGTACATTGTGTTTTGCCATTTGTACAGCAGTGCTCAAGAAGCTGTGACATCATGAATGTATGTGTGTGTGTGTTGTCAGCCACAGGACATCCTGGGGTGTGTATGTTTGTGTGTTTGCTGACAGGCAGAATGTTTGTTGTCTTGGAGCGCTGACAGCGGCGCCGTTGCGCTCCACGCTACACGAGGCCCATCAGGCTTCACCCTGGTTTCTGTTCTGGCTCAAAATGACTTCTGTCTCACGTCTCTGCTCACACGGTCACAAGCTGCTGCCGTGTTTTCCAGCTTGACATTCAGTGACAAGAGCCCTCCTGTAAACCTGTTTATAATCTAGCACGCCTGCAGACACTTTACTCACCTGAACAGGTTTGACTCCAGATCCCAGTATGCTGAGCTGCTGTCACTCACCACACTGAATCCAGACTCTGCTGCTCAGAGGGCTGAATGTGATACGTTTTAGGTTTTCAGGTTTAAAGAGATATATATTTTTGACACTGTGCTTATTGCTTTTTTTTGATGGGAGTTAGATGAGAAGAGCAATATCTGTCTGTCAAACATGACACAGTGGCAGCCAGTTAGCTTTACTTAGACTGGGGGTTTCATTCATGGTTGGTTGCCTGGAAATATCCCCTGACAAAATCATAAAAACCAGTTATTGTCCATGCTCACTGCAGCTTTAATTGTCATGGTGTCTTAGTGAATTTCACACTTAAGAACACATGACTATAATTCCATAGTTAGACGATAGAAATATTCTGTGAGAACATAACATGCCAAACACCTCTGACACCTTAAACTCATGACAACAAGAAAATGTTAACATGATGACAAGGTGCCCTATAATGAGCCTGTATTGAGAACATACTGCAGTAAAAATGCACCATGTAGCTAAGTAACACTGCACCAAGATTGACATGTCATGTATTGCCTCCTATTACCTGATTGAACTGTCACACAACTGACACATCCAGCCGACACAGAGCACAGAAGACCAAATGTGTGTTTGCATCCTGTCAATTAAAAGTTTACCATCCTCAATAGTATTGTTTCTAAGTATCTTGACACATTGTCCAGAGAAATGAAAAGAAATATCTGAGCTGAGTTACATGAAGTTCATACATTTAGATCACATCCATGAACGCAGAGTGGCACAGTGAGTGGGTGGTTGTGGATACAGACAGGCTCACTGTCACGGCCTCATGGTTGTTGGTGTTGTTGATAAGAAACTATTGCCAGTGGATTTTTTCCTGGTAAAATCAGTCACAGTCTAGTCACAGGAAAATGCTACATGGATATCTATCTGCAGCATAAAGGAAACTGTTTTTCTGCTTCTTTCATTTTTTTTAAATTTGAAATTCACTCATGCTGCATCTGTCTCATCTCTATATACTTTTCAATACATTCCCCCAAAATTCAATGTGATAGTTATCTTTGAAATTCCCTCTGAAAATGTTTATAACACTATTTTTTCAAAAATGTTCGACATTCAAAGTCTTTTTTCATCTTTGTAAATGTGAGCTCTGAATGTTCATTGCTCCTTGAAATCATGTATGTCTGTCAGTGTACATCTTTAGTTCAGTTGCATCAACCCTCTGTCCTGAACTGATCAACCAAAAACCAAACCATCTGCTTAATCTGCCAGAACCTGTTGCTGCTGTTAGCCTTTTAGCAGAGGTTTAAATGCAAAAATAGCAACAACCCACAGCTCAATACCAGAAAACCTCAAATGAATCAGCAGCTGACCATGAAGAGATGAATGAGCAGTGATCCATGGAGGGGATGGAGATCAAACTCATCAGTCTATTGCAGACTGCAGTGGAGGAGTTTGTAATTGTGTCAATTGGTTTAGGAAAAACCGAGGTCAGAAACTGATTATGTGAGAGAGTGGTGGATGGAATATGTTCCTCTGTTGTTCATATGTTGTATTACCTTGTTTATTTCTGCAGTGCCTCCTCAGTTCCTGAACTACCCAACCAACACGTACGCCTACGAGTCCACCGACATCGAGCTGGAGTGTGCCGTGACAGGAAACCCAATGCCGACAGTACGCTGGATGAAGAATGGAGAGGAAGTGATCCCCAGTGACTACTTTCAGATAGTGGTGAGTCAAACACAGCCTGGAAACATGATTAGAGACACTGCATCCATAAATCTGAATGGTGGAAATCTACTTTTAATCGGTTTGTGGAATTTATCTTTCTGAGTCCACAGCTGTGTACTGTTCGTCTCTAAAGACCGCATACACAGTACACAGCTGCAGTCAGTCTAAAAATATGTCTTCAAAATATCAATGCAAATCAAATTAGATCTGAGCAATATTGAAAATAACTGAAGTGTTTCCGACATTGAAAAGTATAAACACCAAAAGTCAGTTATTTAATTTAACATGTTCCTTTTTATCTGTTTTATTTTACTTTTAACATTGTATGAAGATATATTCATACAAAAGACAATACATGTTTCACAATGTACATTAACAAAGTTTCAAATCACTCAGACCAAACCTGTTCAGCTAGACTGGGTTGAAAAAATAGGTTCTCCAGTTAAAATCCATCTTGATTTGAACAACTGAATATGTATTCATTAAACCTGAGCCTGATCTTTGACATATGCCTTTTACACCCTGCTGTGCTTTAACAAGATCTGGTCTGTTAGTGTAGGTGTAGAGCTGCTGCAGCCAGAGGAATGAGCTGCCAGATTTTTTTTTTTTTTTTGGGAAAATGAAAATGACCCACAGTTGAAACGTATATAAATTTTCACAGCACACATAATAATATCTATTATTGCTTGAAATGCATGTCTAAATTACTGGTCATGTTTAATAGAGTGCAATGCAATTAAATAGAGTGCAGTGTTAACTGCTTCAGGATTTGTTGTAATGTGTAATGTAAACATTAATAGTGCGCTAGCTCAGGGTTCAGTTACAGCTTTAGTTCTTGGAGAATCTCATTCATATCCAAGAAAACATGAAAACTGAAATATCTCTAGATGTAAAACAATATTGAATCAAATCCAACTTGTCTTTATATCAGTGTTGAACTCCTGTTCTCACTTGTTGCTGATGCTGTTGAAGAAAACTCCACACAGTCAATCACTGTGACTGTTAAAAACAGAGGGTGAGGTCAGGGCACTGTTGAGTCTGACATGATTATCTGGTTGTACAAAATCTCACAATATCGGTGTCACTCATACTCAGTACTCTTCCGGAAATGTAGTAACACACACATGCACACACACATACACATTTAGACACAGCCTCTCCCTTTTTGTTGTTGGTTTTGTAACATGTTCTAAGACAGACATTGTGTATGAGGAAGGTTGGATCACCTTCGCTGACATGATTTTTCTGTTGTTGTTCAGGATGGCAGTAACCTGCAGATCCTGGGTCTGGTGAAGTCCGATGAAGGATTCTATCAGTGTGTTGCCGAGAACTCAGCCGGCAGCTCTCAGGCCATGGCTCAGCTGCTGCTGCGAGAGCCAGGTAGGAGACACACTCACACACACTCTCTCCACCAACCCTGTTGCTGTGCATTGATACACACAACTGCTGTCATCACCTGTCATCTTATTTTCTGCTATATAATTTCCTCCCTGACCTTGTTTCCAACTTTGTGATCAGTTTGATTCTTTTGTTTTCATTGTGTTTTTAAATCATTAGGTTGCCAACATGATTGAGTTAGTCACAGAAACCATAACTCATAGTCATGACTGTGAAAAACCACCCAGATGGCTTTATAGAAAATATGACAGAGAGAGCTCTTAAAGGTCCAGGTCTGGTTCATAACTTGAGTTTGCTCATATTGAGCTGGTCAGAGATCAGATCATTGATCAGACTGAGTCACAGCTCGCAGAGCAGCAGGACTCCACTGACTCTGGCAGAGTCACTGTTCGTTGTTGTTGTTGTGGTTGTTCAAACTCAGTTAGTCATATGGTCTGACAGCAGTTACTACCATCTGATGACACACACACACACACACACACACACACACACACACACACACACACACACACACAGACACACACACAGATGCAGATGTGCCTACTCAAATACTGTGAGTTTTCTTCGTCTGTCAATGTGTGTGCTCATGCCAGGTACAGAGGATAAATGTTTATCTGTCTGTCTATCTATCTATCTATCTATCTATCTATCTATCTATCTATCTATCTATCTATCTATCTGCCTGTCTGCCTGTCTGTCTGTCTGTCTAGCTAGCTGTCTAGCTATCAATTGTTTTTTCTTTCTTTCTTTCTTTCTTTCTTTGTCTCAGCTTTAATCAATGTTCAGTGTTGCCTCTCCCAAGAGCCAGCAACACAGATGGCAGCACACACAGACATTAAGAGGGTCAGATGGTTGGTGTTATCGCTTGGTTACTATCGCCACGGGAACCAAGCTTCCCAGCAGGCTCACAGCGGCCAATCAGACATTCCCATGAGAAATCATGGCGTTGTGTGTGTGTGTGTGTGTGTGTGTGTGTGTGTGTGTACCACCTTGTTACCCTCAACAAAGCAAGGCCTCTTGATCTTTAAGTGACTCTTCACACAAAGACACACAACACACACACATTTATGCAATCCGATCTTGTTCTCTCACTCACTTACTTCTCTCCAACATGCATCTATATGTGCATCTTTTAAATGCCAGTGCGCATACACACACACACACACACACACACACACACACACTCGATCACAGTGTGACTGAGTGGTTTCATTTATCAGGCCATATGCAGGTGGGGCTGTGTGACTCCACACACTGAGTCTTAACCTCAGGTCAGCTCCTCTCTCTGCTTGTTTTGACAGTGGCCTCTCTCCACTCTGCATCTTCATGTTCCTCACTTGTAAGTCAGTCTGGATAGAAGCATCTGTCAAATGAACAAGTGTGGATATGAATGTTTCACATTCTCTCACTGTTTTCTGTTGTCAGCACAAGGGTAACAAAGCTTTACAAGAGTAACTTCATGAGCACAAAAACAAAACAAAAATAGAAAAACTGCAGCTTCAATAGGAAAATACTCCACAGCAGCAACACGTGTAGATTATTAATGGTTTTTAACCATCTGTGCTTTTGTGATTACTAGCAAACCCCTTGATATTACAGGCTCATACTCATATCACACATCATGAACACCCTGGAGAGGCTACTTCTCCACCTTCTGAGGCCACAGGTTGAACAAGCATGACACCCGACTCCTACAGGTTGTGTAAGAGGAACATGTTGGAGTCTATGATGCATGCTCCACTGGGCCTGTTCTTTTTTTGTCATTTACTTTTTATTGGTTTTTATATATGTACATACCATACCACAAGTCAAAACAAAACAGAACATCTACAAAAAAAGCACAAACAAACACGCGGTAACCCACTGGGCCCATTCTGACTTGGTGCTTACTTGATGAGAATTATATTCTTTGATACCTGGTCTTTGGGTCAGACTCAAATCTGCCAGACTACCTGGTACCATCCAGAAATACTGAGATGATACAGCTGTGGTGACGTGTGTGAGGAGCAGGCAGGTAGAAGGCTACAGGGACTGTGGTCTTCAGTGAACGGAGCAATAAAAACAGACTCCTTCCATTTATCTAGTATCCACATATCTATCTATCTCAATCTGCTGATCAGACTGTAAATTGTTTACGGTAACTGCTACCACAGCATCTTTGTTGACATTGGTGGATAGATATAGAAGTCACTGCTGATTGGTTTCAACAGAGGACCACCCGAACAGAAAATGTCCTTGTTAAGGAATTTGAGTGTCTAGTTCATCTCTCAATTTAAATTTGAGTGTTTGTTCTGTGTGTGTGTGTGGGAGAGATAGACAGGTGTGTAGGTGCAGTGTGTGTATGTTAATGTATTAGTATATGAGTGTGAAGAAAATTACCATCTCTCCTCTCTGTTCTACAGTCGTCTCTGCTCCTCTCACCCCCTCTGCACCGCAGTCTGTCTTAAATCCTGGTCTGGATCTTCTTTAATGGCTGGATCAGGATTTAAACAAGTTCCAACATGAGCCAGGATGACCTCACACACACTCATACACACACGCACTAAACCACTTTCACTCGTTTACTCACACTTAGCACTTTGATTATTTTATTTGAATTCAAGTCACATATTCTTCTTGAAGGTCAGGACACACACATACACACAGTGAGGCTGCTCATCCACCTACCTACCTACCTACCTACCTACCTACCTACCTACTATCTATCTATCTATCTATCTATCTATCTGTCTGTCTGTCTGTCTATCTGTCTGTCTGTCTATCTATCTATCTATCTATCTATCTATCTATCTATCTATCTGTCTGTCTGTCTGTCTGTCTGTCTGTCTGTCTGTCTGTCCATCTGTCATCAATTATTTGGTGTATATTTCTTTCCCTCCCTCCTTCTTTTTCCTCTCCTCAGTTCTCGTCTTCACTGGGTCACTTTTGTGTCCTTCCAGCTGTCTCTGTTGTCCTCATGTTCAGGACTGTGCTTGCCCTGTCTCTTTTTGTCATTTTTTGACATTTTTTGTCTTTTTGTCGTTTGGTTCTTTTGTTCTTAAATGGTTTCAAGCCTCCCTTCTCTCTTTTCTTATTTATGTCTTCTGTTTTTCTCCTTCCCTTCTTTTCCCCTCTTTGAGCAGCCACACTGTTTTGGTTTCTGTGTCTCTCTGTCTATCCTGAGAAAACCACCCCCCACTCTCCTCTCCCTCTCACTTGTTTTTTCATCTCTCGGTGTTGCTGATTGGACAGCTGGACCCGGCCTGTTGCAGGCTGTTTCATTGATGATCCAACACTTAGTAATGGTAGTGTTAAGAAGAAAAAACACTTCTAATCATACTCTCATTGTTTATGCACAGAGAGCATTTGTTTAGTTTGTTTCTAGCGTTCAGCATTTTGCAGTAACTCAGTCTTGAGGGATACATATTTAGGTCACAGTGTGTGTGTCTGAGAGAGAGAGAGAGAGAGAGAGAACCTTCAGCTATCACAACAAAACAAGTCAAGTCAACAAACACACATACACATGCTTCTTTTTTTGTCTTGAGCATCTTCTGGGGTTGAGTTACAGTATTTAAACAGCTACATTTAACCTTGTCACATCAACACTGTGCAGGAGATTCTGCAGGTTCATGTAGGAGTTTTAGCCCCTTTTAGTACAGAAACTGTACAAAATCTGTTTTCATTTTCAGTATTTGTGACTAAATACTTGTGTATGAATTAGGCCTGTCAAAGTTAACACAATAATAATGTGTTTTCCCAAATTACTTTTAGTGCCACTATTTTTTTTGTTTTTCTCTTTTTTATATGTACTGCACATTCTTTTTATTGCTATTGAACATGATAATTGATCGAAAGCCTGACTATGGGGCAATAAGACTAGTGAATGAAGAAAGCACAATGATGTCTTTTCTGCTCCTGCCATGTTCTTTTACTTAAATTTATTGTTTCTTTCCTCTTTTCTTGCTCTCTTCTGTTTCCTTTTTTCCTCTTATCTTTGACTGTACTTGGAATCAGGTGAGAGAGAGGAGGATAGCCGTGCCAGATCACTTTGAGGTTGCTGGCAGAGAAGAGATAGTATGATCATACTAAAAGAGAGAAAGGAGGAAGGAAGAAGAGAGAATAAGAGATAGATTTAAATTGCCCTACTCAGCTCTGTGGAAACTAGAAAAGATAGAGAAGGGATATGGATGGAATGGAGAGAGAGAGAGAGAGAGAGAGAGAGAGAGAGAGAGAGAACCTAAGAGACAGGAGGGTCAAGCGAAGGGCAAGCTGAGTGAGAGAGAGGTGGAGAGTGAGAGGAGGAAGTGTGTCAGCCATGACAGATTTGTATTCCACAGTGAGCATCTGACCTTAGCAAACCCATCACACACACACGCCCGCCTACACACGCACACACCCACACACAAACACACACATACTTTATCTTTCACACACAGAGAAATGCTTTTATTCCATCACCTCCACTCTCTACACACACTCACGCGTGCACACACACACACACACACACATTCACAGACTTTACCCCCACTCTACAAGACAAGTGTGTGTAGGAGGAGAAGGTGGGGTGGGTGATGTGGGGTCTCTGTCTGTTGCCATGGTGACGGTAGCCTCCTCTCCTCTTCCCTCCTCTATCCTGAGAGGACCAAATGAGTTTGCGCGTGTGTGTATGTGTGTATATGTGTGTGTGTATGTGTGACAGGTAGAGATACATATTAAGTGTTTGCCTCAAAGCCAAGGAAAGAGAGAGAGTGAGAGTATACGTTGTGCTTTGCAGTTTATCTAACATCAAACAAAAAGACTAAATGAAGTGTGTGGAACTGTTTCATCAGTTGTTTCCATATTTACTGTCAGTTCTCTCATGATAGGATGAAGGTGATATCCAGATGAAATTTAAGATTTAGTCATTGAAGGTCTTTTGTGGTCAGCCTAGTCTGACAGATTTGAGTCTGACCCAAAGACCAGGAGTGCGGTGCAGCCTTGGTCCTATGTGTGAGAACACCCTTAGTGCTTAAGGGAGCTCCTAAGGTTAAATAAAGGATAATGCTCAACGAGGTGTCCAATTATCAGGAATTACTAGATGACGTGGAGGCGTGAACGGTGATGGTTGCCAAAGTGCATTACCCTGCTTATACCATGAGCGCTTGCTAAAGAAATAACTATTAAATCAATTATTAATACTTAAATGTGTTTTACAGTGAAAATCGTGAGGTTTTCGCAAGTCAGCTGAGCAGACGCTTTAACACTTCTCTGCTGGGGTTGCTGAGGAAAGCAGCTGTGGCCGCAGCATAGAGCCATAGTGGCTCTGCAGCAGCCTAAAGGCCTTTACACACTGGGGACCTGATGAATAAAAGACAATAAAAGATTCCCCTGCGAATATTGCGCATCAAAACCATTCATACCGGCGGCGATATGACTGTGCAACAAATGCAACAATTATAAACCAAAGTTTTGTGCCATGTGGGTTCATGCAGAAGATGATGGATTCAACATGTTTCAGCAACATCGCCTCCACGCTGTGCCTTAAAACCGTTTACACCATGGTCTGGGTGAATACTCAATTGTGATTGGAATTGTGATTCCGGTCAAATTGCCTGATGACAGATCTAAATTATTGCGCTGACTCAACCGCTAGTTGTTAACCATGGCAACAGAGTCTTAGAGCATAACAAGTTTTCTTCAGCATGTCATCCTCTGAACACCAGAGTGTGTATGTGGTAGTATTGTTATTAAGGAGAGGGATAAGCCCCTTGAGTTTCAAGGGGGTCCCACAGAAATACAAACAACAGGACAACACAACACAACACAGTTACCAACTTACACACAAGAAGCCCCCCCCCCCCCCCCCCCCCCCCCCCCCCCCCCCCACACACACACACACACACACCCACCATCACAAGGTTGCCAGACTCAATATGAGCACATAAACAGCAATATGGTTAAGGTGAGCGAAACAAAAGAATACAGACAGAAACAAAAACAGTTAGAAGCAGGAGCAGGTTGTTTGCAAATAGGTAAAAATGGATGCTTTTAAGTCTTAAAGAGAGCTAATAGTTCTAGTTGAGCTAGGGATGGTATTCCAATCGGATGGGGCTTTAAATTTAAAGGCACGTCTGCTGGTTTCATTTGAAATTCTGGGAACTTTGAAGTAAGGTTGTTAAATGTGCCTTAGATTATATGATGAGCTACGGGGGAGTAGAAGTTGTTTTAGATGTACAGGGTAATTGAAGTGAATACATTTGGAAATAAACTGCAGCCAGTGAGAATGTCTGCTTTGTTCTATTGATAGCCATTTGAGTGACTCGTAGATGAGGCAGTGGTGGGTTCTGTAGGGACACCTCAAGATTAATCTACGAAGATTATAGATAAAGTAGGTAAAGAATTGCGTCTGAGGTGTTGTGGTAAATAACATCTGCAGTATTAACTGAGAAAGTATCCAGGAGAAGTAGCAGTTAGCAGGACACATTCACTTTTATTTGGAGTAATATTTACTGCTATTTCATCATGTGTACTAGTGAGTTAAACTTTTAGCTGTCTAACTGTCTAACATCACCTGAGATAATGTCAGGCTGCATTATGTAAAGCAGCTGCTCTCTGGCAGGTAGTGGACAGAAGCTCCAGACCAGCTGCCATGAGAGGAAACAATGCTGATGAGAGCTGAAGGGAGCTGGTCTTTCTCCTCCACCCTCTCACATCACTGTTGATTAGAATGGCTCTAAATAGGCTACAGGTGTTAATTGTTTATTTATATATAGCTGTATAGTCTCATCTTTGAATCTGTTCATACTTGACCAAGAAGTTGTGAATTCAAATGAAGGTGTTGTGGAAGACTGACTCATGATTCCACAGAAAGAATTCTTTACTAAACTTACTCAGGCTCTATCACTGACAGTAACTGAAGAAGAAATTCATAAACGTTATACATCCTGAATATAATATAACATCAGTAACTGAAATAATCCTTCCTTTATTTTCCCTTCATCTCTATTATTTTCTCTTGACTCTCCTCTCTTCACCTCCTTCTCCTCTCTCTTACCTCATCCTGCTCTCCCTCTTCCCTGCTCACCTCCTCCTCCCTCTCCTCCCTCCGTGGATCCCTCTGCCCCTCTCCGTGACCCTGTTCCTGCTGAGGTGTGTTTTTAGTGACAGACAGATGCTGTTCTGACTCTTTCGCTCGACTCGGGAGCAACAAAACAAATCAGGACTCTGCAGCGATCTGTGAGCTCAAGTGTCATTTCAATCCACATCAAGCGGCAGGCAGGGACCCACCAACACCCAGAAATGGCTTCAAAGCACCTGGAGAGGACACATTTAATGAAATCCAGCTCAATAACAGCTGCTTGAAATGGAGGGAGGGACAGAGATGGACAGAAAGTCATAGGAGTCTTTGAGATCCGAACTTAGCATATCTATATTTTTATGAAGAATAGAAAAGACCCAATACAAAGTCACAGAAATACATTTGCCACAAAACTGTAATTTGAATTGAGTGCTTTTATTGGACAGTTGAAAATACTTGATATTAAAAATACTTCCTATATGTCGCACAGACACAGAGAATAGTTCACATTGGACCCAGTCTGTTTCAATCAGGCTCAGTTGGTTTTGATACACATACAGTCATGTGTGGCAGGTAAAGACTTCAATTTGAATTCTTCATAACCAGATTTTTGTCCTCACTGTCGCTTGTGTCTCTTCTTGTAAGAAGGTCCAACAGGAGCTTTGCTGGACAGATGTGGTGCTCAGGGTGTTTACTCAGTGTGAACTGAAGTTCATGCTCTGTCCTGACTGGGTGACTTGTTCTTGACTCTTCTTCTCTTATTGAACTGAGCCTGATTTTTTTCTCCATAATGTTGCAAACTGGATGTTATTAACCTCACTTGTTGGGTCAATGTGATTCTTATGAATTTGGTATTTTCAGCGAGCACAAAACAGCAGCTCAAGTAACAGTTTCCCTCCAGATGAGTGTAGCATTAGTGGCTAACACTGTGTTGTTATAGCTGCCCCAGTGGAGTAACTGAAGTGCTACTCTTGTTAGGCCTGGGTGATTGTGAGTGTGTGACAGTTTGAGTTCCCATTAACAAAGGGCAATGATAAATGAATTCTCCTCAAGTTATTTGTTCATCTATGTTGATATCTGTCAAAATCTATGTATGTCAGATGTGGACAAAATTGTTGCTACCTCTACATTAAAGAAAGAAAAACCCACAGTTGTCACTGAAACACCTTGAAACTGACAAAAGTAATAATAATCAGACATTGCTTTTGAATTGTGGTTCAACAGAATTATTTTAAAAAACAAACTAATGAAACTGGCCTCGACAAAAATGATGGTACCCTTAACTTCATCTTTTGAGGCAATCACTGCAGTCAGGCCATTCCTGTAACTCCCAAAGAGACTTCTGCACCTGTTGACTCCTTGTGAGCAAACTGCTCCAGCTGTCTCAGGTGTGAAGGGTGCCTTTTCCAGACTGCATGTTCTGGCTTTTTCCACAGATGCCCAGTAGGATTTAGGTCAGGGCTCATTGAAGGCCACTTCAGAATAGTCCAGTGTTTAGTTTAGGTGTTTTTAGCTGTGCGTTTCTGGTCATCACCCTGTTGGAGGACCCCTGACCTGTGACCTAGACCGGGAACTCTATGATGAATTGAATTGAAATAGATGACGATGGAGAACTCATGAAAACTCACGATCTGAACATTTTATCATAACTCGGCTTTTGATGGTTGCTGCATTGTTTGCCGCATGGTTGTCGAAACAGCGGCGCATGCATTACACGGCAACATTAGCCATGCACATTTCGGGACAATCAAGATAAACGGTTTATCCCCACTGAAAGCATAAAGTTTCACCTTTCAAATGCGCCATAGTATGTGTCCATAGCTATAATATAGAATACGCTGTGGCTCTACAAAAATCGTCAACAATGGTCTAGATTTCTGGCACTCAGGGCTAAAGCTTCGGAAAACAGCGTGGCACTCAATGAGTTAATGTATGAGGTCGCCAATGGGAGGTAAGGGTGGGGGGGAAGTCCTCCACAGCAGTGAGTGCAGGACAATCCCATGGGGTGTGTTTACTGTAGATTCCACACTGCTGGCTTCTGTAGATAGCAATAACTATCCATGACAAGTCCCTTCCCTAGCTTTACCAAAAACACAGGTTTCAGGACATTTTTGAAATGTGCCTCGCAAAGCTGAATCAAGATCACTATCGATCATCTCTTCCATCCACTGAACACTAAATATGTTACTTGAGTTCCAATTAAGTTTAAATGATTGGAGCTTAAAAAAAACACTAGAATACTAAGGTGGAATAGATCAAGTTTAATGATGGATAACATTAGTTTCAGCAGCAAATTAAAATGTGTGTAGATCAAAAAAATAAATAAATAAATAAAATAACAACAGGCTCAGGTGTTGGTATGAAGTAATTAGTGCTCCAACCTGGATCTGTCTGCAGCTGAGGAGAGAAAAACTTCATCACTGAGCACTCACATTGTGTTGTGCGTGCTCTTCACAGTGAGTTTTGGCTCCGTGCTACAGTGTGGCTTGTCAACCCCCACCTTTTCTTAATAATCATTTTTCCATGTCACAGTTTTCGTATCTCATCAGATCAGCCTTCCTCTCTCTACCATTAAAATGCAGTCTCTCGTGCTCTGCATAAAAATCCACAAAGAAGAGAGGGTGCAATAGAGAAAGGGAGGGAAATATTTATCTTCTCTCCTCCCATAGCTTTAATGTTTCACTGATGTTGGCCCGTATCGATCGGAGAAAGTGGAAGGTCATCTATAAAGTGTGTGTGTGTGCCTGCCTATTGATTTGTAAGAGGTTGGAGGTTTGTACCTTACTGCCTAAACCTAACTGTGTCACCATGCTGTATGTGTGTTGGTGTATGTGGTTTTGTGTGTTTGTGTATGTGTGTGTGTGTGTGTTTTGTCACTTCCAACATTGATCCCCTTTGTGATGAAACATCTTTCCATCAGCCACTTCATCATCACTCACTCACAGGTGGATGAAGAGTAAGGTGTGTGTGTGTGTGTGTGTGTGTAAGCTTTTTTTTAAATTAAAGATTATTTTAAAATTCATGACACAGTGTGAATTAATGACACAGTAAAATTTGTATGGGTAACTTGTGTAATAATCATCATCATCTTTATTTATAACTCACGTTACAAACTGCTTCTGAAAAGGAAAAACAAACAGATCATAAAATAACTTCCACCTCCGAGAGGAAGGATTAAATAAAGCAGTGACAGTGAAAGTTCTTTGATAAGTGTTTGATTAAGAGGAGACCTAAAAGAAGTGACTGCTTGCATTGACCTGATTTCCTCAGGCCTCAGGCCTCTGACTGAGATTGCTGTCACCTCTAGTTTTCAGCTGCACCTCTGGAACAGAACAAAGAGCTCTGCCCCAGGATCTCAGGCTACGTGACTAAGAGGTCAGATTTAACATGGAGAGAGGGCATGAAGGTGAACTGTAAGCTCCTAAACTACATTCTTGACACATTGTCACTGAGGCTAAGTGTTCTCCTGGATGCTGTTAAGGCAAGTGGCTACCTTCTGTGATGTCACCCACCGGTTTGTGATCGCTGTTTTGACTCCAGGAGTTTGGCTTAGTGGACGTCAGCATCTTGTTTATTGGAGCCCGAGGAACCATATTTGGACGAGCCTGTGGAGCTGGGAAGGAGTGAGGCAGGATCTGATCTGTGTCCTTGAAGCTACTAAGTACACACACCATAGTTTTTTTGGAGCACCACACATATTAGAAGTGCAAGGTTCAGAAAATGAACATTTACAATAACTGGATATCAGCTCCTCCAGTCCATTTGTACCAAAGAACACGCCACACGATCTGTTTGTTGTCTACTGCTGTGCTGCTGACACGTGATGCAGCACACATCACAAACATAGAATTGAAGTGAATAGATCGGCGTTATGGATCAGCCCTATTATCCGATACCAGCCTGTCTGTTTAGTCAATAAATTGGGCCGATATCCAATTTTAATATTAGATCGGTGCATCCCTAATCAGATCTATATAGATAACAAAAATCTGTCAGTCATATATATATATATATATATATATATATATATATATATATATATATATATATGTTCTCGTCAGTGCAAAATTTGTCATTCACAAATAATGACCAGGTAACAAATATTTAACCAGGTGATTCTTTCAGATAGACCACTAGTGGAGCAAGAAGAACAGTGTACATGATGGGACCTTTTTCCTTTTTGATCCAGCCCCTGTAGGTTCTCTCTGGTATTACACTTAAAGTCACTTTTCATTCCTGGAGCCTATGTCCATTTTTAATGCAGCTGGTGGTTAAAAGTCAGGTGGTTGTGTTCAGCGCTGCCTGGAGCAGGTGAACAGGCTGTGACTGTGGTATTCTGGAAACATTTGTGAGATATAAGAACAAGCATCAGATGAAACATTTGCAAGTGTGATGTTACTAACAAACCAAGCACAGGGATTCTTAGTGGCAGGCTTTATATATTTATTTGGAGACAATACATATTCATCATCATTACTGTTAATGTGATAACGTTAGCCAGCTGGCCAACTTTCAGCTGCAGTCCTCAGGCGAGATCTAGCCTTGGTGTATTCCACTAGGAAGCCAGCAGACAGAAGGATTTGTTTTGCTATTAGCTTAGGCAGTTATAAAGTGACAGTGAAAGGAAACACCATGTCATAGATGGTATGTTCCAGCCTTAATGGACACTATACTTGACAGGAGCAAAAGATCACATGTTGTTATTTCAGAGGTATTTTAAAGCTGCATGCGACACTCCTCTGCCAGGTTAACAATGCTGTGATGCTATCATGTATCATACAGTAAATGTTGTTTAATACATCATTAGTTTCAGTTTGATGCACACCTCAGGATGCACAGAGCTGTTCAGTAAAAGTTTCATCAAATCAACCACAAACTCCAACTTCCTGCTCTGTTGGGTTTTTATCTGGTGCTGTCAGTTCTCCATTCAGTGGGAGAATTATTCAAAAACATGAGGTATTAAAATGTGGAGTGTGATAAGACATGAAGGCTCCACATCTGCTGGGAAACTGAGATAGAGAGAGTCTGGGGCTAAAACATGAGGGGAAATGAAATAAAGCTGGATCAGACTGGTTTCACATATTCATTACACTCAGGCAGCAGAAAACATTCAGATGAGTTTGTCCTCATACATTTATTCACTATTCAGCTCAAAGAAAAGAAAATATCTCAACTAGTAGTTGAAGTTGTATTGCCTTGAGATGATGTGCATTATGAGTAGGTGCAATGCAATTGAATTGAACTGAACTGATTCTGAAAGTATTGAACTGAAGGTCTTCAGGCCCTGAGAGTAGCTTATCATATAAACTAAGGCATGACCATGTAGAAAGGCAAACACATCCTACTGATGAACTTGTGAGGACACTAGACCACATTAGCAGTCTCATGACAAAGTGTGCTGCTCTGATATCTCCACATCCACAGTTAAGTCAGGAACTGCTTTTTCAAAAAAAAGAAAAAAAAAAAGTATATATATATATATATATATATATATATATGTGTGTGTGTGTGTGTGTTATTAATTCTGTCAATTTTTAATATTTATTTGAAATATTTAACACTTAAAAAACATAGATAATGTAATAAATACAGCAGTTTTGGTTCCATCAGCTGTAACCTGATGAATGAGAGGGCCCAGGAGGACTTCATAGAATACACAAGAAACAAGAGAAGACAAGGAAATCATAATGGCCTTCTGATGCCTGTTGAGTGAGGTGATGATGATGATGATGATGATGATGATGATGATGATGATGATGATGATGATGATGATTATTCAGAGATGGTAGTCAGGTATTTGAGCAGTTTTAGTTATGGTGATATTTCCGATTATTCTGTGCCACCTATAATCTGGTTAAATCACCACGTGTCGTAGCAGATCACTGAACAATAATTTAACAGTGATAACAGAAATGTGTTAAAGAACAGTTTCTGTCGATTTCCACCACCAACTGATCAATACAGGAGTTTCAAAACTTTTCATCATTCATTCTTTTTTTTTGTTTGTATCTGTTCCATGCATGGGCATTTTGAAATCATACATTAATGACAAAATAACACACTCAGGAGCAGGATAAAGAAAACTTTTTTAAAATCTTTTTTTCTATCAACACTGATCCCTGATGTTTTTGCTTCTGTTACTTGTTCTATTGCTATATTTCCTATAGCTAAAGGCAAACCAGGTCTACTGTACATTTTGTCTTTTCTACATTTATAACCATTTTATTCACTGTTCCCGTTTCTTTAAATAATAATAGACATGACTGTGTTACTACCATTAGTGAGTGAGAAGTTCTTGGAATATGTGGAGCAGTGATTTGGGGCCACTGATGATAATTTCTGATTTATTGCAAGTGAGTTTGAGGAAGTTGTTGCACATCCAGGTTTTTCTGTTAATGAGGCAGTCTGTGAGGGTGAGGAGATGACAAGAGTGATGGTTTTTGTGGAGCTGGGTATCATCGGCATAGGAATGAAAACATAGATCATTATGTGACCACGGTGCAGCATGTACAGAATGAACAGAAGGGGACCAAGCACTGAGCCTTGGGGGACACCATGTGTAATTTGGGGTGGGTGGGATTTGTAGGTGTTTATAGAAATGTAGTGGGATCTTTCTGAGAGGTTTATTTTATGAACTTAAATTCCTCATTTAAAACCATGTTAAATTCTCTAGGTCTCAGTGGTGATGGCCATATTATGTAATTACCTGTTTGCATCACAGTGGAATCAAACAATTTTTAAAAACAGTGAACAAACCCCTAACCTAACCATAAGTAACTCCTTGAGGCACCCCACAACGCAGCACTCTTACCTTATAAGAAAAAAAAAATGCCACTGAAATATTTGAAGTTTTGAGAATTTGTGAATTTGTGAGATAATATTTTATCCATGCTGCAGCAGCAGCAGCAGCAGCAGCAGCAGCAGATGCTTCAAGGCCACAACAGGTCAACTTATTCAATAGTAACATATGATCTATTACATCAGATACTGCTCTGAAATCCAATAAAACCTCCCTGACAAATTTGATGTCTCTAAAGTTTTCATCCAGTCGTTAGTCATCTGAGGTCAGGATGTGGATGTAAATGCCTCTCCATGTAAGCCATTCATTTGGATTTGGTGATACAGTATCCATTCCACAGTTTTTACTCAAAGCAGGTATAAGCCCATAGTCTGACTATTTTTTACCTGAGAGTGAGTTATTGCTGTTTTTGTCTGATGGGAGGATCTTGGCTATGACTCAGTTCTCCATCATGTCACATCATCTCATCTGATGTAGAAAATATGAAGTCACTGAACAGAAGAAAATTTGTTAAAGCCTGCAGGCTGGGGAAAGTGGCTCAGCTCCAATCCCCTCGATGATGTCCTCTGTCCACTGAACAGCATCTGAGAAACACTGAGACGCACTGGTGAACTACTACTGACCAGAGGAAGACATGTAACAGAGGAGACTTGTCACAATACCAGAACTTCAGTAGTCGATACCAATACCACAGAATTTCCACGATTCTCCATACTCATCTGATACCATGATAGGAAAAAAAAAGCAACAAAAAAACATGTACTTCTTCTGCTTCTTTGTGCAAATACACCTTTTCCTTTGTTAGTTACAGCTCATTAATCATGACACTATAAGCGCCCTTTACCACTTAAGGCCTGGTATATATTATACATATTATACTGTAATATACTGTTTGCGTACCATGTGATTACACGCACCCTATGCTGGCCCTTGTTGTCATAGAGGCACCATCCAAGGTCTCTCGGAAAGCGTAGAATCCCATGATTCAGATGCAGTATACAGTTCGTCTTAATCATAAACCGTTCAGAAGTTATTTAAGCTTTGCATGGATGCTACGTTAGGTTTTAGAGGGTGGCTCAACACAAACAGAGAGTCATGCAGTCATTACTCGTGTCCTTCCAGCAGTTAAACAATGGAACTGTTGTGATCTTTAATTCACTTTCAGGGTGTTTTTTTCACATTATGTGACATTGATATATTGCTTCATTTTTCTGCAAGTACAGTTTGTGTTTGCTCCGCACCACTGTCAGAGCATCATGTTTCCATGACGGCTGAGTGGGAGAAG
This sequence comes from Caranx ignobilis, assembly GCA_021432705.1. Taxonomy (NCBI): domain Eukaryota; kingdom Metazoa; phylum Chordata; class Actinopteri; order Carangiformes; family Carangidae; genus Caranx; species Caranx ignobilis. The sequence goes on along the minus strand of MU269987.1, from coordinate 2,107,565 downwards.
ACGTGTGGCACGTCATCGTTTACATGAGCTCAAACTTGTGGCATACACCAGGTGTGAGGTCTGGCTGTGCGTGCGCTGCGTGTTTGACTGCAGCTGCAGACCATGCACGTTTATTGCCCACGTCAGTCCAGACAGGAATCAACATGGCATGCTGAGGGCAAAGTTGTATATCTGGTACTCACAGTACCGAAAAAAGCAGGTGTCGACGTATTTTTTGCTGCTGGCATTAACTTGGCTCCAAAGTATCGGTTCTCATGGCACCCCTGTAACAGAGACTTCAGTTTCATTCAGCAGTCACCCACAAGTTGCACTCATGAGTTTGTAGTGACTTTTTGTCGGGGTTAGACTGCAAAGTGCCCTGAGATAGTGAATGTTGTGATTTGACACTAGCACTGGCAGCAGCTTACAGTACTCAGTGTCTGGTTTTAACACAATGAGGTTTCTGCTGCTAAAACACTTGGTTCACGTTCAGGAAGAGTCAGTGCTGCTGGAAAAATATGAGAAACATAACCATGGCTGGTCTTGTGTAGCATGTATTGCTTTTATTAACATGTAATCACAATGTTTGCTGAACTTTAATCAAGAGGTTTCCATAAACAGCTCCTTAAAACATCATCGTACTTCATTTATCACAAGTGGATACTGTAGGAAACGTAATGAAATATTGTCAGTGAGTGTTTTTCATTTGCAGATATACTCGAAAATGTGTCATTATGTTGGCATAAAAAAAGGCATTACACATATTTACTTGAGCAAATTGGTGGCATGAAACCTGTTTTTGAGGAGACTCATCCTGGTGAATCTTGTTTTTTGTTGCCTGACATTAATTCTCCCTCCTTATCTCAGAAGATTGCCTGCCACCCAGAGTGTGTGTGTCTGTGTCAGCTCTCAGCCTGTAATGAATTCCATGAGCCTGACTGAAATCTCTGCGTTCTCTGCTTCCTCTGATGCGTACCTCCCTGGACCACGCCCAAAGTCTGCAGGACTGGGCTCTGTCTTTCATTTCTGAAGGAGAATCACTGCTACCTGTACTGAAGTTCCTGGATGTGCTTTTCTGTCCTGCTACCTGTTGATGTTAATCAGCACCACACTTTACCTCCAACATTCTCACTGTCTCTGCAAGGCTTTAGTTCTGCTGAGAGCTAGACCATAAGGGTTTCAGAGGAGCCCATGGTTTCCAATTACAAAGCTTTTATTTATCTTTATTCCTATTAATAAGGCTTTGAATAATATGAAAACAGATAAAAGCAGCTGCTGCTGCTGTGGAGGCGAGGAAAGCTAGAGATGTTTATTTCAGTAATAACAGAGCTACACTATATTGCTGATAGAGAGAGAGAGAGAGAGAGAGAGAGAGAGAGCGCACTTTACTAATCCATTCCTCTGAGGATTAAGTTCAGTTCCTTTAGTTAACTGTTTCTGTTATTACGTCTGACTCAGTCACCCTGAGTCAGCACATGTGTTGCACACACACATTAATGAGCATCAAGTCAATAACAGATCATAACAGACCCCTTATCCATTCACCAGATAATAAGCTTATTACTGAAGCTGAACTTACAGTATACATTGATCCAAGACACACAGACAGGTTTTTACACACTATCACAGATTAGAGTTGAGATCAGCTGTGTAAAGTCACCCCTGTGTGTGTGTGTGTGTGTGTGTGTGTGTGTGATATAATGGGATGAACAGGTGGTCTGTAAACATAATAAGGATAAGGAGGGAGAATTAGTGTGTGTGTGTGTGTGTGTGTGTGTGTTTGTTTGTCTCAAAGTTGGTGTGTGACCTGCATGTCCTGCTCTCACAGTAATAACACAAAGAACGGCTCATTGCATGGCAGAAAAACACCTGGAATTACTGCACTTTAACACAGAGCTTTTACTGGAAATGACACACAAACACACATGCAAACACGCACAGGACACACTGCTTTCAGGGTGAATTAATGTACACACTCAGCTTTCACAGTAAATTACTGCAAACACAGACCCACTGTCATCAGCAGCCGTACAACCACACACACGCACACAAGGAGCTTTTGCAACAAATTAGGCAGCACACACTCACACGCACACACTGTGCCGGAAGAGCAAAAGAACAGTCCAACATTTATATAAACTTTGTTGTTTACTGGCGTTCCTCAACTCACAGAAGATGGATATCAAGCTCCATGCCGAAAAATAAAACATTCAATTCACGTTGGAATTAAATGGCAAAGGAAATTGCTCCCATATTTAAGTCTAGTGTTTCCATTCTAACTCTAGTGCCTGTTTTTTCTATGCCTTTACTCAACTTTCAGCTATTAAAGTAAATTTCCACCTTCGGGTCAGTCAGGTGACACACACACACATACATACTTAAGATGTTAGAGATTTTACTCGCTCACCCACAGCAGTGGAGATTTACTGGAATAAATATCCATTTTAGAGGAATTTAAAACTAGAGGGCAGAGAGGATGTGTGCGTATGTGTGTATGTGTGTATGTGTATGTGTGTGTGTGTGTGTGTGTGTGTGTGTATTTGTTGTATAGGCGGTTTTTAACAGCAGCTGGCTGAAATGAGCCCTGAAATTGAGTGCAGAGAGAGAGAGCAGGGTGAAGCTACAGCGAGTGAACAAGCTCAGCAGTCTCTCTGCATAAATAGAGGTTTAAAAAGATAGTTGGGGGGGGGGGTCTGCATGTGTTCTACATACCAAAAGGTCCTCCTAAATGTACTGAAAATAATCAGTGTGTTTTAGTTCTTGAAGTGAGAACCAAGTTCCCTGTTGTTATCAGGTAGCTGGATGAGTAGCAAACAACCGTGGGCAGATGACCGGCCTGAGCAGTGAGAGCTGTGGTGGTTGGCAGCACTGTTAATGTCAGGAGGTAGCAGTGAGAAGGAACAGTGGCAGTAAGCAGCACCGCATACCGTTGGCACCTAGTGACCCATCAATGATTTCACTATTATCCTCAATGATCTCTCCAAACAGGCCGCTCCTTCATCTGCTCGACACACTCCAGCCTCCGTCAACAGGACAAAGTCACATCCACACATCTGACAGAAACCATCAGTACAAAGGCTGTAGAGACAGCATGCTGCTGCTGAAGGCATACATCTGCCGTTTGCTGCCTAAATATTCAGCCTCTGTTGATGTCCATATTTTTGAACATCAGTGCTTGTGCTGCAATTGTGCAGCGCATATATATAATACATACACCAAAAATAATAATGGAATAAAATCAGATATCTTGACAGTCGATTCCTCAGCGTTGAAACCCCCCCCCAATGAAGATCATTCATGCAGCAGAAACAATATAAATGCAGAGCAGCTTGTAGAAAATGGACATAGTGATGGAAAAAAAAAAAACAAAAAAAAAAACCTGTAGGGCGCGTGTGTGCACATGCGTGTGTCTTCACAGTTGGGTATCATTTTTGACTGTAGTGTAATTTTCAGCACTTATTCAGATTGTTTTCCAGCTCTTCTTCTGTGGTGTCTGACTCTATTATTTAGCCTACCCATCTATTTTCAGCAGAGAGCGACGCTTTACTGCTCAGCACCACCTTTTCCTGGCCGGGTCACCGAGCAGAAACTAATCCGCCCTTCACACCCTGAATTCTCATCTCACAGCTCACAGAGACGACAGAAGACATTTACACCTCTGTTTACTTCCACCGCTCCTTGTTCCTCCCCTCTGCTTTTCCTTTGTCCTATCCTTCCTTACATGTTCTTTTTTCCTCTGTCCTCCCTATTTCTTCCCCTGTCTCCTCCCCATTCTTGTTTTTAGTGACAGCATTATGTTTAAAGACCACCAGGTCATCCCATTATATCTCAGTAACCCCTTGAGGGAATTTCTTATAGAACACAGATTGGTCCAGAACATCTTTTTTGACATCTGCAGTAATATGTCAAAGTTACACATCCGAAAATGACAGTAAATACCAACTTCTTAACGCATTTAAATTTGGGTGACACCACTTTCTTTCACAGGTTTCAGTGGTTTAGTAAGGGGTTCTGATCCCCCCTCTGCACATGGGATGTCCCAAATACAGATTAGCAGTTGTAAGACCGATAATAAATACATAGTACATCAGCATTCCCACCCACATGGTGACACCAACCAATAGCATGCAAATGCCTTAAAATCTTAAATAAGCATGTCATTTATGTGACTTAATGTGGATCCTCCATGATGTTGTACAAACATTTACTAGGAGTCTGTTATGAACTGGTTAGAATTTGGTGATTAAAGTTCTGCTTCACAAACCTTGGTATTGGCTGCAACTCATTAAAGGTCATCAAAGGTCAACTTCACAGTGATATCATGATGTACAAACACTTCTGACCATTGTTTTCTCTTTTATTCTTCTCCAGTTTGCACATCTTTCTATCTTTCTCCTCCTTTACTTTTGCCATCTCCTCATGTTTTTTCCCCATTTTTAGCTATCCCCTTATGTCATAGTGATCGTGTGTGTGTGTGTGTGTTCAGACAAGCTTTGTTGACATGACAGACAACAGTGTTTAAAGACTCTGTGGAGAGTCATGACCTTTGACCTGAGGGATAAATTAGATTTTTCTCAGCTTTATGTATATCTCGCTCTCTTCTACTCAGGTATGTGTGTGTATATACTTGTGTGTGTGTGTGTGTGTGTGTGTGTGTCTGTCTGTCTGTGTTACTACTGATTGTTTCCATTCTTCCTTGAGGATTGCAATCTGCATCAGCATGATTGAAAGCAACTTAAGAACAACAGGTACACTGCCAGTCACACATGTCACACCCTCTGCTTGTTGATTGTAGTTTCTACTGTGTATGGCCAAAGTAAACTCGAGGAGAAAAGACTCATTCCAAGAAGAGCGACAGTGACAATTAAAGGCCATGTCCACATGGAAATGGAGCTTCCCTCAAAATGATCTTTTTTTTGTTCTTTTGTAATAGTTTTCTGTAAACACCACATCGCTTCAAGAAATACACTATATTGCCAAAAGTATTCACTCACCTGCCTTGACTCACATATGAACTTAAGTGACATCCCATTCTTAATCCATAGGGTTTAATACGACGTCGGTCCACCCTTTGCAGCTATAACAGCTTCAACTCTTCTAGGAAGGCTGTCCACAAGGTTTAGGAATGTGTTTATGGGAATTTTTGACCATTCTTCCAGAGGCGCATTGTGAGGTCACACACTGTTGTTGGATGAGAAGGCCTGGCTCTCAGTCTCCGCTCTAATTCATCCCAAAGGTGTTCTATTGGGCTGAGGTCAGGGCTCTGTGCAGGCCAGTCAAGTTCATCCACACCAAACTCTCTCATCCATGTCTTTATGGACCTTGTTTGTGCACTGGTGCACAGTCGTGTGGGAAGAGGGGGGCACATCTCCAAACTGTTCCACAAAGTTGGGAGCATGGAATTGTCCAAAATCTCTTGGTATGCTGAAGCATTCAGAGTTCCTTTCACTGGAACTAAGGGGCCAAGCCCGCCTCCTGAAAAACAACCCCACGCCATAACCCCCCCTCCACCAAACTTTACACTTGGCACAATGCAGTCAGACAAGTACCGTTGTCCTGGCAACCGCCAAACCCAGACCCATCCATCAGATTGCCAGATGGAGAAGTGTGATTTGTCACTCCAGAGAACGTGTCTCCACTGCTCTAGAGTCCAGTGGTGGTGTGCTTTACACCACTGCATCCAACACTTTGCATTGCACTTGGTGATGTATGGCTTGGATGCAGCTGCTCTGCCATGGAAACCCATTCCATCAAGCTCTCTACACAATGTTCTTGAGCAAATGTGAAGGCCTCATGAAGTTTGGAGGTCTGTAGCCAATGACTCTGCAGAAAGTTGGAGACCTCTGTACACTATGCGCCTCAGCATCCGCTGACCTCGCGCCGTCAGTTTACGTGGCTGCTGTCATTCCCAATCGCTTCCACTTTGTTATAATACCACTGACAGTTGAGTGTGGAATATTTAGGAGCGAGGACATTTCACGACTGGACTTGAACACCTTCGGGATGAATTAGAGCAGAGCCTGAGAGCCAGGCATCACAAATGCACAAAAATTTCCATAAACACACTCCTAAACCTTGTGGACAGACTTCCCAGAAGAGTTGAAGCTGTTATAGCTGCAAAGGGTGGACCGACGTCGTATTAGACCCTATGGATTAAGAATGGGATGTCACTTAAATGGACTTGGGGCAGGATGAAGAAATAAGACTCAATTCTGACACAACGGCTGTTGCAGGTAATTGCGTTTTAATTGACGAGATGCCGCTGATAAAACCTTTGTTTTCTTCTTTGTGGGACTTTTCAGTGGACTTTGTGTGGTGGTGGGTCGTTTGTTTACCATAGCAGAGTTCATTATTGCTGCGCTTGTCTTCTTCTCTTATCCAAGCCGAAAGCCTTTGAGAACGTGGAGGGAGGTATGAGAGCAGTCTGAATATGAGAGTGTTGGAGGAGGGTGGGGAAGCATAAGGCGTTGCTGTCTTTGTTGACGCATAACTTCTGCTGCTTGTGCCCTGTCTGTTTCAAGTTTCTGGACACCAGTGGCAATTGTGCCACGCCAGGAGGAGCGATCCACCGCCAGGTCCTCCCATTTGTCCACAGGAATCCTTGTCCTTTTGAGAAGCTGCTTAAGCTGGCCCTTCAGCCGTCTCTTGCACCCACCTATCAGCCTCGAACCATGAGCCAGTTCGCCATACAGAGTCTGTTTGGGGAGGGATGAATCTTTCCTGTGACATAAATGGCCAAGAAAACATAGCTGGTTCTTGAGAATGAGAGCTTCCACGCTTGGGAGGCCAGTGCGTGTTAGAACCTTGTTGTTTATGATGCGTTCTTCCCAGCTGCTTCCCAGGAATGCGCAACTTTTGCACGTGAAACCTCTCCAGGGTCCTGATGGTCTTCATATATATATATATATATATTATATTTTATATTATATATATTATAGTTTTAAAACTAACCAGGTTTCTAAACCTAGAGAAACTTTAACCAAAGTGGGTCAGATTTATTTTTCAGCTGTGATTTGAACCGATTTTGGAAAGCACAGACAGATGTGTTCCTGCTGAGGGCCACTTCATTATAGAGAGTGATTGTGAGCAGGGTTAGAAAGGTTAGCTGTGTAGCTGAGAAGCAGCAGTACAGTGTATGTGCACATTTGTCAGTCAGTGAATAAATGTAACAACGCTGGAGCCCCAAGTCCCCTCATCTCCCCGGTGCGTTGTCCCCAGAGTGAGCTTTAAAGATGAAAATAGAGGCCATTTTTGACTGTTTGTCCTCAGTGATGTACATTTGATGTATTCTGGATTGTACTACTGGGTCATGGCGCTCTGCTCGCCTGTGATGGGTTGAGCACTAGAAGCGGTACTGCCTCACTGGATTTTTTTTTGTCAAAATGCATATGCGTGCTGAATGTAAAGCATTGTGTAAATTGGAAATTGCCTGTTGCTGAACTCAGAAAGTGATAAACAACAGAACAATGAAATCATCAGAGTAGACACAGAAGAAACTGAATGTGTGTTCAGGGTTTGTCATTTTTTCTGTTTTCATATTCATTCTTTTATTTACACCAGTGTTTAAAAATGTGTATCAGGAAAACATTTTCACTGTCCATCATTCCTGTCCTGTGACCAGGAACCAAGAGTCTCCATATTTAGAGTGTTTACAGTACGTGTGTTGGGACACTCAGTAAAAAGATTGATTATTTGTGTAATGAAGGATGGTGAGCAGCTACTAACAGGATCTGTATCTGGATATCTTATCTGTTTATGGAACAACATTCTGACTGTAGACTGTAGAAAACCCACTGGACAAGTTGAAACCTAACCCAGTTCCACCTGGCCCTCTTATCTCAAGTGCTCACTGGGTGATTCTCAAGGGATATTTACAACATAACGAGTCCCTCCACTGGCTTTGACTATGTTCTAGCAGTGTAAAGGTCTGCTCATGTGCAAATTACACACGAGAGTCCAGAATGATGGGAGCTGTCAAGTCTTTTTAGCTGTGTTTACCATTAGTTGTTTTATTTGACTTTGCACAACAGGGATGTTTCAGAGACAGCTGTGAGACAGCAGTTGATTCTACAAACTGTATTTTAGCAGTGTCAGATTAGTCTCTCATCAGTTACCAGGCTCACTATGCTGCTAATTGTCAGCTGGCCTGTGAACCATGGATGTTATGCTAATTTAGCAGGCTTTTTAATTTGAGACCAGAAAACAGCTCTGATGTTTACAGTGGCTGAATGTTGCACTTACATGTTGCCAGTTGGCTTCTTCCCCTGCTGTTATCTTACTGCTTACTTGATTGTAATTTACACCAGTGATTCCCAGCCAGAGTAGAGGTACATGAGCACATTGCAGTGGGTATGTGGAGACATTTATGAATTTAATTCCAGAATAATAAGTGACTATTCCCAGCCATTTCATAAGCCCATTACTAAAATAGCACGTGTGTGCCATAACTAGTTCCCCCTGGGAGACAATAACCTGTGGCACAGCTCTGTGAAGCCACATGCTGCCAAGGCCACAGCAAACTTGGATAAATGGCTCAAACGTCCAGTTACTGTTGCTCCGGACTCAGGAGAGATGAACTTTATATGTTCTGAGTGTTATAAAGGTTTAATAGAACAAAGGCAGGTTGATTATTATTTATTTCATTTTGAAGGCAGACATATTCTTATATATTTATGTTTAGTTTGAGTTCAAAAGAACAAAAATGAAGGAGAATTATTATTTAAAATACAACACACTAAAACGTCTTTGTACAAATTAGAGAGAGAAATTCCACTGATTTTCTTTTCATTATCAGTTGGGTTACGTTTGATCTGACCACCTTTGAACCATCAGCAGCACGTAGGGGGGACTCATGGTCTGACAGGAGGTACACAAGACAGAAAAGGTTGGGAACCACTGACTTAAACAGCTACCCTTGAAATCAGTTACAAAGCTGCTAGAAGCATGTGCTTGATGACAGTGTCCTCTGTGTTAGCCTCACACATGACAGTCCCTTACAGCTGATCACTATCCAGATCAGGCATGTCACACTCATTCCACAAAGGGCCAAGTGGCTGCAGGTTTTTGTTCCAACCAAGCACAGTGTTGGGCACATTCATTTTAAAAAGTAATTAGTTACAGTTACTAGTTACTTTCCCCAAAGAGTAACTGAGTTAGTAACTGAGTTACTACAATATAAAAGTAAGTAATTACCAGGAAAAGTAACTATTGCATGACTTTTTTTATAAAATGCTCAAATATGTCAAATTACTTGGACTCACCGTCCTTGTCAGTAACGGTATTGGCGTTGTAACGGGGGAAACAGTTACTTTTTTGATTGCTCGTTACTGAAAAAAGTAGTGCCGTTAGTTACGCCGTTATTTTGTAACGCTGTTATTCCCATCACAAACCAAGCAGCAGCACACCAGACTTCCACACAGACAGCTGATTGGTTGGAACAAAAACCTGCAGCCACACGGCTCTTTGTGGAATGAGTTTGACAGGCGATGATGAAGAGTCCAGATACAGATGTCTGGTTGGTATTAGGTCAGTGACTGAGGGTTTGGAGCTCCTGTGTCTCTGAGTGTCCTTTTACTGTTTCAGGAACTGTTCACACTCTACCTCAGGATGGAGAATCACGAATCGATAGAGCTGTGAAACAAGTTATTCCACAACTCACGTAGCTCCTGAAATAGATGAAATCTAATATTGACGAACAACAGTTTGAAATGTGTGAGCAGCACAGCTGAGCTCTCAGTCATTAATGAGATTCAGAGCTGCAGCGAGCGGCTCTCTTTACATTCACATGATTGATGTCTCTTGATTGATAACTAACTTTGTAGATGCCCTGCCGCTTTTTCTTCTTGCCTGTGATCTTCTTTACTACTCTTCTTCCTCCTTTTCTTCCTTCTTGTCTTTTCCACATCTTTTTCCGTTCCTTATCTGCTCATCTCATCTTTATTTGCTCCTTTCATTTCTTTCTTTGCTCCAAATCCTTTGCTCGCCCCTGCACTTCCACCTTGCTACCTGCTGTCGTCCTTTGTCCTCGTCCTTCCCTCTCCTCCCCTTCCTCCCTCCCTTCCTCCCTCACCCCTGAATGAACTCCTAACAGAGGCCACGGCCACTCAGTATAGACCTGCCCACACAACTCCTCCCCCTCGCCCTTCTCCTGCTCCTCCTGCTCCTTCTGGCATCCCTTTGACTTACTCCTCCTCCTCTGATCCCCCACCAGTGTCCCCCAGCCCAGGCGTTGTCCTCCCCTCTGCCCCCCGCGACCTGGTCCCTGTCCTAGTGTCCAGTCGATTTGTCCGACTCAGCTGGCGCCCCCCAGAGGAGACAGGAGGAGTTGTGCAAACCTATGGCGTTTATTACTCCCAGGATGGAATCGACAGGTAAGGCGGTTTGTTTCTCTTGGTTCAGTCTGATGTGGTTTCTGAATCCTCTGAAGGCCACGATCAAGATCAGGACATGGGTGTTTACTTTTTCACACTGTCCTTGCTTTTAGTCATTGGCTAATTTACCCCCCTTTGATGAAAGTAGAAGAATGAAGAATGTCCCTTTAGTATGGTCACTATAGCCACAGACATATGTCACCCGTGGAGTCATTGTTGTTTCTGAACTTCTCTAGAAACCATAATCATAAAAATTCACAATGCAAATGCACATGAATGAACATGAGAGATAGTCGTGCTGTGCGATATTACGATATATATTGTAGTGCGATATAAAAATGTCTACCGTAGGATATCACCCTCTATTGTTTATATCGTAATTTTAAAGTGTGGGGTACTGGGTTAGCTCTGTTGCTACACTAACGTTACTACAGGTCACAGGACATGTTTGTTCCGGAGGTTATAAAGTAAAAAGGTCACGTCTGCTCATCGGTATGGTAACGGTAACAGGTGACTGTTACATGGGTCTGCTCCAAATCTGAAGCAGCGGCGGTAATAACGAAGTAGTGGCAGGCTGCTCACCATCACTGACACGCTCGATGGAATCTCCGATTAAATACGCTGAGCCGCGAGCAGGTCTTATATCTAACTTTGTAAAGCATGCCTGCTGCAGTGACCCTGGCTCGGACTCCACCCGGCGGCCCCTTTGTTGCGTGTTCCCCTCTCTCTCTCTCTCCCCCCACTCCAAGTCGCACCAATGCACAAAAAGCCAGAGAAAAACAAAACGAAACATTGACTCGTGAGCTGGAGGCAGTGAGGAATGTAGTGATGGCGTCTGCCAGCAAATTTTCTATGCAGGAAAAACCCTGTATATATAATTTTAAGACAAAATCATTATTGGGATATAAAATGACCTATATCGGGATATAAAATTTTGTCTATCGCACAGCACTAACGGATAGTTTTAGTCTTTAGGTCTGATTCTAGGCTCGTGCTGCTGACCTCTGAATGACCTGTTAGAGCACATGAGCCCATGAGCTGTGTTATTACGTCTGTCCAGTACATTCTCATGTACGTACATGTAAGAACACAGAACCCACAGCACTGATCTCGAAGGAACATCAGATCCATGTGGCTGAGTTGGTTGATGTTACAACTCACCAATCAGATGGAGTTATTAGAAACAGAGAAATTTCACTCACAAACACTCACAAATTTCACTCTGGGATCAATGAACCGAAATGCAATCGTTCCAAAAGTTGATAATACATTTAGATCTTAATCAAACAGACAGTGAACATAGGTAGATTAACCTAAATGTTAGACTCGAGGGTGTGTGACCTCAAAGGCCTGCTGTAGTATTGCTGCTGTGTGATGGAGGCTCCATGTTGTTTACTTCTGAAGGAACAGGAGTCTGATAGTGTAGGGCTGTACATATGGAGTGTACTAAAAACAGCACTGCTTTGCTATATTCATAGCTCTACTGCACACGGCACTTCTGAACATCAAGTAGAGAATGTCTGGGTGACATATTGGAGAGTCCCCTGCTGATGTTAAATGGTAACCTCTGACTGTTGGGGCTCCAGCTCAAGCATCACGTCCAGGCTTTTAAGCATTGTTACTGCAGGGACAGACTGGCCTGCAGTGCTTTAGGACAGAACGGTACACTGGACAAAAGAGCCACTAAGGTTTCATCATGAAGCAGTATGACAGAGAGACTCTGTCAGTCCTAATGGCTCACAGTGGGAACAGAGGCAGTGGTTTTGTCACTTCTAATGACTCAGAGAAAAATACAGAGATGGGTTTTGTCAGCACTAATAACTTGCAGAAGATAAGAGTGGAGGAAGGGAGAGGAAGAGACACAAAGAAAACAATGAAAGATTACAGGAGAAAGGAAGATGGCAAGACAGGAGTGAGGGGGTGAAATGTTTTTGTCAGTTGTAATGACTTCCACAAAATATATTCACAGTAGGAAATATAGAAAGGTGGAGAGAAATCAACAGAGAGAAGTGGGGAAGGAATGAAAGCAAGAAGAATTAGATGGACGAAAAGTTGTTTTTACTCTTTTACTTAAAGGCTTTTAACAGATTCACATCTGGAATGTCCCAGCATTCCAAATTTCATTTCATCATAGATTACATATTAAAATGGATGAAGACCCAGCGTGTGGATGGTCTCAGTCACTACTCTTCAATACAACATGAAGTCCACTTCTCAAATGACGGTCCTATTTAAAAGTTAAAGCTGGGGTTGGTAATCCTGGAGAGCTAGCAAGAGAGCTACCTCCTCTGAGTTCCACCCCCCTCCTCCCCCTCCCATCAGTGTGTTCGTCCAAGCCACGCCCCACAAACTGGAATGCGCACCGCACGAAAATGAGAAGCAGCAGGAGGAGTACTATATATACGGTATATATATATATATATACTATAATCTATTCAACACTAGCGTCACTGACCCGTTTTAAACCCACAGAGAAGCTAATATTAGCATTAGGCTAATACACGCTACAAAAGTAGCTACGTTAGCAAAAGTTACACATTTCATAAAAATAACAAATCCTCCCCGAAGCAAAGCATATAATTACCTGTCCAACAGAAAGAGAGCAACCTCAGCATCACTTCAAATCCCTCAGTTGTCTCCACAAAAGCAACACCGATGTTTACTCTGGTTTGACCTCTGGCTTTATCCAGAGCCTTTTGTTAGCAGCCTTTTCAGCCTCCAGCTTTCTCTTCTTGCCTTGATTTCTTCGGGCGCGTCACGACAGATCGAGGGGGGCGGAGACACTAGACATGAAGGCAATCCTCGGGTCTGTGTTTTGTCAGTCCTTAAAGTGTACTGCTTGTTAGATTCTGATACCAACCCCAGCCTTTGACTGCATTGACACACAGTTGACCGCCTCAGCACCAGGGGTTCTGCTGCAGGTGCTCTTCATGAGCTTATTGACATTGTTGCAGAAGATGATTGTGAAAGCCTTAGCGTTACAGCACAGTCAACCTCAGTAATTGTAATTACTGCCAGCTGCCCTGGCTGAACTGAAACCCACAACCAGTCAGGGGTCTCTCATGCTGAACCAGAACTGTCCATCAGTGTGATCAGCCTCCTCATATGACCACATCTCAGAGATCAAGACGCCCTCATTCAGGGTAGGAGGCTCGTCCTCTCTGATCTGGATGGAGCTGGCCTTGGTGTTTTATCGGCTCTCCTGCTCCAAGAAACTACTTAATTGTCAAAGATAGTTGGAAACAGTCTGTACTAATATATTAAACTAAACAAGAGATTTTTTCTATTATGAGTGTTATATTTACATGTTGAATCCATGAACTGAAACTGTTGAGTGTCTGCAGATGTGACTCAGACAGTTGAGCCTTAGCAGGGGTTCTGTGCAGTGCTCTTCTTGACACATTGTTGCTTGTGAAAGCCTTAGCGTTACAGCACATCAACCTCAGTAATGTAAACTGCAACTTGAAACAATGTGGAACTGTCCACACAGCTCATGTCTCAAGATCAAGAATTCAGGGTGGAGCTCGTCCTTTGTCAATCCTGCGGTCAATGAAAGAGCTGTAAATATTTAACAACAAGAGATTTTTTCTATTAGAGTGTTATTTAGAATATCACTGTTGACAGAGTTGGTGAGTTAGCAGTAGTGTACACATGAGTCTTTCCTCTGTAAGACTTAAACAAAATAAAACAAAATAAAACAAAAAGACGTGTTTTATTAGCACTTCCTGTTTGCACTGCAGCTAGGGCTGGGCAATTCATCGAAAAATAATCGAAACCGAGATTTAGAGCCTCAAACCAATGCAATCCTGTCTGTGTCAATTATTTCAGCTTTCCCTTCTCCCTTCTCTCCCTACTGATGCACCGTCACCTGAAAAACACACTCCTGGCTGTGTAGTCACATGACACCGCCCCGTCCAGTGTGGGGGTGTGTGAACGACAGTGACGACACTGTAATCAGTCATTAATCGTAATCGAGGCAAAAAGTTCAATTAATCATGATTTAGATTTTTGCCATTATCGCCCAGCCCTAACTGCAGCCATGGACAGCAAATACCATTTCTCTGATACTAAGGAAAACATAAATGGACTGTACTGAGCTTTTCTAGTCTTTTTCCCGACACAAATTGCTCTAAAATGGAAGCCACATTCATTTATTCACACACCCCAGTGCCTCTCTATACTCCAGTTGTGGGGTTCAGTATTTTGCCTAAGGGCACTTTGAAATGCCAGATCCAGAGGAGGCGAGGACTGAGCCACTTACATGGACCACCTCCTCATCCACAGCCACCCATCTAAACATGAAGCTGGTGATATAGTTAACAACTGTATCCTAATAGAACAGATGTAAAAAGAGAACAAGCTGCTATAAGACACATCAGACAGATGAGAGAGAATGAGGGGCATTAGAAGCAGAGAAGTGTCTCTCTGTGGGTCACTTGTTTCTGGGCAGATTGACCTCAGACTGCGGCCTTTGAAGGGCGAACAGAGACCACACTGTGACAGACAGAGACCTGCTGGTTAACTCCACATCCAGCAGTGACCTGTTTGCCTTTTACCCAGCAGCTCAGAGGACAATAAAGATTCACAAACCCTGAGAACTCTTCTCACCTTTTAGATTTTCTTTAACCTCCGTTGCTATCTGCTGCTGCTGCAGATGATGATATTGGTTCATTTGTTGCTCTGTCACTGTCTCTGATCCACAGACACTCAGCAGCCTGATGGAAGGCTTTAAAATTTACTACAAACATTTGTGGTCTGCAAATGATGATTTCTAATGACTCTGATCAAATGCCTTTGATTCAAACCATCTGATATCATACAATAGACATAGCGTGACATGTTCATTAAACAATTGTATCATTGGGATTAGGATTAATATGTGTGTTGCAATTTATTAAGATACCAAATAATGAGAAATAATTCCTTCAGTTAAAACTCGCTTGCTTTTGTGGCAAAAGCTCAAACCTGGCAACACGCTGACATATTGTCACCCCCGATTTCCACATACTCCGTCTCCACTCCATTCAGACTCTGTTGCGGTTTAGCTCTGTTTCACAGAGCAAACCCTACTATCTTGATAACAGCCATGTATAAAGTGAGATTAAAATGTTTTTACTTTCAGTTGTGTTCTTGTAGAACGGATGTGTTGTATTATAAAATATTGCAGTTTTGCACCTCCATGATGATTATTTTTCCATCCATGATGTCCTGTGAGCTTTAGGTCCCTCTGAGTGATTGATGATTTGTTGCTTGTGCCAGCAGGTGAAACTACTGGTGACAAAGTGATGATTTACGATCGGAAGTTTGTCCGTTGTGTTTTATTTTGAAATGGACTTGAATGGGAGCGAATTGCTCCAGCATGCACAATGGAGACGGAGTGGAGTGGAGATGGAGTATGTGGAAATTGGGGGTCATATTCTAAGGGGCATTCAGTGGAACATTCAGAAAGAGGTGCTGTGTGACAAAATAGTTAAAGTTAAATAACACACATTGTTCAAATCTTTGTTTGTTTTTTGTTGCATGTAAATCCCTTAAGAAACCAGTTATTAAACCATGTATATAACCCATCAAGCCAACCACGAACAACAACAGGGGCACACTGACCATGTTTTTTTTCCTCATAGTGATGACCTTTGTTTTTATCATGACTATACAAACCAAAACCAAAAGGTATGTTGTATCTGGCAACACATGCAGAAGTTTTGACAAAGAATCAACTGTTCCTCAAGAAATAGTCAGAACTGAAACCTGCACCTGAATGGCATGAGAATGAGTCAGTGATTTGGTGATTAGCTGAGGACTGAACAGTGGAAGAGGTGCTTTAATCTAGGGATTAACTGCTCTCACTGGGGATAACACAGATTACAGCTCTCATTATCTGCAGCGTTAAAAATGTCCAGGGTGTACCACTGGACAGGCCGACAGGCTGTCACCGGGTCGACACGAGACCAACATCACACTATTATGGGAAATTTTGAGTAACCAGTTAACATAGGATGAACATCTCTGGATGGTTGGAGGAAGATGGAGAGAGCCCATGCATGGTGGGCTAAGAACAAGGTGTTTGAGAAATAAAACTTACCAGTGTTCATGTCATTTACTGATGTTTGCACTACAGACCCATCCACCATCGACAAAACATGGCCGAAGCAGTGGCAGAGTTTAGGGCCCCTGTTGTTCGGTTCGCCAGTTGGTCGCCAAGAACGAAGTGCAGCAGGTCGCAGCAGGCTTTTTTTTTGGTCAACAACTGCTACTGAATTCCAGTTCCTTTTTCTGGTCCCTGTAATCTTTTTTTTAACTATCTTCACTTTGTTAATCATCTGATCCAGGGTGCAGTCGTAACCGGCTGCAGCCATCTCCTGCTGCGTCTGTTTGAATACCGGCTTTGTGAGGCCCCCTCCAACATATTTGGGACTTCGGAGGAAGACCACAGTGCCAGGGAGCACTGGGTCTCATCCTCAGTCCAATGCTGCTTGGCTTTAGCATCCATTTCTAGCTTGTTTCTGTTGTCCAACTTGCTTGGTTATCATTATATAAATGGTGTTGCAGTGGTCCTGTTGGTCAGCTAACCCCGCCCCCAGCCCCTGACGAAATCAGGTTCTTGGCTTTAGACCAGCAAAAATTTGGTGCATGTCTGGAATCAGTTTTCACAGCCAGGATCTGGTGATTAGATGGTCGAAAAGCAAAGTACTGGTGCTAAGTCAGGCTCTGACTTGGAACTAGCACTGGAACCAGCTCGATGGCAAACAGATATGTAGTGCCTGAATGGGGTACTATTAAAGTGTCAGTCCACAGAGAAATGCAGACAGCATACATTCATACATTAACGGTGAGATGTATTTGTTGGTGTTTGTCTGTGGCAGGGAGCGGTCAGTGAACGTGTCAGAGCCCGAGTCTTTGGAGCTGACAGTTTCGAACCTGAAACCAGAGGAGAGCTACAGCTTCAGAGTCATCGCCTACAATGACGTGGGACCAGGAGAGAGCTCCAGCCCCCTGAGGATCACCACCAAACCTGACCGTGAGACACACACCCAAAATTTATTGTTTTTCATTTATACGTACTGCACGTTGTATCTTGTGTACTTCAATTCAGTTTTGTGGAGGGAGATTGATCTCCTCTTCTTGGATCTATAGAGCTTGACTCAAATGCTTAACCCAGAACCAATAACTGCATAAAAAGTTGAACCTATCATTTTAACAGCACTTTTATCTTCTAACAGTTATTCTTTTTTATGGGTTTGCATAGTGAATGGAAACAGTTTTCTTTTATGAGAGACAGAACATTTGGTTGTATGTGATCACACAATGAAAATAAAGGGATTCTATTCCATTATTCATTTTATTAGTTTTTTCATATGTCTCTCATGTGTCCCTGAACTTTAGAGACATCCAGCGCTAAATCAGTGGAGTACCTCATTAATATGACAGACTCACTGTGTAACACTGGAACACACTCCAGTCAAACAGAACATCAATAATGAGGATGAAAATGTCTAGACTGTGAAAGAGTTCACCCTCACTTCTCCATCCAAAAATATTGTAACACATTCAAGTCAGTAAAGTTCACTGGGTTGTTCCATGATAGAGTATACCAAACTGCTAATGTGGTAGAAGGTACAGAACAGCAGCAGTAGTGAATATTTCCATGTGTGTTCTCTGTCTCTCTACAGTCCAGGTACCCAGCAGGGTGGAGTCTGTCCAAGCAGAAGCTCTGTCTCCCACCTCTGTCCAGGTGAGCTGGGAGCCTCCCAGCCAACCAAACGGCCCCGTACTGGGGTACAGACTGCTGTGGACTGAAAGCCCATCTGGCAAGGAGCAGGTCAGCACCAGAACAGATGTAGTACTGCTTGTTAGAACACGAGTTGTGTGGAGGTAAGATATTTAATCAGCTCTGACATTCTGAATTGCTTCTGTGTGTTTGTATTCAGAGTGTGGAGGTAAATGGACTCAACTACAAAATGGAAGGACTCAACAAGTTCACAGAGTACACGGTTCGGGTTTTGGCCATAAACCGCTACGGTCCGGGCACAGCTTCAGAGCCCTTCAGCGTCACCACCCAACCAGACGGTGAGTTCCCATCCAGCCTTTCATCACTCGTGGTAGCTGGAAAGATTTAAAATAAAATAAATAAATTAAAATAATTAAATAAAATAAAACAAATAAATGAAATAAAAAGGAATGTCAACATTCTTTTATTTTAATTCATTTTGCATAGTCCTATGTTAATTTATGTTTGATCAGTTCCCCACACAGCACGACTGGGGCTGTGTTCCACCATGTAATGTACGCAGAGTTAGCAGAGGAGGGTTAGGAAGGGCACAGTGACCACATGTTTCCATAACAGGCAAATCCAGCCCTGAAGAAGGATGATGGATCCCGGCAAAGTTCTGGACATAGCTGTGAATATTGAGTTTCCAGTATTTTATCACAATAGTCATTTTTTATCTTTTGTTCGAGAAAAGTCAGTTTAGCAGCTAAAGCTCAGTTCTCAAATATTGGAGCGTTCATGAAACACCATGTTTTTTGAATGGGTTCCTCTGGAGAGCAGGGCATTTCAGTGTTGACATTCTACCCCACAGAGAGTTTTACTGACAGGGCCAACTAATAAATCAGCTTCAAGCTGGTTTGAAGCAGATCGCAGTGATTGTCTCTCTGTGGCTGACTGCTCCTTGACTTCACTCAGCAGACTGATGTGTCCTCACTGTGCTAATTGATATCTATAGTTCTAAAAGCAGTTTCCTCTACATTTTTATGGAGCTTGTTTTTTTCCAGTTATGCTGTCAATGACTAAATTGCAGCTTTAATTTCCTCACACAGCTTTTAGTTGTGTAATTGAAATATCATGCATCAAAGCAGGCAAACAAAGCCGACAGTCTCCTTCAATCATCACTAAATGAGAATGAGTATAAACTGAGTGTGAAGCTGGAGCAGTCAGTCAGTCCAATATTTAAAACAACCATGAACTCGAAGTCTACAGCATCTCTGATATATGCAGTTTGACGTGGGTGTGTGGTTGTGTGGGTGAGAAAGAGAGAGAGAGAGACGGGTCATTACTTTGGATGAAGAAGGACTGAAGAACCGAGAAAAAGCAACAAACTCTCTGCTACACTTGAGTCTCTTGCTCGTTCTCTTTCTCACACTCTCTCTCTTTCTCGCCTGCTGTCAATGGTTTCATTAGGAGACTCAGGGGTCTTTAATTAAGCAACGAGATGAGGAGAGACTTGCTTCATTTAAGCCTCTCAGCCTGAAACAGTAATGGAGTCCACACACTCTCACTCTCATGCTCATGCACTCATACACACACACATCCTCGTTTTACTACATTTGAGAGGACCCATCATTGACATAATGCATTGGCCCCTTACCCTCTGTGAGAGAGACAGACTCAGGGTTCTGTATTGAAGTCACTTGTGCCATGGGACAGAACAGAGCGAGTCATATCCACTAATGATTGTGAGCAGAAACTCATCTACATGTTGAAAAAACAGAGTTACTAAAAATAATATTTAACATGAAGTCACAAAATACTAACAAGTGAGAAGAAATAACAGACAGAATATCTTAAGTTGGTTTAAACTAAGAAAAGTAGAGAAAGAAGTTCTCTCAACAAAAATTAATGAGCGTGTTACACTAAACCAGTTGTCGAACAAACACACACTAAAATATCCCATCATTAGCCTTACAGCTTCAATAAACATGCCTTCACCACTGTGCATTGATGACTGAGGAATCAGGTCTCAGTAAACATGGTAATGCTGCAGTGCACCTGGATCCTGGCAAACAGAGCTGAAGATCCAGTTAGAACCACCACATCCTCCTCTCATCTCATTGATGCATTAGTGCAGGGGTCCTATAGATATTCTCCTCAGTAATATCACATTCTTTTTTTATTTCTGCAAACCTGGTTACTACTTTAACTTGGCCACCATCATAGTAGCAGTGGCTGTTGAAGCCTGGAGCCTCTGGTATCAAGCAGAGATGAGGAGTGGGCCACAGAGGTCTGGTTGGGCCAGTCATGTAAATACCAGTGACTGGCTGAGTTGTGTGATTAAGTTAGATAACTGGTCAACCAGCTGAGTGTTGGCATTGCTCTGCGTTTACTACCAGACTGTTCAGACAGAGGCTCGATGAGGCACTATGTCAGTGACAGAATGAGAAAGATATTAGGTCTATTCTAACTCTCTCATCTTGTCACAGTGAATACAGCTGTGATTTATGTCGTCTGACAGAAATCAAAGTCTGTCAGACAACATTGTTATAAAATAGCAGCAGCTTGGAAGTGAATATGTAGTCAGCCACTGTTTTAACAGTGCTGTCAGACAACAGAAACAGGAAGGTATGTCAATGAGAACAGCCTGATTGTGAATTCAGCTGTCTTAAATACTGTATATGTGAGCAGGGACTGAAACCAGCTGACACCAGGTAGAAGGCAGTTACAACATCCTACAATATGTCAACTACGTTCACACATTGACCTTCCATTGTCCTCAACTAGATTTTGACCAAGTCCTCTGGCATTTTCAGAATCTGCAGACACAACTGATATCGACTGGCTGACTTGACTTAAGGACATTGTCAGGCTTCATACAGCTCTACTCATGGATTGACTGAGGGATCTCTAGCTATTGTCACTTGTGCAGCATTACAATGATACTACAACACAGTTTGATCTGTGAAATCCGTGGTGATCCCCTCATAAGTCTCACATGAACATCACATGGAACAAAGGCAACCAGTGTTATGTCTGACACGATTGTCTGGGATAAATCTGACAGGATTTATGTTTCAGGGGAGGGACATAAACATCAAAGAAACACTTTTAATTGGACTCAAATCAGGAAGGCCCTGGAGTCCAGGATGAGTCATCAGATGTTTGAAGTAGTTTTACAGAAAGAGAAATATATACATCTTGATGTAAATACTCAATAAATATCAACAGATAAATGAACAGTTACCATGCAGATACAGGATTAAAGGTGGAAATACATTTTTCATTTCATTTGATAAACTTCTATACATCAGCAGTAATAGAGAATGAAGACATCTGTCCAGCTGCAGGCACACTATGAAATTATCACACACACACACACACACAATGATGCAGAGTGGCTGTATTGTGAGTCTTCTGGCTGCGTCTCGATGATAACAATGACTTGTGGGCTAATTGAACCCACAATACAACCCACACACACACACACACACACACACACTAACACACAATGAACAGCTGAATCAATAGATAAGCTTGTGACAGTTAATCAGCCGCCTGTGTGGACAGACACAGTTCATTCAAACCAAACCACTTTGATTCTCATTGTGGACATCTTAGTTTGTCTCTCACTGACTGGACGCCACCAGGTATCTGCATCTTCATCATCATTCTGTTCTGCCGACCTTATTTATCTTCCTTTTAATCATCACTACGTTTCTCTTTTTCATACTGTTTGTTTTCATTTTCTCCATTCCTCTGTGTTCTCCATTCCCTGCATTTCCATTATCTTTATTGACTAAATCACCTTTGTTCTATCTTTTCAGTTTTACTTTCTCAGTTTTTTTCTCCTTCATCATCTACAGTGTAGATTTTTTTTTTGTTTTTATTTTTTTAGAGTCCTCGCCATTGACTTCTGCTTGTTTTCCTTTGACTTCTCCCTCATCTATTTTTCCAATCACTTTTTTGTGATGCTCACAGTTTGTCAAAGTCAGTGTGTGTGTGTGCGCGCGCGTGTGTGTGTATGTTATGACACTTGTCACTCCTCTGGTGGCAGTCTCGTTTTGCTATGGTGACACAGTCAGATCACACAGACTGAATACCAGTATCAGCCTGTCAGCTTCCTGTCTGTGCTGATGTCATCGTGATGATTGACTGACAGCAGTGATCTGACACCAAACGGGGCCAGTTCAACACTCGGCCAAGATGCTGACACTGAAAAAAAAGAAAGAAAAAAACTACTAACATCATTGCTAATGGGAGGATATTCAGGTCCAGAGAGATTCAAGGTCATGTTGGAAACCTCCAGCTCTTTTTTTTAGCCTAAGAAAAGAGGAAAATTGTTAGCCTGGAAAAACGTCACAGTTCATCAATGGAAAAGCTGATCATTTCTGACTAATTCCTGAAACTAATGTCTATAATATATACTACTGTATATACTATTTATAATGAAATACTCTGGTCAAGCATGCTCCAAATAATAGGTGCATTTAAATCAGCATTAAAAACAGTTAAAGCAGGAGTGGTGGTAAATTAGCCTGGATCGATTAATAGAGTTACACTGAATTAGAACATCATCAGTTGTGGTGTGTGAGCTAACTGAAGGCAGCAGGGCACCATGTTGCCATTCTTCCATTGCACTTTCCACTGTGTGCAAATGACACCAGGCTGCTACAGAAGAACCTCACAAACCTCTGTTCTCATGTGGCTGGGTGGTTATAAGTCACTGTTCTGTCTATTATGTGGGAGACATAACTGGCTCTTTTCTCAGTGCCTTCAAGTGATGAAGGATGAGATTAAAAGCCATAAACCAGGTCATTGAATGCGTTCTTGTCTTTGACTGTGGTTCCTGCCAGTGCACAGTGAACACATGAGCTGTGATCACACAGGGATGTTTAAGGAAATGACTGTTTCTCCTCCATAAACCTGGGTGACATTTGACAGAAAGATAAATCCTTTTAAAAGCTTTTAAAGCCTTTGAGTTTATCTTTGGAGCTCCCGGGGGAGTAGAGAACCACTGTAGCAGACTATATGATAGATAATTGATTTTTTTTTTCTCCTAAAACACCAATTAAAGTAAACATGTCAGTGACAAAACTGACTTTGTGATATATTAGCACAGTTGCTGTAAGATACTGTGTACCAGAGTAAGCATATAATTATGAAACATCTTTGAATCTTTGTATCTGGTCTATTTACATTGTTTTGTGTTTGTCTCTGCAGTGCCCAGTGCGCCTCCTCAGAACATCACCTTAGAGGTCGTCTTGTCCAGGGTGAGTTCATAATTTTATTCCCAGCGTGTTCGGTGCACATCTCTGCACTGTGCACCTTCACTGTGTAGACATGTTGGTTCTGTCTTTTCATTTTTTATTAATCGGAACTTCTCTATCTGTACACGTGGAACTGTATGAATGTACTGTCTGTATCTACAGTAGTACTTTGTGGCCCAAGACAAATTTCCCTCAGGGTGACAACAAAGTTAATCTGATTTGATTTGAGAACACTAATTTGGTCATTTTGAAGGCACTTCCAGGCAACAGCATCAAACCCAATGTGAGTGCCTTTGTAAGCAGGCATTGGTCAGCTGTACTGAAGGCTTTCAACGAGTCAAAATTAATCAAATCCTATTGTGTTTCATTTTGAAGTCACTTACATAAACCATTTAATATTAATGGCAGCTTCCAGCTTCCTCCCCTGTGGAAGTGACTGATGACTGACGACTGTTTACTCTGACACACATTTAAACTGCCATCAGTCAGCAGCTCCTCGACTCTCATTTGATCTGGCCTCATTTTCCTGATTGACAAAATCCAGGAATGTTCACAAGCATACTGTATGCACTGTGTGTTTATATGCCTCTGTATATTAAAGTAGTTCCATATATTTGACTGTATAAACAGTAATGGCCACTTCCTGCTCACCATATAGAACAGTTTGCTTAGGCGTCAGAGGGGTTCACTTTCAGCAGCCACCAGAAACACAACAGAAGGCATGAGAACACAAGTATGTATAAAATATCAATATTTTCAAATGGACATGGCCCAAAACAGTCAAACAACAAAGCCCCACTGCTGGCTGTTGATAAGGTGGAGCCAAAACTAGCCAGGGACTGAGTCAGGGTCTCCACTGTTCTCCTGATTCACATCACATCAGCTCCTCTCATCCTCTTTCACATTGATTTTTTAGATGACATGTGATTTCTCATAGAAATGTAATGTACAACATCCCAGATATGCTTTCATTTATCCCAGCATTTTATTTTTTAGTTGGTTGCCCAATCAGGGTTTTATTCTAAAAACATGTTCCCATGATTCTTGGCTGTTCAATCTATTAAGGTCATAACAGGAACTTAATGTGTATATCCACATCCTCTTATTCCTTACAAATCCTCCTTTAACAACTGACTTTGACCATGGTGCACCTTGTTTTGATTCAACATGACATGCTGACAGTGTCACTGACCTCCTCTGACAGTGTTTTGCACCATCTCCATTCTGCACATGCTAAAGACACTCAATGGTTAGAAATGAAAGTGTAGAGAAGAGATGGAAGAAAAGAGTTTAGATCAAAATGAGAAAAGTGGCCTCGTTCATCAGATGTTGGCGTCATGAGGATTTTTCAACCTGCTCAGACAGCGGCAGAGGAAACGATCAATGTTTCCACAGATGTTGTGAACAGCTCATAATTTATGTCCATAAAAAGGAGGGTCAGGCTGTCTGTGGAGAGCTGACCTCATTTAGCTGCTGTCTGTTAATTTGCTGCATGTGATTGATATTTTGCTGCTGATCGGCTCTCAGGTCAGGGCTGATTAATCTTTGCTGTCAGAGCTGCATGATAGTTCAGAACTCATGAAGGCATTTTCAACTGGTTCCATTTCAAAGTTGTTTTGTAAAGCCATTTGTATGAAAAATGAAAAAAAAAAAAATAGGATGAAGGCTGAAAATGAAGGCTGAATATCAAACATAGTAAACAGCAGGTGTGTTAAAACACTGCTGAAGCAAGCTGTGCCAGCTCCATGCCCTGACCTCTGACCTCCCTGTAAATAAGGATGAGAGAAAGAAACAGTTTGACTCAGACACAGAGAAGTGCTGAAATGTCTCAGGAAGAAAGGTGTGACATATCACTCGACAGCATGTAGGTTAATCACCACAGGACTTTCTCAGCGACACACAGACGGTTAGATATTCAGACGTATGTTTCCTGCTGTGGTCTTGATACTGCTCATATTGATGTCTGTTGTTTTTTAATATTCTCCATTTTATTCCCATCTGCTCACAGTGTTCAGATTAACCTCAGTGTCCAGTGATATAACTGCAGTCACTATTATCCAACTACAAGCTATGCTAATGATGTGACAAATGTATTCTTCAGTTAATATACTCACACAGAGGGTAGTGCTTGCGAGGTCAGCCGGAATGTAATGTTATCAAGCAGCTAGTGGCTGTTTGAAACCAATTACTTCTTAGAAATAAATCCATTTAAATGTATCTAGAAATGATCCTAGATTTTTGTTGGTCCAGGTCTGATGAAGCAGCCAGTTCAGTGGCTACTGGGTTTGGATCGGTGTCTCATGTTTACAAGATCTTGCCAGCATGGACTTGTGTTCTGGACCTGGGTTCTGCACTGGAACAAGCCCTGAGAACTACCCATGTGCCACAGCATACCAATCATAACTCAGCAACAGCTCAGACCATCTCCATTCTCTTCATGTGTAATGCATCATCTGCCAAGTGCCTACATTGGCAGCAGTAGTCTGACACAGGCAGCCAGATTTTTTTTTTTTTACTAATTATACAACTAGGTAAACCAGCATACTGTCTTCTGATTTAGCTTGAGCAGCCCCCAGCTATGCCCTTGAAGATGGTAACTTATTGATGTATCACAGGGTTTTACAGATTTTAGAAAACTTTTTTTTTTTTTTTTTCTGCACCTTGGACATAGAATAATATGTAAAACCATCTAAGATAAATTACATTTATCTCCACTGCATCAACTTTGGGGGCATCATAAAGTGTTAAATAAGAACCACTGCATCAAGCTCAAATTTCTATTATGTCATAGTATACTGTACTTTATGTTTTAACAGTATTTTAAAGGGATAGTTCAGTGTTTTCGAATTGGGGTTGTATGAGGTACAAATGGCCACTAAGTATAATATCTGCAGTAGACAGGTCTCTGCCCCCCCCCCCCCAAAAAAAAGAAGTACTGGCGCATCATGCTGCAGCAAGGCACAGGCAGTGAATCGTTGTGAATAGGGAACGATTACTCAGCATATTTGGCCGCCTACGAGAAGTCCTGTCTCGAAATAATACACCAGTTCAAGAGTATGACATAAAGTGTAAATTTACAATGCATCAGCTGGTCGGAAAAAAGTTAGTTTATCTGGAACTAACCAACTCACTCAGTATTCCTCCGCCTGCCTGCGTGGAGGAATACCAAAAACAGCTGATAGATGAATTGATCCAGCAGGTCTCAAAGCCTGCCTGCGCGGAGGAATACTGAGTGAGCTGGTCACAACCATTCACTGCCTGCGTCTCACTGCAGGACGATGTGCCAGGACTTCTCAGGGGGGGGGCAGAGACCTTTCTACTGGAGATATTATACTTAGTGGCCACGTGTACCTCATACAACCGCACTTCAAAAAAAAAAAAAACTTTCTAAAAGTAGCCTTTGATTATGTTTGGCCACCTGGTAGATTTTGTCTAGGTGACATGTATCAATAACACACGGGGCCTGCTGGTCTGGACAGTGCTGGTTTCACACACGGGGCCTGCTGGTCTGGACAGTGCTGGTTTCACACACGGGGCCTGCTGGTCTGGACAGTGCTGGTTTCACACACGGGGCCTGCCGGTCTGGACAGTGCTGGTTTCACTGCTTCAGTGTCAGGAGTGGATGAAGCAGCAGATGTTTTTGGTTATTAAGTCCTATTGACACATAACCAATAAAAAGGATTTTGATGAAACTCCACCCTCCAAGATCTCACTATCAGCTTGTCTTTACCATCACTGAGGATAGCTGTAGCTTTTCAAAGGCCAAATTAAAGACATTATTTCTTTTTAAGTCAGTCGCTCTAGGCAGTATTTAATTTTAGCCTTGCAAAGCACATGAAGTGGATTATTGTGAATATATACACAGCAGTGTTGTGCATCCAGGGCAAGCAAGGGAAGCAGCACCCATTAAAGGATGTGATGCTGCCGGCTTGTTTTCATCTTTTATTGATTATCACTCAGCCTGAAGCTAGCTTGTCTAGCATCTATACTTTATGTCATTTGCATAGATGTGTCTGTGTCCCGTTGACAAAGCCTGGAGCCTGTCAAACAGAGAACAGAGCGGCATTTTTTGGATGTTTGTGCATTGAGGTAAATCCCAGTGTCTTTGGTGGGTGACGATCTATGACCAAAGTTAGCATGTCGACCTGGCCTTGAGTCAGCTAAACTGTCTTTAGGTCAGTTATGATATCTCAGCATGCACATTACACACATCCACAGATGGATGTGAAATTAGTAAATCACTTCCACAGTATTTTCTCCTCCTCAGCTTGAAGTTGCAGCAGCAGAAGTAAATGAGCAAGTGACACAAATTTATCTCTGTGTGAGATCTGCAGTAAGTTTGAGACGTGGTATTGTTTCAGGTGTAGAGGTGTGTTTGTGTGTGTGTGTAGCGGGCAGTAAAGAGAGAGAAAGACATGGGCAGGGTTAGCGGCATAGCTGTGAATGAACAGTATAGTGTTTGTGCATTGAGACTGTTTCTCAGTAAATAAGTGCAACAACTCAACAGTTGAGTTGAAACGACAGGGGAAAGAGGGAACTTGTGTATTGAGGAGTTATTGACACAGTCATTGTCAGTCAATGATAAATGTAAAGAATGAAGACTCAAATGGATAATTTGGGATGTTCTTCTGTGATATTGCTGGTTCTGATACGTTTGGTTGTCAGTTCAAAGATCTTATCCTAAAACATCTTGAGACGAGAAGGAGAGCAGGAAGGTGAAGGTGTCCAGACAGAGAGCAGCGAGGTGCAGGAGAAAACTGTCAGCACAGGACAGACAGATCAGGTCCTGTTTGTGTCTGCTTCATCTTGGTGGAAGTAAACAGCTGAATGAGAAGTCAGTGCCCACAGGTGGACCCCGCTGGCTAAAGGGTACTCAGCAATATCCTTGACCAAAAAAGTGTCTGTGACAGACAAACTATTCAAAGGGATGATGATGATGATGATGATGATGATGACGATGACATTGAAAATAGCTCAGAGCAAGTACAGAAGTATTGTAGCAGTAGCAGCAGCACCAGTGGCAGAGGCTGTTACACTTCTGCTCAGTTTGGCCTGATGATCTCCTGCAGCATCTTGCCCACCGGTTAACTGCCACACACAGTCATGTACTGTGGTGTGTGTATATGTGTGTGATTGAGTCCAGCCTCAGTCAGTTTCTCTGCAGCTTGTTGCTGAAGGAGAAAATGCGAATCTTTCTGCTCTTGACAAGTTTCTGCTGTCAAACCAACTTTTCAAACAAATCTGACATTTCCCCAACTTTCCTCCAGTCAGTGGAGCGTTGCTGTGTGTGTGTGTGTGTGTGTGTGTGTATTTGAATGCTTGGTTGAACACACAGGCAGAGTTTACTGTATGCCAATTCTGCGGGGGTTTACCCAGAATTCTCCAGAGTCCAGTAAGGGTCACTGTCTCTTTGGCTATCGGAGTCAGACTCAGAGTCAAGAGTGGATGGGAGGAACATCCGGCACACTGCCAGCTTTTAGTTGGACATGTGCTCTCAGAATAGCTTGAGGAAGAGTTTCCATCGGGAGCGATTAAACCTCCCAATGAGTCTCGGCAGGAATGGTGGAAACACGGAGACTCCTTTAAACATTAATTAAAAGAAGCAGCAGAGGAGAGATCAGCTGGGCTCAGTGAGGAGAGTTAATTTGACTTCTGAGGACTTGAAATGCGAATTCACACAGTCCATTATGAAACCTCAGTCTCACTATGTCTCACTGTGTAAACCACAAGTCTTCTTCTTCAATTCCTCTCACACATAGACATCTATTTACTCATACAATGCATTCAATATTTTTTATTCAATATAGCCCTTCCATCTATTAGTTTTCAGAACTATGGGTGTGTATTGTCAAGAATCTGGCGATAATCTGGCGAGAATCTGGCGATACGATACGTATCATGATACAGGGGCAACAATACGATATATTGTGATATTTTTCCTTTCTTGACTGTGCTAAGGTAGCACAGTCTAGATAGCCCATTTTTACAAACAGTTTGTCTCAAAGGGCTTTGCACAGCATTGTAACAACACCCTCTGCCTTTACACACTTGCATCGACTAAAGAAAAACTCCTGGCATGTGATGAGCCACAGGCTTGGACTCTCTGTGATTTCATTGTTTAGTTGGAGCAGAGGAGTCGATGGCTGAATGACTGCAGCCAACCAGCACTCAGAGTTTTAAATGCAACGGAGAAATGAACCACTGCTGTTAACATTTGCATGAGAATTGCAAATAAAAAATCCATACAGTGCTTCTGAGTATCAGTACAGAGTCAGAACAAGAAATACAGTCATTAAAGTGATTTTGAAAGGCTCTTAAATCCTGTGTGGAGGTCTACCATGATGTCCAGCCAAACCCAATGGAAGAAGAAGGACATGAGTGTTTCCACTCTCCTCTGTGGTTTCATGAGGAGTAAAGGGAAAAAATTGAGACATCCCAAATGCCCCTCTGTGTTGACAGCCTCAGTGTAAATGTTGAGACTGACAAAAGTCCAGATAAGGTTTGAATTCTACACACAACCTCACACAAGCAGCAGAACCAGTGTCCTCCTTTTGTTCAGTCGTAGACATCATTGACAATGTGGAATCCAGCAGGGATGGATGACCCTTATTATAATCACTGTAGAGAAGAGCAGAAAAATGAAACATGAAAAAGAAATGTGCTCACTTTTTATGGAAATAAATATCATACTGCAGCATAATCTTTGCATTTATTTCCAAAAATGGTCTCCTCTATGGACACTTTGTTATTTATTAGTGCCGCTGCTTCAGAGTCTTTAGTTTGAAACAAAGGATACATGAAAAGGAGGCGCGTCTATGCCTTTATGCACACAACCAGTGTGACCCAGAGGAGAAACAACACTGGATAGATAGTGAGATAGAGTTGTCAAAGATAGTTTGTGAGAGAAGAGGCTCCGCTCTTTAACACCACTCAGATATCAGCTCCAACACCAGCAGCATACTGCCCTCTCTGTCACTGACAGACTCCTCCATCACATCACTGTCATCTCCCAACTCAACATTCTTTGATATCATATCAGTTTTTTAAACTGAGCAAATTGCTCTTATACTCCACATGTCTTCCTTCCTTGAGCAAGATACTGAATCCCAAAATGTCTTGATTTACCAAAGGCGTGTGTGTATGGTAGTAAACACTGTATGAATGTATGTGAATATAGTTCCCATGGTAAAGTGCAAAGAGTACAAAAATGACCAGGACCCTATATTCAGTATCAGCATCAACATCATGATAACTGTCATAACTAATAGCACAGTTCATAAAGAAATAATCACAAAAACCATTTTATATCATCATCATTTTATCTGTTAATGTTTTTTTGTGTTTGTTTTTCTTTTGTTTTTGGTCTCAGCTTCAGTACACCCAGCATCAGCCCAGTCATCAGCAGCTCTTCAGAGCTTTAACCACTCTTATTTTCCAATGTTTCATGGTTAAATAAAAATGACTCATCATATTTCAACCTTTTGCGATGTGTTTATCGAACATGTTGATATCTCAATGCCAAGGAAAATAAGATTAATCCGTCAGTCCTAGTGGGATACACATTTTCACTGCTAGTTATTTCAGGAGCATTCCTGATCCAGTAAGAGTCACTGGGTACACATGGACACAGATAACTAGATAGATATCTACATACATAAAATATTTTCAAGAAGATAACACATTCACCCACTCACTGACTGACTCACTCACTCACTCACTCACTCACTCACTCTATTCCATATTCCATCCATTTGGTCAGGTGCATGATTATTAGTTCATTGATTCATCTATTGATTCATGCTGTCTCTCAGTGATTTAGTAACTCTAACAGTGATCCAGTTCAGTCTTGCTTATTGGACAGAGATGGTCCTCCAGGCAAGATAATTCTATTGCCTGCATGTGTATGCAATTGTTTTTAATCTTGTAGATACCAAATCAGCAGCTTTATATTTGATACACTGACCCAACTTAAGATGACAGAGGACCAGCCCCCGTCAGTGTTACACTCGTTGTTCATGATTAGATCACAGACTGTGGCTTAACAAACTGTGGAAAATCCTCCTCCTGTGGACACACACAACCAACTGCTCAGACCTGCCTGTGTGTTTTTTTTTTTCATATATTGTTCTAAAACCCAATAGCTGTTTATTTTATTCCTGAACACATGTGCCCCCCCCTCCCCCCGTGCACACACACTGCATAGTGGAGCATGGTGTTGCATGTTGTATTGCAAAGCAAACAGACACAGTCTGCCCTCCATGTGATTGCTCTTTTTACCCAGCGGACATTAACAACATGCAGAGAGAGAGAGAGAACTGGTATGTAAGAGAGAGAGGGAGAGGGAGGGAGGGAGGGAGGGAGGGAGAGAGACAGATGAGTAAACTCTCCCTGAATTCAATCTGTGATTGTTTGTTCATGTCCTCTGGGTGAGAGCTGCAATCACATTTGGTGTGTGTGTGTGTGTGTGTGTGGAGGTCACAGGGTGGATGAGGTGTTCTGTATGCAGCTCTTACACTGCAGCTCCACATAAAGAAACAGAGGAGAAAGCCACTGAATTAATTCTAGCTTGACTTAAAAGTTTTGTTTTGTTTTTTTTCCCCTCAAAACTTTAATCAATCTGTGAAAGTGTTGAGCACACACAGCCGAAGTACAGTTGGAAATACAATAATTCTGACAGCACTGCTAAATGAAAAGCCCCAGTGCTGTGATCTATCCTGCATCCTGCAGCACAGGAGCTTCAGACAAGGTGGACCTCAAGGACTATGCTTCTTTTCCTCCTTTAAACAAAGACAGTTTAGAAACAAGATGCCCCACTACGAGCCAGCTTCCTGTATCTGCCCACGTCACGTCAGTTCCTCCACTACCCCTCCCCTTTAGGAGACTAGCAGCAGGTCTTGAGTCTATTGAGTCCAATGGGAGAAATGAACGTGTGCACGGATTATGGTCGTTTCTTTCACCCCATAGTCACTGAAGTAAATATTGGAGCCATTTTTCACAAGAAAATGAACTTTCTTCAAGACCTGTCTCAATGACACACTCTAGTGAGATCTGGCACAGATCTCCTAGGTAACATGAACTAACATTCGCGAATGCCCTCTCTAACTGATTTTCATAATGCTAAATATGACTGTTAGCTGTGTACATGTAATTTAATTTTAGCAGACAAAATATAAAAAGCTCACTCTCCTACTGACAACTTTTATCTATCCACACACAACACAACACTTAGCAATAGGGATGCAACAATGCATCGGCTGAACATTGGTATCGGCCAATATTCGCCTCATTGACTGCCATCAGCCATTGGTAAATACTGATGGCAGTGGCCCATGTGGCATATTGTGCTGTCAGTTTTTTGTGAGATTTCGGTTTCCTTTACACAAAGGAGGAATAACAGAGAAAAAACATTGTTAACAAAATGGTTATTTTAAACATCTGTATCGGCCCAGAATTTCACAATAGGTACTTAGAAGCATCCCTTCTAAGTAGGGATGCTTAGAAATGAGGTGGGGGTACAGGTGACCGTGCCCGCTTAGGATACAGGAAGTGTATGCCATTACATATCATATCACAGCTTGTAATGGGCCATCTTGTCAGGGTAGGCTTTAAATACCACAGTCCATTGGTCCAGTCCACAGTTTCCATGGCTACTTACAGCAGGAGTGTTACAAAATGGTTTCATGACCATGACAGTGGGCTAAGTGAGCTCCAGACCTGAATGAAGCGGAGCACCCCTGGGTATGTGGGTGTGGCAGCTTGGCAGAGCAAACGCTGCGTTGCATGAAGCTGAGAGCAAAGGGGAGAACTGAGCAACGTTAATATGGTGTTCATTAAGTTTCCCTCAGACGTGTCTGATTCTTGTGATTATGGCTGCTGCTGCTCTGCTTATTATCAGTCTGTATTATTATCAGTGTCATCACCATCAGCTTTCTGCAGACCTCCCTGTAATTTCCTCGTGTCCTCGGAGGGAAAATTAAAACAGACGGCGGCGCTCCGTCTGTTTGAAGGCATTGAACGAGGCCACGGCTTCACTTGCCCTGCTGCTTTGTATTCAGCTACAACTGAATACAAAGCAGCTGCAGCAGAGAATTCAGCTCCTGACATTTTCTGTCCCACCCGAACAGGGGGAAAAAAAAAAAAAAAGAACTAGAAATATTTCAGTGTTACAGTATAGCCTGAGGCCACTTCACCTCCAATCCACACATGGAAACAAAAATACATCTGAAACAGCTTAATTGATCCATGGAGCCTGTTTAGTTCAGTCAGTGCCTAAAAAAGAGATGAAACTCAACAACTGAATGAGCACAGCAGTGTGTGGTTCAGCTGTTTAAGGAGGAGCAGGTGGGGAGTGGACCTCGCCCAATAACACATATTATAGGTCTGATTTTAGCCAATGAGGTGGTTCATGTGAAGGTAATCTCTGACAGCACAGCCTCAGCTCAACAGAGGCAGAAGGATGGAGGTAGATAGTAATGTCAGGGTAGTTCCACTACAGTAATACTCGATCACTCTGATGATCTGTGAGTTACAGCACTAATAACAGCCAGATGTGTTTTTGCAGGCCATTATCACAGTGAAGTTAACCTTTGACCTACTGAATATAAAATGTCATCATTTTTTTCCATTTTAAGGATTTATCATTTACTTTTATTTAAAATGTCGTCATTTCCTTTATTTTCAGGCATTCATTTTGAACAGCGTCACATGTTTTGGGAAGGAAGAGTGACCTTGACTTTGACCTTTTAACTACCAAAATCTAATCAGTTCACCCCTGAGACCAAATATTTAGAAAAGAAGAAGTTTCCCCAAGGAGTTACTGAGGTATTGTGTTCTGCAGAACATTCATGAAAACATAATAACGCTTGCACTCCTGCTGATGATGGAGGCATAAAAATACAGCAGCAGTACAAGTAACAGTACAACCATGTTTTCCAGGAGGTCACATTATATACAAGTTAATAGAACACAGTGGTTTTATTCTTGAGTTGAATGAGGTGTGACATTTCCTAACAGCAGCAGAGCCAGGAGGTGGTGAAGGTTCAGGATGGATGAACAAAACACATGATTTTCACACCGGAGATCAGGGCTCACATCCACAGCCCTTTAGTGGAGGTTAGTAAAAGATAGTGGAGTAATTTAAAGGGGACATATCATGGAAATATCACTTTCTGAAGGCTCTTTAACATATATTTGGGTGTGTGTCTTGCCTTCTGGCCCCAACATGTGAGATTTGACAAACAAATCTGTAACTTGCTCCACAGGTTGAAATCCATGTGGTTTTTCGAGTTGTTCCCTCGGTTGTCCGATAATGATGTCATTAGTTTTTGAATTTGCATAATACCACCCCTGCCTGGTACCGATAGAAGGGGTGGGGCGGGGCTAACAGTGGTTCATTTGCATTTAAAGGGACAGGGCACTGAAACAGACCGTTCTGAACAGGGCTGTTTTGAGCAGATGAAAAGAGCTGTGATGTTTGATCCTTGGGGTATTTTGACCGAAGCATGTCACAGACATGAACTATTTTAATTTATGGAAAATGGGCAGAATATTTCTCCTTTAAAGGTGTCACTGTGAACAAGAGTCCAAACAGAACCAGAGCCATACAAATCTTCACTTACGATCAATACTTACTGCAGCTGCTGTAACACTTGAATTTATTCAGTAGTGTTTATAGTTTGTGATTAGAATCTGATGTAAATAGAAGCAGTGACAGTAATGGTACGAGTTATGGTGGCCCAGAAGGGTCAACACAATCCAAAGGCCACAGCTGTAATTCATAGTAACAACACAAATACAGCTTGATTAAGCCAAAGTTAAGTTAAACCTCAACAGAAGTGTGCAGTGATCCATCAGTTGTATTGATCCCAGTTGCCAGGGTGCACAATTTGCTGACAGATGGAACGGTATGACTGTCATTTCAGTGTAAAACAAAAAAACAAAAAAACCCTGTGGTCCAAGGAAGGAACAGTGGTGAACCGGCCGCAGGCTCATTGATACACATGGGGAGAGAAGGCTGGCCCGTGTGGTCCCATCCAACAGACCAGCTACTGTTGCTCAGACTGCTGAAGAAGTTCATGCTGGTTCTGATAGAAAGCTGTCAGAACACACAGTGCATCAGTTTGTTGTGTGTTTGGCAGCAAATGGACCAACACTATATTAGACAGGTGGTCAGGATTTTATGACTGATCAGTGTTTATAATGGAACCAACTGTGTCTGTCAGCTGTATCCTCTTTTGCACTGAAGAGACATAGTGTGTTTATCAGTGTATTAGATTCCTGCTGCTGTGTTCACAATAACTGTCATTTCTATCCAACTGAGGTAACTGGGGCTTCTGCTCTGTTATTCCATCAAGGAAGTGACTCATCTGACCAGAAACCTGTTAGGCTGCTTTTACATTTCTTTAATGCATTAAAAATACACAAACTTTTCAGAGAGCGAATGATTAATCTTCTCTCATCCGAATCCGAATTAGTTTAATATCACAAATCACTGTCTCCATACACAGCTTTATATCATCTGACAAGTGACAACACACGCTGCTCAAACTTTCCCAGTCAGAATAGTCTGTCTATCCGCCAGCAATTATTGTCCCCCAGCAACCAACCAGAACCAGTGATATCAACGGCTCGTTGTTACCATCACTGCATAATGCATAATAAGAATTTGTGTTGTTGCTCTATGTGTTTGTGTTGTGGCATTTGTATTCTGTTGTATTCCGACCCTTCTATTTTCTTGACCATTCTAGGCCACCATAACAGCAGCTGTAATGGCTTTAACCAGTAACACGATTTGTAGAAGCAGTAATAGCAGTAGCAAACAGTATTGTAATTGTCTACTAACACATTGATTGGATTAATTGACCTAACAGTGTAATAAAGAGAGGACGGTTGTTGCTGTGGTGCAGCTGAGCGGTGTTTTCCTCCAGGTAGAGAGTCTGTGATGGTGCTGTCCTCCTTCATGGATGGTTTGCCTCTTTGTGACTCTGTGGGAGATGTTCCAACATGAATGTAACCCCTGTATTGTTTCCATGGAGACCTCACATCCAACCGTGTCCTATCAAAGTGGATAATTAGGTAATGAAGTGTATGGTGACACCTGACCAGAGGGAGGGGGGAGAGAGAGAGAGAGAGAGAGTATGGAGGAATTTGGCTGACATGCGTATTTATTAAATTTTTCCCCTTCTCTTTTACTCTCCCTCCACCACCCCACCTCACACACACATACAGTCCCCACCCTACATCTCAGTAATCAGTTCTGCTGTAATCAATTAGCAGGATGAGGAGCAGCAGAGAGAACAGGTGCAGCTAAATGTTAATGAATTCCTCTGTGGCCATCGTCACAGTAACACTGGCTGAATATCTAAACTGCTCACTGGCCCAATGACTTACACCACAGCTGATGGAGGGACACACACCATCACTCTCTGTGCATGTGCGTGCATTTCCACTCAGAATTATTACCACCTTTGAGTTTTAACTACGGAATATGAACCAGATCTTCAGACACTGGGGGAGGTGTTGCTGATTTCACCAGGCTTTTTATTCATTTAGCAAAAAGGTTTGTTGCTTCAGACAGATTGGAGCTAAACAGATCATTTGTTCCTGAGGTTTCTAGCACCAACTTCAGCTGCTTTAGTTTTGTCTGAGGTAAAAAGTAAAAATTGCTGCTCATCTAGGCCTTTGTCTCCTAAAGTTTGGGCAACTTCAGGTAACTTCACAGACACCTGGGTGTCATTTAACAATGGAAACATATCTGGTGTTTGCTGATAGTATTGCCTAAAGCAGGCATGTCCAAATTATTCCCCAAAGGGCCGTGTGGCTGCAGGTTTTTGTTCCAACCAATCAAGAGCACACAGTTTGACCAATCAGCTGTCTGAAGACTGAGATCAGCTGATTAATACCCTTTTTTCCACCAAAAAGAACCTAGTGCCAGTGACGGTGCTTAACTGGTTCAACTCTTGTGCCTCCAAAGAACCAGATTGATTTTTTTCACTGGTCAGGAGCTAAGTCAGAGCTACCCCTCCCATACAGGAGCTGCTCCTGTCTTTGCTGCCTACTACAGTTCTAAACAGACCTGAAAATTAAAACCCAGTCTGACCCGTGGGTGTTGAAGCCCGGACCCGATGTGGTCCTTCTAACTAATGATAATTCTCAGCCCGAAACCGACCGAAACTCTCCATCCGGCTCACGCAGCTCCACAGACAAGCTGTCAGAGCAGCACTCTGCTGTATCTTTCTTGTTTAAGCAGCACCTTTCTCACAGGTGATGCACACGTTGTACTCAAGGTTCGTCATCTGAGCTTCTCTCACTGGGATTGCGCTGCGTAACTGGCACATACTGTAAGTCCTCGTATGTGAGGCACTGTTACAGAGCTATCCATGTTGTGAACTCTTTTCTTGTCTGTACACAACATCTATTGCACGTCTGCCTGTCCTGGGTGAGGGATCCCTCCTCTGTTGCTCACCCTGAGCTTTCTCCTGTTTTTTCTTGGCAGTTTTTCCTCAGTTGATGTGAGGGTCAGAGGTCAGAGGATGTTGTCATAATGCTGTGTAAAGCCCTTTGAGACAAACTGTTTGTAAAAAGAGGCTATACAAATAAAATTGCCTTGCCTTACCCTTGCCTATCCTGAGGAGTTTTAAAACATCTATCCTGTATATCCACCTCAGGTTTTTGTCCATTTGTGTGATATCCATAGTTAAAAGCCGGCATTAATAGATCTATGCATTTACCGCGACTATGACAGCTACTGAAACCATGGTAAAAATAAAACATACATCATGAACGGCGTCTGTTTGTGAAGTTCATGTGGATAGAAGTGTTATTATTGACAGGATCAAACTTGACTGTATCTGATCCATGACTGAGACTGTGGCCTAGTGTGGATCCTTTAATGCCACTGACACGCTCTAGTCTCTGCAATCAGATCCTGTGGTCAGTTGGCACTAAGATCTAAAAGGACAAGTATAGAGATGAAGAAACTATTGAAGTTATTTCAGACTGACTTAAAGGAGAGAAGCAGTCTTAATACAAACCAGTTACAGACATTACTGTTGACTGCAGGGACTCTGCTCTGCCTCATGTGTAGAGCATTATTATGTTGAGAATTGGTTCTTTATCAGTTATTGGCCATTGTGAATTAATGAAACAGAAGTGAAACCACAAAGAAACACAGTCTGCCTACACAGAGAGCAGAAGAGAGAGACATTGGTATGCCACAGATCCTTGTATTTCCTCATTCATTTATCTTCATCCATTAATACCCACCTAACACACACACTGAGGATATCAGCAGGATGGTTGATGGCAGCCGCCTCACACAGCAGAGCACACAGGGAGCCGAGCAAACATCTGCTGTGTGTGTGTGTGTCAGAGGTGGGTTGTTAACATGCAAATAAAGCAATTAAAATTCATACACACACACACACACACACACACAAACATACATACAAACACACATAGACACACACACACATTGAAATATATACAATGCGTAAACACAAGTACACACACAAACACACAGTGAAATTCAAACAACTGCAGCCTTTTACCAGAATGATTCAATAAACAGACCCAGGGCCCAGACCACAGAGCAGGTCCAGCTCAGTGTGGTTCTCATGGGCTTATCTGGCTTCACTGAGCTGGACCGTCCTGGATCACCTGGATCGTTCAGCTGCTTTTCAACCACCTTTGTTAACTGTCTTTAATATCCAGAGTGGTTAATTAGAGGAAAGCTGAGATAACCCTGAAGATGGCTTAATAACACATTTATCTCACTTTATGGCGGAGACACCAGATCAGTATCAGACTGATCAGAGGGGACAGACACACAGCAGAAGCCAGAGGGGCTTCACTGCTTGTTGCTGATTTACAGTCACTCTGGGCTCTAACACAAACACACTCAAACAGAAAGCTGCCTTCGTGTTATACATGTGTAATAATAAATTTACACTTACAAGTGCTAATATAAGTTTGAAGCTGTTCTGTCAGTAATCATCCAGATCTTTTATTTTTTTGAATGTTCAGACCTTGAGTGCGCTTGAGGCATCATTGTAGAGATGAGAAGACCCTGGATGATGCTCATCATTTCAGCAGCTATGTGAACAGATCAGAGCAGACACACTGTGCCAGTTGGGTGACCAACTCCAACCCTCTCCTTCCACTGTAGCCATCTATATTTGGGTTGAATCTGAGTATGATACAGAGGTGGGGGTTGTGGTGGGGGCTGGACCAAATCCCAACCAACATAGGACAAGGGCAGGGTTCATCCTGGACAGGTCATCTGTTATGACATGGCCACATATAGAGACAGTGACTCACATACACTCACATTCATACCTACAGGGAATTTAGTGTCACCAATCGACCTCTGTGTGCATGTCTTTGGACTGTGGGAGGAAGCTGAGGAACCCAGAGAGAACCCAGAGGGAGAACATGCAAACAAGGCCCCAGGCCTGGGAATCAAACCCAGAACCTTCTTGCTGAGAGGCTGCAGTGCTAACTGCAGTGCCTCTGTGCCACCTGCACATGGAGACAGAGATAATTTATTTATGTTTGTGTCACTGTAGAAACAGGAAGAAATGAATTTATAATGACATCAAATCCAACATACAAGTAACCTGCAAGCTCTGTACAGAGACACAGGCCTGCTGCAGCAGAGACACACAGTGTGAACATACACAGTGAGGCCTGCCACCACACTGCTGCCGCTCATCCAGGTGTGGTGTGACCTTCTGACCCCTACACATCACATTTGAGTTGGCAAATGTTTTGTCTTTTTAATTCTGAATGTCAAATCCAGTAA
The DNA here is from genome assembly GCA_021432705.1 of Caranx ignobilis. Lineage (NCBI taxonomy): Eukaryota > Metazoa > Chordata > Actinopteri > Carangiformes > Carangidae > Caranx > Caranx ignobilis. Next base: position 2,067,437 of record MU269987.1, on the reverse strand, counting down.
TTCAGTCATGATATGGGCTGTCGGACTTAAATTCACACTGGCTCTGCCTCAGCATGTCATCAGTCTGTGTATCAAATTTCATGTCGATGGGCAAAAGTGACAGTGAGTAAAAGATAACAAAAGACATCTTTTGTTGATCATACACAGTTGATCATAAAATCTGAGGGTCTTCCTCCCATATAGGAGGTGGACATAACTGCCTGTGTCGACGTTCTTGGTCAGATTCTCTTTTACACTTTAATTAGTTGACCTATATTTTCTTGAATTATCTTTCAGAGCATCAAGGTGTCATGGCAACCACCTCTGCGCAGCAGCCAGAACGGCATCATCACTGCCTATAAGATCAAGTACAGGAAGACTGGTCGGCGTGGAGACCAAGAAGCCATCGAACCCAACAACTTGTGGTACCTGTTCACAGGTGAGGGTCTGTGAGGGAATTTCTTTTATTCTATCTGTCAGTAAGTTCAGGGTCATCATTTTCTACAACAGCTAGTCCTGCAGTTTTTATCACATCACTCTAACAAAAGGACTTGAATAGATTAATATACAGTTAACCAGCTAGTCTAACAGTAATACTTAATGGTCCAAAGGAATAAGAAATATAAGGCTTTTGACACTGTTAACTTTGTCACCAAAACATACCACTTGTGTGAAGAAAGAAAAACGTTCTGTCTGATCCTGATGAAGTTGTCCAATGACAACGTTCAAATCGAGACAAAGAAAAGACTCAGATCCTCAATGTGTGTGTGGTTGTGTGTATGTTTAGTGCACCTTGAAATGTGGGTAATACAGTGGAATCTGTATGGGTTTTTTTTGTCCTGCAAAAAGATGTGTGTGTGTGTGTGTGCGCGTGCCTGCACTCATTCAAACTGCCACCAGCTATAATTTCAATTTGAGGTTTGCAGGATTTGAATGAAACTGATCTTCCTTTTCATTATTTTTCCACTGATGGTTATCTTCACCTGTCTGTCCATGCAAGGATTCATTCCCCAGTGACAGGTGTGTGTGTGTGTGTGTGTGTGTGTGTGTGTGTGTGTTGAATGTGATCCACATGCTGGAAGCTTTGCTGTCAGCAATACCAAATCTTTGGATTGAGGAAATACAAAACTAGATTTCAATAAATAAAATCACACTGCAGGCTGCTTCTATTAATATAAGGAGGGTATTCTGTCAACTTACATATTTTTCAAGTCACAATGTGTTAATACTGAAGGTATGAGTGATGATTGTTCACAGCCATGTGGAGAAAAATAAATGACTCAGTCTTTGTTTCAGTCTGTGATGGTACTGTTAAGACTCTCTCATTTCTGATACTGCTCTGGTTTAACACAACCTAAGTACCTGTCATTCACCACCACCTCCTGGTCACTGTTGCTGCTCATAAATGTTAAGCTTCAGTCATTCATTCAAAAGAAGCAATGAAACAAACTCAACACAGTCAGTGCTTCCTAACAAACGTATTCACTGTTTCAGTTTAGTTGTACAGGAGAGTAACTTATAGGAGACAGGGTTGTCTCAGACCAGTGCTGCAGGAAAGTTCCCGTAGTCATTCAAACCTAAATCCTCTGGGGATCAGGACAGGTCAGGACTTTCTGTGGAAACCTGGCACAAAATAACACCTTGATAACCATAAGCTACAGCTGCTGATATTTAGCAGACAAATGAATGAGAAGAACACATGATCATTACAGATGGAGAACATATTTCTGCCTAATGACCATCACATAACAGTGCACCATCACTCTGCAATGTGCGTGTGTTCATCAACTCTCCCTCTCGCCCTCTGTCTCTCCCTCTGTGTCTCTCTCCCCCCCTTTCAGGTCTGGAGAAGGGCAGTCAGTACAGTTTCCAGGTTGCAGCCATGACGGCCAATGGTACCGGTCCAGCCACTGAATGGTACAGCGCTGAGACGCCAGAGAATGACCTGGATGGTAAGAACATGAGTGTGTGTGTGTGTGTGTGTGTGTGTGTGCATGTGTGTGTGAACCGCATGTAAATACCTCCAGTGTCCCGACAAGCACATAAATATTTAACCAGTTAAAGGCTAAGATGGATTGACGGAAGATTTGTGTCAGAGGAACAGGGGGCAGGGATACAGGGTGGGGGAGGGGCAGGGTAAAAGCAGAAGGTAACTGTGCGATCATTTCTAGGCAGTAAATAGCAGATGATCAGGGACTTATTTAAAATACAGCTCAGTCACTGTACATTCATAACATTTAAAACCTCCTCATGACTGGCTCAAACTGCATTAGTCTGATATAAAGCTGGTGTACTGATTACACATGCTGAATATAGTCAGATTCACTGTAGATTGTAATAAATACTGTTTAGATGAACATGTGGGTGAGAAAATTAGAAGTTGTGTGAAAACGTGTTAATCCTCCTGTCAACACAGCCATCAGCTGCTGTAAACATCATCTTCTAAATATATAGATCATCAAAATGACTCTAGTCAGTCAGCATGTAAGTACAACAAAGCCTCTCAGTTATCCCAGGTAGCTGATTTAATTTTATCGAATACTACAGTCTAATTAGACCACCGGGACAAAAGATAGAAAGAACGAAAGAATGAAATAAAAAAGAAAGAAAGAAATAGGGTTAGGGTTAGAAAGAGAGAGAGAAAGAAGGAAAGAAATAAGTCAACAAACAGAATTTGGTCATCTAATGATTTCTGGTGGAATGATTGGAAAAGCTGACCTCCGGCTGAAGCGCAGAATAGAATGTGCTGGTCAGGAAGAGGCTTCTGAGATGAAAAAAATATGAAGGCACACAAACACATCCATGCTAACTGTGTTTCGTGGCTGGGACAAAAAGAGACAGAAATCTCATTTCAATGGATTATCACTCAATAAAGTGACATTGAGCATCTCTCCCTGGAGATTGAGAGCCTGCTAATCTGATCTAGTCTAATCTAATCTGATGCTGAGGGAATAACACAAAGTGTTATTAGGGTTTACACGTCTAACATCTAATTAGCATCTGCTAGCTAAGGCTGCTCTAAGTACCTGCTATGGCAGCTGCAAACCGCGATAGCTGTAAACCTGCTGGTGATGGGACCAGGACTACAGATACGCTGAACTGAGGAGTCCTAAGAACTACAATGTCCATGTTATCTTCTTCTAGTTTAATGTCCTGTGTTTGTGGATTTGCAGAGAGTCAGGTCCCCGACCAGCCCAGCTCTCTGCATGTCAGGCCGCTGCCCAACAGCATCATCATGTCCTGGACTCCGCCCCTCAGCCCCAACATCCTGGTTCGCGGTTACATCATCGGCTACGGAGTGGGAAGTCCTTATGCTGAGACGGTCAGGGTGGACAGCAAGCAGAGATACTACTCCATTGAAAACCTTGGTGAGGAACGAGTGTTTGGAACGGAGGAGCTGTCAGCACAGTGACAGATCAAAGAGCCTAGCTTTGCACAGAGTAGGAAAGTTATTTTTGTTCAAGGAAACATTGGTAATATGTCATAGAGCATTTTATCTCAATCTGAAAGATTAAAAGAAAGGTAAATTGACCTCACTGTGATCAATAGATCTGCTGCTGGGATACCTCGAGGGCCCGCCTGATAGAGAGTTTAGCACTGAGCCTCAGTCATTACTTTGCTGTGTGCTATATGTAATCACTTCCCTCTCTCTAACTCTCCTGTCAATCTGGTTGTGTTTGCCAACATAAAGTCTAAAGTTCTGTCTCCAAACCCTCTTCACACTGATGAGAATTGAATTCTGGTAGAGGTAAACTGAATCTTTTTTTTTTTTTTGGCTAACACAGTGCCAGTATTGACAGAGATTTCCCCTGTCCCATTAATTCATTAAGATGATGAAATCTCTGTTTCATTACATCAGTAATTTGAAGGAATTTAATAAGAAAGCTGCTTGAGGTAGATATCTAATTTTGAGAGGCTGAAAAAAAGAAAAGGTCTTTCTCTAGTGACCACAGCAACCAATTTGCATGGCAAAGAAGACAATAACAAATTGGGTGATTTTTTTCAATGCAGACGAAAAGTCCTGTCTGCGGTCTCATAATAGACGAGTAATGAAAAAATAAGATCCAGCCATCATGTTGCATGCACACATGGGAGCGGGCGCACATATGTACACGCCATTTATAATTCATAGTGATCATTAATTCATGTGGTGAGGCGTCTGGGGAGCGGAGCAGACGTGTTTGTTTAACTGATGTGAGTATTTGGCGCCACAAGAAGAGAACATGCAGCATCATCACATCAAGAATGATGAGCAGTGGCAGGACAAACCGCCGCATGACAATCAGCTCATGTGTCTCCAGTCATCGCATCTCGGCATCCATCTGCTGCCTTCGTATGTGTAAAGAGGGTGTCAGGACTGAAGGAGGGGAGGAAGCAGCATCCATAACACCTGGAGGACACAGCTTTCACCACTTCACTGTCTGAGTGGAAAAAGTTAAATGTTGTGTTGTGGAATTAAACATTTCTCTCTATCTCCCCATCTCTCTCTCTCAGAGCCGAGCTCGCACTACGTGATTTCCCTGAAGGCATTCAATAATGCTGGAGAGGGAGTTCCTCTGTACGAGAGCGCAGTCACTCGGTCCCTGACAGGTACGATCACAAACCAGTCACACTGATCTGTGTTTATACTGTGCGTTCATATAAGACACTGATATGAAAGAGATATAATAAGATGTTCCATTTCAGTCAAGAGCACAATGACTGTTTTCATCTCAATATGGATCTGAATGGCACGTGCCTTGACTGCTGTTTATGATGGTTATGAGACCCAGTATTACTATTATTAGTATCAGTATCAGCTGTAGATGAGCCATGCTCATACTGGGAACATGATTTTAAGTTGGACTTGTAGAAGCAGTGTTAGTGCTGGGGGTAGCTCTCACATTATTAATAGTAGAAGTAGTAACAGTAGGTGTAAAGCACTTGAATATAAGGCTGTAAAAACAACCACCGATACACTGAATAACAGGATATTTTGTTTCGCAATACTGTATCGATTTTTATTAACAATTTACAGTCACATGCAAATGTATGTGATATGTAGGTGTGCCTCCTCCATGTCTCTTTTTGTGTGTGTGTGTGTGTGTGACTCATTAGCTCTTCCTGCAGACTATGAGCAGTAGAAGTGTGATAAATGTAACACATCCAACTCTCAGCCAAGTTTCATCTTATGAATTAAACAGCCGACCCGCTGCTGCTCACCAGCAGCCTGCAGCTGACATAAATCCTTTATTACTCTCATAAAAACGCCACATTTCTGAGGGTTTTCAACCCTCATCATGAGATGATAGTGACAGGAAAAACCAGCAACAGAGGCCACTCTGATCACCACAGCTTTTTAAACCTTCATTAGCGAATATTTTCATGGAGAAACTTCCAAAGACTATTTGTCACTGATGCTTGTTGTCTTTGATGGAGGTTTCTCTAAGAGAGGTACCCGAGATGAGAAAGAAGAGCAAGACAGAGGAGATAACAGTTGGATAGGGAAATAGCTGAGTGGGAATGGGAGACTGGGAGAGGGGGCAGAGAGGGGGTGGGGTGGGGACTTTTGATGGACTTTTGTAAAAACTCATGAAAAGAAGAGAGAAACAAAAAAAAGTTGAGACAGACAGAAATAATTAGAAGACAGACAGAGAGAGAGATTTGAGTTAAAGAATTGACAGTGAGCAGCAAACAGTCAGGGGCAGCTCAGGAAGAGTTCTTTCAGCACATGGTTCCTGTTGCATTGAACTGAAGAGACAGCTTTCTACACAGGCCACTGAGAAACATATGGTGTGGTTAAGAAAACCTGTGGTTGTGTGAAGTCATCACACATGGACCTGAGTGGATGTCCATGTTCTGTTGTACAGTCTGTAAAGATAAAGATGGACATCATGAGGGAGGAAACTGTGTAGAGACCAAATCTGTTTTCATACCAGGTTATAGACATTTATTTCTGCTGTAAATTTATCCATTTTAACATGGGAGTCGATAGAGACTGACTCACTGTTGGAACGACATCCCAGTGGTCATAAGAGGAACTGCAGTCAGCGTCATCTTTCAGCCTCTTAGATTGACACTTGGGGAACAACCTGGCCCTTTGCTGGCTTCATGCAGACTCTGTATTTCTTGTTTTATTTTGGTAGTACAGCCCTCCCTCAGTTAATTTCACCTGTTTCCTGTTCCCCTCTCCACCCTCAGTGTGTCAGGCTGTTCAGATCAGCTGGTCTGGGATGTAACATCAGTGTCTCCCCCTGGTTTGTTTCCTGTTTCCTGCATCTGTCTCCTGGTGTTTCGTTGTTCCACATCTGGAGCTCTGTAGAAACATTTGAACATGACTGTAGCTGTGTAAAGACATACAGTCTAACAGTCTAGTTTTGTGTTGTGACAGTCAGGAGTTAATAAGCTGAAAGAGGGTTTATTTATTTATATTTATCTTTTCATAAGAGCTTTAAAAAATGGCTCGTTAACAATAGGATCCTCGTTAATAGACTGCCCAGTCCTTGCCTTGTGGCCTGCACATCGCACAGCCAGAACTGATCCTCAACCAACTGCCAAGTTCCCACTTAATCAACTACTGGAGGACTGCAGAAAGAGGGAGAGGGAGGAGGGCATAAAACCAATACAGTATGAAAGGAGGGATGGATGGGTGGAGGGAGGGAGGAAGGAAGGAAGGAAGTGCACATGAGTAAAAAAGGAGGACTGGAAGGTTAGAGGAAGAATGGAGGAAACAATCAAGGTAGAGAGATGGGAGGGGTAAGAAAGGTGGTACAGAGGGAATGCAGAGAGATATGTGGAGTGGGGTAGAGTGCAGAAATATGGGAGGAAGGAAAGGAAGAAGAAAAGAGACCAAATGAAGGCTGTAATGGATGCAAAGAGAAAGAGGATGGAGGGTGGAGGGAGTACAGGAAAAAGTGCAGTGTGGGAGGAAGAGGAGGAGGAGGCGTGCCCCGTGTCTTCATTAGTATTCTGTCCTGACCAGAGCTTAGTTGTGATGCTGGACAACCAGTTTAACCATGACACCACCTGCCGCAGCCTGCCCCACAGCTCCACACACCCACTATATCAATCTCTTCCCCTCTCTCTCCATTCCTCCCTCTCTCTCTCCCTCTCAGTATCTCACCCATTGCTCTCTCTCTCTGTTGGCCTGCAGCTGTACATCTTTCTTCAACAGCAGCAGTGTTGACTCTCCCAGTGGTCTGGTTTACACAGCACATGCAACAAGCTGCACCTGCTCCATCTCTCCAAAGTGCTGCTGCCATTGCATGAACTCACGAGGCCGTCATTTCAACACCACAGTGCACCGTGTTCATTATTCAGGTGGTGTAGACAGTGGCAGAGAGAGCGGGACACACTGCGCTCCAAGAAAACACCAGCAATTAGACAAACACATCCACAACCTCTGCTAACACAGAAACACAGCAAGTCAAACTCTGGGGGACATTAACAACCAATGAACAAGCTACTAATTAGCAAAAGGCCTTCAGTGGTACAGCTGAAATAAACACTGTTTGCTATCAATCATCCACCCACTCACAGGAGATGATTCTACAACTTGTAATTAAATTCAGTGCCAATGAGTTGTTGTGAGTCCTCTATTTAGCCACCTTCCATGACCTTTACCAAATTATAGCTGCCAAGAGCAGACTCTGTGTGTTTGGAAAAAAAAGTTTCATTACTGGAAAAAAGTATGTCAGTCACCTGTGGACCGGACAATCCTGTAAAAACACTATCCAATCATTTTGATGGCCACAGACAAATTCATTGGATGGTGATGGGTCTATCAAGCTACTATCTGCCCCTCCCTCCCCCCTCCACCTGCACTAATCTCACACACGCTCAGAGTCTTCAACGATTTACAATACAGAAAAGATGACGTCAGAGCTAGGGCTTATGCTGGCTTGCAAAATTCAGCGAGACATGGCAGTTATGGCAGAAAAGAACAAGCATCGTGCGTTTCTGTGCTCTGGAGGCGTGGCTTCAGAGAGAAGTCTGAAGAAAGGGGCTTGGACTTTTGAAATGTGTATTTTCAAAATGTAGCCTGCTCAGACCGTTTTTTGTCTGGATTTCCTACTCTACATTTAGAGGACAGCTGGAGTTTTGTAGAAGCGTTCTTATTTCTGTAGTCGTGTCCATCAGTTGGATAAATACAGGTAACACTGACCCTAAATTTTTAACTGTAATCTGGGAGCATGCAGGTGAAGAAACATGAGCAGTCAGCAGATCTAATGGGAAAAAAGCACATTTTAGTTTCTATTCATGTCTTTGTTTACTGGAGGGGAGCATCTAGTGCCCGACTCACTTTGTGCCTAATTCCTCATCATTGGCCTTAGGTGAGTGTGTAGAGATGCTGTCATCAGAATGCTTAAGTGTCAAAGAAAAGGCTGCTATTAGAGCTGACACCCAACTGCGATGCCATTATGTCACTGTGACATTCAACTGATATAATAGGCTTCGTCCTTATTGTGTCTGTTTAATCACAACAGCACCGTCTGAAGAAAGAGAAAAAAGAAAACTTAACCTTCTCACTTACATTCAACAGCTCATAACTCTCCTCCATGCTGAGCATCACCAATGACCCCAAATGCATTTAGAGCAGTAGCAGCCCCGACATAGGAGGTGATATAGGAGGTCACCTAGGACACAAAATGCCAGGGGGAGTCACAAGAGCGGTTTGGGAATAGAATAGTGCTGCTTATTTTTTCTGGTGCAGTGGAATATGTCAGTGACACATTTTTGTAAATCAACCAAAACATATTTTTGATTACCAAAACAGACATACAGTCATCTTAGTCAGTCAAAGAGAACACTGTCTGCCATCAAGATCTGGTGCATGTAATTACTGCATGATGCAATTGTGCATCAGCCCAGGCTGTGGTCTAGGTCATGTTTGAGTTGCAGCTGCAAAATGAGTCCAAACACAACAACATTATCAGATGGACAGGGCAGCAAACAGTGCAGAGAAGAGAGGAACAGAGAACAATATAGACATAAGAATCAATGTGATTGTGAGCATCATTAATGTTTAGTTACAACCAAAAATCTCACCTACGATTTAGGAAAAATCATTTCTGAGTATATGAGGTTAGATTTAGTGCCCAAGCAATTAATCAGTTTTGGAAATAATCATTAATCAGCCAAAAGTTGGCCAGTAGACTCCGATGTTAACGCTTCTATTTTCACTAATAAAGTGCAGGGAATATGACTTTGTCTTACTCAGAAATGACGTCCTTGTGCTATGATTTATCCAGTCAGGGGGTGTCATGCTCAAATAAATGAATAATGGAACAGTTAACGTTACAGCTCCCTCCTTTACTGTTCAGCAAAAAAACACTGTGACACACTGATAATAATGTCACTTTACCATATAATCATAACCTTATGACTGAGCACATTACTGCTGTATTAACAGCAGCACACCCACTGTGTTTTTTTAATGTTGAGCAGGAAAAGGCCTTTCTGGTCAGAGTTAATTCATAATAACTTCATGGTTCAGAATGATGGAGGAAAGAAAATGTGAACACATGTTTAGAGGACATCAGAGTGGCCCATTTCAAATCACGTTTTACCAGTGACTTTTATGACGTTGCTTAACCACCTACCTATATGTTAGAATATAGGTAGGTGCTGCTTGTCCCACACAGTGATTTTTGACAATAAAAGTATTTGAGAGTAAAATGTTCTGCCTTCAATTTACATCTTTATAACAAGTGTTTAAGGGATCAAAAGCAGCTATTTGTTTTATCCTTTTTTACTGTAAAAATGTTATCACCATATTTGTCGGTTATCAGATTTTTTTTATTCCCCACATCAGCATCAGCCTCCCAAAAAAATCAGGCCCTAGTTAGTTCATGTACTCAAAGAGTGAATTAGCAAAACTTAACAACTACAGCAGCTGAATGCAAATGACTCATCACCCTACCACAGAATAAATATTATAATAATAAAACATCTACAGTGGCCATTATGCTGCATAATGACCTTCACTTTTCATACTTCAATCCATTCATTCACTAAAGAGACACTTTGAGCTCTGGACTTTGACTTGTAATTGGACTTTTCATTTATGGAAGTGAAGAAAAAAAGAAAAGAAAACTTCTTCCACCATTGTTCATTAGCAAACTTGCTGAATTCTTCATGTATCTAACACATGAAAATGTCCCTGCTCATTGTGGGATCTCTCTCTTTGTCCTGGTCTTCAGCAGGTTGACTGAAGCTCAGCCAGACTGAGATCAGCTGACTGACTCTGGCCAATAGAGGATATTCCACCTGTTCACTCTGAAAATCTGTCTGGCTGTATGTTCAGGATGGTTGTCCTGCTGAATGATGAAATGTCATTCACTGAGTATTGGTGCATTTGTCTGATTCTGAGCATAGAATGATCCCATGTACCTCTGAATCCATCCCGTTTCTTCCATCTGAAGTGAAATCATCAATAAATGCCAGTGTCTCAGTTCCATTGGCAGCCATACATGCTCAGGCCATAACACAACCAGCGCCCTGTGTGACAGATGAGGTGGTGGCTTTGGGTAATGAGCTGTTCCTTCTTTCTCCACACTTTCCTCCTTCCATCATGTTGACACAGTTTGTTTTTTGTTGCATTTATAGAACTTTGTTCCAGAACTCCGCCGTTTACTTTGGGTGCTTTCTTGTGAGCTGCAGCTGGTTCTTTCTGTTTTTGAGTTTCATCAGGTGTGTGCACGCTGCTCTGAACCCACTGAGGTTTTTGGGACTTCTTTTGATGGTTAACAAGCAACATGTGTGCTTTAATTCTTGAGAGCTTTCTTGACTTGCTGTGCCATCACAAAAAACTTTTTTCTCCACCATTCAAATGATCATGACATCATCCATAGGTTTCTAAAAGTGATGCGGTAACTGAGCTCAGGCCACTGAGGATTTGGTTCAGACAGTGGAGTTTAGTGTTTCAGAAGGGAAGAAAAATTGTCACTATAATGGCAGACGACTGTGAAATATGAAATCAAATGTTTTAAACTATCTGTACTTTGTAACAGCTGTCTGGCCTGGGAACAGAGAGTGATGGTGCTGGTGTAACAAGGAAGAGGCTGTTTGTTATGTCTCAACAGAGAGAGGAAGCCGTGGTGTGGTGTGCAGCTGCAGTGTAGATTATCACAATGATGACGTATGATGGCTGATGGAAGTGAACCCTGCAAACCTTTTCCCCCCAAGTGAAAAAGATCGAAAAAAGTCGGCTTGTTGCAGGTTTAGGCCTTGTCCACATGGAATTGGAACTTTTTCAAAACAATTTCTTTCTTGTTTGTTTTGAAAAAGTTTTCTGTCAACACAGCATTGTTTCAAAAAAAAATGTCCGCACACACGGATCCACTGAAAATGACTCAAAGCACTGTAGTACATATGCCAGGCCTGTAGGTGGCGCTGTAACGCTGCCACATAAATACACTAAAAACAGAGAAGAAGACGGAAAGCTTGCCCACTGTAAACAAACTCCAAGCGATATCGACTAATTGTTGGCTGGGAGTCGTGTCAGTCCAAATATGACGATGGAGGCTGATTTAGCAGACGCAGTATGAGGGACCTGGCAGTAGTCCACCGTGGTTGTTGTTGTTATTACTTTACATTTCGCGGTGTGGCTGTTTACAAAACATCAGTTTTGTGCGTCTACACAAAATGCTGGGGCGGCAGTGTGAGATTTACCCACTCTGGAACCTGTTTGCAAAAGCTACAGTTCTCATGGATTTATTTTAATTTTGTTTTGAAGAATTCAGTTATTTATTATAAGTTGATACACATCTACTAATGCTCCAAATATCCTATATGTTGTTTAACAATAAAAGACTGTTATCATACCATCAGAATCTCATATGGACCTAGGCCTACTTACATTAAAACAATACTATATTATCACGTAAGACACTGTGAGCTGTGTTTGGGTCTAAAGATGCATTAAGATTCAATAACACATTGAGACCACAAGCAATTCACTGTCACTGGTATGACTACGCGAGGCAATAAGACATCATATCTGTAATAATTAAAAGAGGTTATGAAGCCTTCATCTTCAACAACATTACAAGGTTTCACCTCATATGTGTGATATATATTTACCAAATGTGGACATTTAAGCAATTAGCTATACATGTAAGCTTATAAAACACTTAAACTATAAAATTTATCTCAAATTATGAATGCTCAGGGTCAGGCCCAACCCTCACTCCCCCTCAGCTTCACTCTGTCAACCACATATGGTTTCTTTCAAAAAAAAAAAAACAAAAAAAAAACAAGATGGCCATGGGAGAAATGCAAACTCTTGGTTTCGAAACTTTTCACAAATCTCCAGAATCTTGGAGAACTTGTCTCTGTTCCTCTGTGAATTTAGTGTCAGTGTCCCTGTCTCTTGATGTGAGCCCAGCCTGGTTCCATGATGCTGAGATGTGAGTTGTTCTGTATGACTCTAAGCTGCATGTTTGTCTGGGATCCTGCAATGAGGCTGAGCAGTTACAAATAATTTGTTAGTTACACTTCTAAAATCTGTCCGTGTGTGTGTGTGTGTGTGTGTGATGTTTAAAGGCACTGAGATAAAAATAGACGTTAAAAGCCTCATTTAGAGCAGCACAGAGACAGACAGAGATCAGCTCCCACTGCTCTGTTTTCCAGGAACAAATGAGAACAGAACCAGAAAAACTAAAACACCCTGAACTGAAATATCAAGTGTTGTCATCTCTTGGCTTTGGTTCTCCTCCTTCCCAGATGTATACTTATCTTAAATGTTTATACATTTTTCTTCTATGCTGTTGCATTATCTATTGTTTCTATTCTATTGAGAATATTTTAACTTTTTGCCTTTTTATGTGTAGCATATTTTCTTTGTTCTTATTTCATCCTTTTTTCTTCTTCTCTTCCTGTAATCTTGGTCAGAAACATTGAAACGAACGGTAACAAGCCTCGCTGAGATTTTCTGTATCTGCAGGCTGTTCCATGCATAAAGACCAACTCATGTCAATGACAGTGAACCAGATTACAGTGCTGTTTGCTTCCTAGTTTGTGTAAAACTATCTGTATCACTAACTGTGTTTAAGTTTCCAGTAGGTTTTCCTGTCAATAGAGGACACAGAGCTGGAATCAGCAAAGTGGCTTTTATATTTTGTTCAGGTCACTGTTTATTTCTGCTCATTCCAGCCCTCTGTTAGCATCTAATAGCATCTGCTAGGAGTTTTCTTGTCCTGCTGCCTTAAGGTTAGTTTATTTTCATAAACAGTGGAGCAGTTTCCACATTAACAACCACATACATTTTAGAAATGACTGTGATTATAGGATTGTTAAAAAAACATAACAAAACAAATTTAAATTTCAATCTGAAATCCTGTGTATGACTTTAGTTTAAGAAAACATGCTCAAATGTGTCTCTGAAAACACCTAAAGGCAGCATCTTTTATTGTCTGGAGCCACAGATCCACACTGAAGGGTTTCCTATGAGCTCATTCAGGTCAATCTAATCCGAGCACGAACTGTTTCTTAACTACAGGTCACAAATGACCAGTGAGGTTGTTGTGTCTGGGGTGATAATCCCCCGAATACAAACTATCTACGATGATCACTGAAAAAGTAATAAATGGCCAAATCCTGAGGCAAATTACATCATATAATGAATTAAAGAGAAGAAACCTGATGTAGTAGTGGACGAGAAGAAGAAACTGTTCCTGCTTTAAGAAAAAGAAAAACCCAGTTGTTCAAATGTTGACACACTGAGCTAGTGCTGGGTTCCCACTGGTTGCACTCTGCTATGTTTTATCCTTTGAGACCCAGTGCTTACTGGACCTATGGCTCCACTTCCTGTTTAGTGTGACATTTTTGTCTCTCACTGTCTTCTTACACTTGTCTTTCTCTCTCCTCTTTTCCCTTGTTTTTCACTTCCTCATCCACTCTCTCCTACCTCCCTCCTTTCAAACAATCATGGCTACTGCATGTCATTTCATGTTTTCTCTTACATATGCATGCTCAAACCGACATTAACCTGAATATCGGATTGTGTCGCTCATACCTTCCTATGTAAACCATAATAATCACGCACTCATTAAATGATATGATTTCATTTATCAATCCCACAACACCCTGGTTACCGTTAACCCCTCCCCCCAAGACCCCATAGACCCATCTGATGATGACGTTTTCCACCTCTTTGATAAATACCCCACTCCCATACCAGACACCAGCACTCCTATGATCCCCCCAGTGGGGGTCCAGGCTGTAGCTCTGTCCTCGGACTCTGTCCGAGTCTCCTGGGCTGACAATTCCATGACCAAGAACCAGAAGGCATCCGAGGTCCGGTACTACTCCGTCAAGTGGAAGACCAGCTACTCCACCAGTGGAAAGTACAAGGTAAACACAGACAGTCATTCTGTGGTGTTTACATGTTTGTGTATTCTGAGTTTGCGTCATTGTTTTTACAGACAGGTTGGCAGCACTTGAATCAACAATTGTTTAACTTTAGGCTTTCAATGACAATTCTGAAGAGAACTTAAAGGGATAGTTCAGTTCTTTTTTAGTATAGTATAATATCTGCAGTAGAAAGGTCTCTGCCCCCCCCCACTAAGAAGTACTGGTGCATCATGCTGCAGTGAGACACAGGCAGTGAATGGTTGTGAATAGGGAACAATTCATCAGCATATTTTTGCCGCCTACTAGAAGTCCCGTCTCAAAATAATACACCAGTTTAAGAGTATGATATAAAGTGTAAATTTACAATGTATCAGCTGGTCGGAAAAAAGTTAGTTTATCAGGAACTATCCAACTCACTCAGTATTCCTCTCCCTGCCTGCGTGGAGGAATACTGAAACAGCTGATAGATCCAAGGAAGGAACAGTGGTGAACCGGTTCTGTCAGAACACACAGTGCATCACAGTTTGTTGTGTATTTGGCAGCAAAAGGGACCAACACAGTATTAGACAGGTGGTCAGGATGTTATGTCTGATCAGTGTATGTCTGGCAGGTTTCTTATCTCAGCTCCCTCTCAGGATTAATTCTGATGATTTTCTTTTGTGAAATCCAGCATCAGCCTCTGCTCCACTGTGATGTTTCATTATGAGAGCTCAGACGGCCATTAGTCAGATACAGCCTGTTCAAAGCCACTGTGAGCTCTGAGTGGGAGGAGTCCTCACCGCGGTGACAGTGGTGTTTGTCTGAAATGAAACGCTATACAAGTTTTTGACCACATGTTTATTACACCCTCAATTTTCTTCTAATTACATCTGAACGAGACATGTTACCACAGCAACTCCAACACCTGCAGCTGTTTGATTATCAGCTGAAGGGGATTTAATGTCACACCTGCCATCCTAGGTGCCGCCTGCTCTCATTTATGGTATATCTCCCCTCTTTTAATAAAGGAGCCACAGACACGCTAATAAATAAACACGGAGGATTATTAGGTTTTACAAACCAGAGTCACTCTGATCAAAACACAATGCACCGGAGCTCAATATGTGTCTTTCAGAAGCTTTCACTGATAAAGACATATCCTTAGAAATATCATCAGTTGACAGAAACAGCTTCAGTTGTTTGGAAAAATGACATAGTAAAACTTAAATTGGAATGATTTAGATTTTTTTTGTTTTCAAAACAAGATCAAATCCCTTACTTATCTTTTCATGTTCTTTTCTTCCAACAAAACTCAGAACTTAAGAAAGAAACTTAGCCAATAATCTGAACACTGCCTCAAAGAGACTGGAAATGGGAAATCTATACAAGGGCAGACAACCTCACCTTAATAAAGCACAGATGGGGGGAGATGGAGAGAGAGAGATGTCTCTACTTCCTCTTTTCTCTCCATCAGAATACATTTTCTTGGTGGCACAAGGATGAACAGAGGCAAACCAGCTGTCTCTATACCACAAGTAAAGGAAAAAGTATATGTATGTGTACATGCACAACCTCTATAGATATATAACGTCTAAGACTGCTTTTCAGTAACTTGAATAGGAACCTCCATGATGCGTGTTTTCAGTCTTTATTCTAGTGATGTTTAAATTCTCCTCCTATGTGTCTGTGTCTTCAAGTCTGCAGACACCACAACGCTCAGCCACA
Organism: Caranx ignobilis; assembly: GCA_021432705.1. Lineage (NCBI taxonomy): Eukaryota > Metazoa > Chordata > Actinopteri > Carangiformes > Carangidae > Caranx > Caranx ignobilis. The sequence continues at coordinate 2,051,420 of MU269987.1, read as the reverse complement.
CTGTCACCGGCCTCAAACCAAACACCATGTATGAGTTTGCTGTCATGGTAACCAAAGGCCGCAAGTCTAGCACGTGGAGTATGACAGCGCATGCCACAACATATGAAGCAGGTATGTCTCTATTCAACACACTCACACTTGTTTTTTCTTGTATCCTTGTAAAGACCCCTTTGGTAGAACACATTCTCTGGCTGAGCTCTAAATCCTAAATCCACGTCTAAACCCTCCCAAAATTCCCTAAACCTATATACATGAACATTACATCTTTCCAACCATCAACAGTGCTAATGCTTAATTCCTAAGGACAGGTTGGATGGGATGGGTAGCACATTTGTTTATAATGGCCATGCTGTACTTTGATTTGATGATAAAAGTCATATCCAGAAGTGATGGTCTGTATCTCTGTGGTTTACCAATCCCTTTGGATGTTTGTCCCATGGCTGCCTTTTCTGTCCCCTGTGCACATTTGGGTCACAAGCAATCACACGTCTTCTTGGAGTATTTTGATACGAAAGTGGAGACTGTGCCCCCATCTCATCCTGCCCTGGGCTTTCCTGCCTGCAAGCAGGTCTCTAGTCTCTTAGCTGTAACTCCACCGTCTTGGACTGCAGCTGGTGACAGCTCTTGTTCTGCTCCGGTGGAAAATTGTTCCAACTCGCCGACGCTGCGGAGCAGAATGAGGACTGCTGTCTCCAGCTGCAGTTAGCCGTTAACAGTGGTTAACAATGGTCTCATTAGCAGAGATTGAACTTTTGAAATTCTATATTCAAATACAGCATCTGTTAATGATCCCTGAGCAGTAGCTCATATGAATTACCTCACCTCTGCTGCACACTGGGATGAATATGATTGAGCTTGGTGAATGAGACTGGTAATTATGGAACCAGTGCTATCTACCATTAAGTTTAGGTTAATGTGTTCTTATCAAACTACTGTTGATGGATTGTTAAGTTTTAGATTGTGTGGATGATTTTCCACTGACATTTAAAACACCCACTAGTGAAGTTCACAGGATTTCCTCTGGAGGATTTGAAGTAACTGGGATAAACAGGAGTACACTTTAACAGCAGGTTCAGGAAACATAGATTCACCAAAGTAATACGGGCGCTGAACTTCATCATCTGTCTAACCCTGAGCAGAATTTTCTTTTAACAAGGTGTTTAACAACACAGAAGTAATGTTTTGGTGCAATGAGGTATGGAGAAACTCCACTCTCCCACTCAACAGCATGACAACAGTCTGCAACAATGAAACCCAGCCACAGACTCAAATCAAAATGTCAAGGTATCCCCTTCAGGATGTTTACAATCATGTTTGTTGGATTTGTCATCCAATTAAGTGTGAACAGCATTACCCCCGCCGGCTCCCCGGGGCCTACTGGAATACATTGACATTCATAGCAAGCAGACGGACTGTGCCCACTCCATCCCAGCAGTGATCCACCAGTGCTGGACACAAACACTCACCTCGTTCTCAGAGAAAAACACTGATATTGGTCTTTACAGCTGCTCAGAACACCTCTGCCTTGCAATTGGAAAAAAAACACCCACTGAGTCTAATGAGTCTAAACACAGGCTGAGTTTCATAATACCATCTTTCAGCAACCTTGATGTGGAGACCTAAAGAAATGGCAACATTTTTTTTTTTTTTTTTATTTTTTGGATAAGTAAACATTAAGTCCATTCTGATTATGTTAGTTAATCAAAATTCAGAATCCACCTTGCCAGCTGATTGAGCTGTAACTGAAGGCTGCAAACCTGTGTGTACTTTGAGACGGTTCCTTCTTAACCCTGAATCTGAACAGTATGGTTTTGATGAAGTGGGCGTCAGCAGGGTTTATTGTTTTAATATTGATGTGCATCTAGATGCTCTGTACTGGTGAAGAATGATGTTAGCATGCTTAACATAATGTTTCCATGACATGGGCCAATGTTGTTTACAGCTGCTCTCCAAAGTGACATATGTCTGATCTGACACTTATCGGCAGTGATGTGATGTTTTCAATGGAAAGATCAGACAATATTTATTATTTCATTTACAAATGCTGGAACCATGACTTTCCCCTGCAGGTATGTGCACAGTGTGTCCCTGTTATTCCAAATTTTAAGCTCCTCTCTAACCAGGAAACACACCACACTAGAGCTCTGATAAGCTGCCACTTGGTTTCCTGAGGAGAGGTGAGGAGAAGAAAGTCCTGAGTGCTTGATATTCTCACAACAGGAGACAGAGAAATTCTCTACAAACACAACAGATCATTGAATAGAAGAAAACCAGCAGAAAATCCTCAGTCGAGCTCAGTTACACTGACATTATACTGAGTTCAGAAACTTCAGGTTCACACCTGTCTTTTCCACTGGCAGAGGTACAGTATGTCTGCTGTCCACTGGGTGATTACTGAGTGCTCAGATGAACTTGTGAACACTCCATCCACTCCTCTGATCACATCATCTCCTTCTATCATCTTTTTTCGGCCCTCTTCTTCCTGTTCACACATAATTATAGCTCCAAGCTCTGCCCCAAAAGATCTGACAGTCATCAGTCGTGAGGGACGGCCACGTGCCATTTTAATCAGCTGGCAGCCACCGATGGAAGCGAACGGACGGATCACAGGTGAGTGATCATGCAAACACTGAATCCACAGGTTATTTAGATTTTCAACAAAGCTGCAGGTTATTCTACACTTTACAGCTTAATTATGGCTAATCCTTTCTTACAACATAAGGAAAATGTTCACAGTACACAGTGTAAGACGATGGTTGCTGCCCTGTGTATCTACACACACACACACACACACACACCTTCCTGCATTGTTCTCTCTCTCTTTCTCTGGGCGATCAGCGCAGCTGTAAACCCGTCTGTTTTAACGAGCTCTGCTCCTCCTGCAGCATCCCTGAGCGAGAATCAAACGCTCCCTGCAGGGACAACAGCACAAAGCAGCACAACACACACACAGAACAAGTCATGTTAGAATTTATATATATTTTTTATGTGTGTAATTTCATAAAATTTGTTTGTTCTACATCCTGTAATGGAACTTTCTGCACATTAAATCTTTAGTATTTATGTCTGCGTTAGTCTTATATTACAGTAGTATTTTTTTTTCACAGCCCCAAGTCTTTTATCAGATCTTAGTTGTACATGAGGGAATGTGCACCTTATTTAGTGCTAATGTGAAGGAGCAGTTTTCTCCTCAAACAGAATAAGAGCATGCTGATGTTTTTTAAACGCTCAGACATCATCATCTGCACTCTCCTTGATCACACCATCATCTTGTTCTGTTAAACCTGTTCATCTCATGCCTTCTTGTCTGACAGGCTACATCCTGTACTACACGCTGGATAAGAACATGCCAATAGACGACTGGGTGATGGAGGCGATCAGCGGCGACCGGCTGACCCACCAGGTCGTCGATCTGAACCTTGACACTGTTTATTACTTCAGGATTCAGGCCAAGAACGCCAAAGGAGTCGGCCCGCTGTCTGATCCTGTCCACTTCAGGACTGCCAAAGGTCTGCCATCTGTGTGTGTGTGTGTGCGAGCGAGACTGAAGATCAAGACCTGCTATATCTGTAAATACATTCCTGTGTTTTATATTTTATAAGTTTCCTGACACTCTGTTTCTCCTTCAGTGGAACATCCAGACAAGATGGCCAATGATCAAGGTAAACTTCTTTTTTTTTCCCTGTGTGTGTGTGCGTGTGCAAGTTTGTGTGTGAATCGTAATCAAATCACATTTAATATTAACATCATCATTGTGCCTGTGTCAGAGCTTTAAAACTGAAAATCCTCTAATTAACTTTGAGCTGACAAACCCTTTAACACTAACCCTGATCACGTCATCTTTATCTCACATCAGATGATCTTAAAATAAATTCCAGTGAGCTGTAGTTCTTCAGTTAACTGTGATTTCTGTCAAACATGTTATCAGCTTGACTTTCATCATTATGTTTCATCTCCCTGTTTCATCTGTCATCTCTTTTCATGTTACTTTTCTTCACATCTTCAAATGATCAGTGTGAACTGTGATGTGTGTGAGAGCACATGTTGACTAAACTGTTAATGTATCTTCTAACATAAGCAGATTAGTCTTTGATCGCTTCACATGTTAATGAACAAATTACAGCAGGACACACACAGTGAGCGCAATCCTGTCTATCAGTCTGCTTCAGTGATAGTTCAGGTTATATGACGTGGGGTGTATGAGTGGCTGATCCAGAGTCAGTGTATTACCTGCAGTAGATTCAGATCAGTTCCTAGTTAAGAGCTGCAGTAGGAGCTTGTCCCCATTAATATCTCTTGAAGTGCTGCTTTATTTCAAATATTTTCACCACTTTTTCTGTCCTCTACTTTGGAACAACATGTTGTGAACTGTTGAGCGACTGTATTGCTCCACACAAGGACGCCATTTTTTCTTGTCCACGGGCCTGATTTACCTAAAAGGTTTGGAGAGGTTTGGATTGCATTTCTTGAAAAGAGCGAACAAAACAAAAATAATGGCCCCTGTCTTAATTACACTTTAAAAGCTGTGTGGAAATTGGTAAATTAGGGCTTTTTTTTTCTTTTTCTTTTCCAACAAAGAGTTCAACTTGAGGAGCTGCTCCAGGTAATAATGAGAAGATGCTGCTGTGGTCTTGGACCTGTATTTGATAAAATGTCACAATTTTTCTTTACCCTTTTACTACCTATTTATTTTAAAGTACACCCTTTATTCAGCAGATAAATCAGACCTGTGGTTAAGGCAATCTCGGGAATAGCTAACATCACGAGCAATTTCAACCCAACTGGTTTTTAGCATGGGTGCTATCCTGTTCCTCCCCCCGCTGAGGTCCTGAAGAGAGTGACTACCAGTAATCCACAGTAACCAGAAATCAGAATTGATACAAAAACTGAACTGTGTTGTTATTGTCAAGACCACCAAACCATACCGAGACAAGACAAGGCGCTGGCATGACCGCACATCGTTCTGCTAAAAAAGCATCATTTAGGAATCTGGGTAAAATAACAATGGATATACAGAATATACAGAATGACAGAGGATAATTCTTTGAGTGTAAACATTGTAATTTTATATCACTGACCTTTAGAGAGGCTCAACACCAGGGCAGAATAAAAAAGAAGGTTCAAACACATTAATGCTGCTAAAGTATGTCTCCACAGTCACTCACAGATTGGTAAATCTGTCAGCATATGACCTGTAATCAACAGAGACATTAGGCAGTTTTCATAATTGTCAAAGATGTACAGAAAGCAAAAGCATCCAAGGGATGATATGAAATGTATACCATATTTACTTGTAACATGGTATGGATTAAACACAGTAACACAACAAAAAACCTGCTAATAAGGTTGTTTCAGATGGTTACTGAAGCATAGGCTTTAGTAACAGCATCTTAATTATTTGAAGTTATTAAATAACCTTGAGACAGACAGAGTGAGCAGCAGATGGAGAAAAGAGTTGGTGCTCTCAAAACACACAGCACACACAAAAGAGCTGTCAGCTTCTCACAAGGTAAGACGTTGAATATTCTGTGTATTAAAAATCCAAATGATCCATGTTCAGCTTACACCCTTGAACGGTACTTATAAATAGATGAAGTATTATGTGTAATAATGAACCTCATGAAAGTGGAGGTGTATTATACATTCATGTCTGAATGTGAATGTAGAATGTGTATTCAGTGTTTTTCACCCAAGTGAGGGAGAGCCAGAGCAGTGCTATGTGGCAAAGGACAGAAATATGACCTAACACTACCACAATAGTCTACCACTGACCAGCACTGCATTTATATAACTTCACTACTCCAATGTACTTTTTGCCAGTAACGTTGCCTGTGGCAGCTAATTAGCAAGCTAACCTTATAGCTTCTGGCACATTAAGATGGCTTGCACAGACAAGTAGTTAGTCATGTGTTGAAGTTTTTCCAGTGTTAAAAAAGGAAGAGACAGGTAATTAATAACTAAATGAAGGCTGTTTGTAGCTTTGCTAGCTTGACACTTGTTTTTGTCAAGGCGATATTAAAAGTTTGGCGTGGTCCCAGTCGTCTCAGTTTAAGTATCTTTAAAGTTTACAGTTCACAGAGTGCTTTTTTTTCTTTCCACTTGAGTTCCAGAGAAACTCTGTGTTTTTTGTTCACAGTATATTTATTGGAAGTTTTTTCTTTTTTTTTCACATAATAAAAGATAATGAAAGATACAGGATAAAGTCATGAGGGAAAAATTCAAAAATCAAAACAACGGGGGGGGGGGGGGCAAGCCTCATAAGGAACAGTAACAACAACACGTGCATACAAAGAGGAAAATAAATAAATAAAATGAAAGGGGGGGGGTTGTAATGCAGAAGAAAATATAGAGACCCAGTATGCATGCAAGGATGGACATGTCCAAAACATAGGAATAAGAAATTCTATGTGTTTGAGTACAAATGCGGTCGATTCTGAGACGAGAAGAAGTCCAGGTCCAAAAAGATACAGACGAGGAATAACTGTGTGAGCAATGACAATCTTTCTGATGTACTGAAGTTGACCTTGCTGAGAATTTGTTCCATAATAATATTTTTTTAAAAAATACTGTTCTTTGGAAAATGTTTAGAATAAAGAAAAGAAAGACAGAAGACAGAAAAGAAAGTAGGATAGAAAGTGAGAAGACAGGAGAGAGTTAAATAATGTCAAATGATAGGAGATATGATGTGAAGGAGAGATGAGCCTGGCAGGACGATGGCAAAGATTTCAGTGCTGTTAGTCGTTTGTAGAAATCAGTTAATGTGTGTGAAAAGTGTGAAAACTACAACTTTGTTTTCTCTTTAATTGAATATATTTTTCACTTTATGCAAACAGCCTCCACTCATCAAGCCCAGGGAAAGTCATTTGTTCATTACGCAGAGAAAATCATTTTTCTTCAGCCAGCGAGAAATAAAAGGAGCGCGAGGGAGAGGGCAAGACGAGACCGCTGTAATTATTAATGCAGATATATGAGAGGCGATGGAAAGGAGCTGTTTACCATATTTAAGTTCATCAAATTAACTCCGACATAATTAACGCTCTGTTGTGTGGTTCTATTCATCAGCCGCAGCAAACAGCAGCAGAAGGGGACGTGATGCTAATGATCCCCACAAACTTTTTCAGAGCGCTACAGGAAAGTCTCAGTTCTGCAACAGCTCTGGAAACATTATAACAGTTTTGTAGCTTTAATGTTTAATTTGGTGTTTTTTAGGGGGGGGGTTCTTTTAAACTTTGGATTGAAAGTGTAATGAGAGTTGTCATCAACCAGAAACAATGATCCATTCTAAAGTTGTAGAGCTATGTCACTCCCCCACATGAACATCCTCTCAGGGACAAAGCACACGTCCTGCATCCTGCTGTTCATTAAGTAAGATGATTGTTGATGATCTGACTCAGGTCTGGAACCTTCAGTTGTCAGCAAAAGGTACAAGCTGATTCCAGTCTATTGTTCAGGCTAATATACAGAGGTAAGATAGGAGTCATTGCGATTTACAGATGCGTCCCGTGCAGCTGGACTCAACTGAGGCTGGGAACTGGTGTCAGGGTGTTAAATGGTGCCGTTTGTCACTGACAAGTACACATGTGTGTGTGTGTGTGTGTGTGTGTGTGTGTGTGTGTGTGTGCGTGCGTGCATGTGTGCGTGTGCAGTATGTCCACATGTACACACTGCAGTCCCTCTCCATATAAATCAGAAGTGTTGTTAGGGGTGATGGAAGATTGATGCTCAGCCTGGTTACTGTGGAGGTTCAGCTGTAAACACATTCCCTCACTAACTTAAACAGTTGAATCCACATACAAAGCCAGAGTGACTTTAACCACGCTGATTTCTAAAACTTCAAATTGCAAGAAAGAATCCAATCCGTTTAATGTTTTGTGGGAGCAGGACTGAGCCCCAGCTGCAGTTGGACGGTGGCTTTCAGCTTTAATTTGCGGGAGAATTATGTATCATATCTGGATTTAAGTGAATTTCAGATGTGAAGGTCTTAAGATTCTGTTTCCTGGCAGGATCGACGCTTTTGAGGTTTTGAAATCTCTCACATCAGTTTCCAGACTCTGTTCTCTGACAACCTCTGTGATGACCTGCTTCTGACATCCTCTACAAATCCATTCTTCCAGTGCTCCATGTTCACCTAAAGGCTCACCTGCTGTTCTCTCAACTGGAGCAAAAACAAATGAAAGCAACCTGCCAAAAATCCTTACTGTTGCTGAAAAATAAATCGAACATACTGATTTTCATAAGGAAAGTATGTGATCAGTAGATGGGAGTGAATATCTCTGGTTACCTTCAAACGGGTTACCGGGGTTAATTGTCTGGTGTCTACAGCCATTTGATTTTTTCAAATCAAAACAATACATGTGTACATCCCACCAACGGCTACTGCTGAAGTTCCATGTGAAGTTCTCCATGAAGTCGTTGCTAGGATACAGACTAAACATCCTGAGGCAGCTGACTTCAGTCATGTCTCCCTGATGGACTCGCTGAGGATGTGGTGGAGAGATACACGCTGGTGGAGGCCATTCTGAACAACTCAGATCATCCTCTTCATAACACCTTGATGGACCAAGAAAAGAGTGGTGGTGGACGGCTCCTCTCTCTTCACTGCAGGATGGAGAAATATAGAAGATCCTTTGTACCTTCAGCCATCAGGCTTCTTCATTTTTCTGCAAATGGTTGATGAGCTGACAGACAAATGAATTTCCCTTTGGGGATCAATAAAGTCATTCGTATTCGTATTCGTATTCGTATTCGTATTCGTATTCGTATTCGTATTCGTATTCGTATTCCAGAGGTTTTCAATGGGGTTCAGGTCTGGAGATTGGGCTGGCCATGACAGCGTCTTGATCTGGTGGTCCTTCATCCACACCTTGATTGACCTGGCTGTGTGGCATGGAGCATTGTCCTGCTGGAAAAACCAATCCTCAGAGTTGGGGAACATTGTCAGAGCAGAAGGAAGCAAGTTTTCTTCCAAGATAACTTTGTATGTGGCTTGATTCATGCGTCCTTCGCAAAGACGAATCTGCCCAATTCCAGCCTTGCTGAAGCACCCCCAGATCATCACCGGTGCAAGACACTGTGGCTTGTAGGCCTCTCCAGGTCTCCGTCTAACCATTAGATAACCAGGTGTTGGGCAAAGCTGAAAATTGGACTCATCAGAAAAGATGACCTTACTCCAGTCCTTAACGGTCCAATCCTCATGGTCTTTTGCAAACCTCAGCCCGGCTCTTCTTTGCTTCTCATTGATGAAGGGCTTTCTTCTAGCTTTACACGACTTGAGCCCTGCCCCTAGGAGCCTGTTTCGAACCGTTCTTGCTGTGCACTTCACCCCAGCTGCCATTTGCCATTCTTTTTGTAGGTCACTTGATGTCATCCTACGGTTTCTGAATGACATTCAAATGAGTTGACGGTCATCCCAGTCAGTGGAGAGTCGTTTCCGCCCCCTGCCGGTCTGTAGCTTTGTTGTCCCCTGTGTCTGCTGCTTGACCTTGTTCTTATTAACCACTGTCTTAGAAATTTTAAGGATGGAAGCAACCTGATGCTCGCTGTATCCCTCTGCCAGTAAAGCCAGAATTGAACCTGTCTTTTCCTCACTCAAAACTTTCTTTTCAACTCTTTTGGCATGGTCAATAGTTATTATTTGATTGCAATTATTTTTGAGGTACTACTAGCACTGTTTTTGCCATCCAGCTGGTCCTATTGCAACAGGATAGTGATGAACAGCAGTGTTTTTTATACTTTTCCTCCTTAAACAAGATTTGGTTCAGGTGATCACCTAATCAGTACCTCATTAAGCAGAGTGAGGTGTGCTTGTGTTGGAATTCAACAGACGCTGGAATGGAATGGCTGTCATACATGTAGAGATGCTGATTTCAGGAAAAAAATGCAGTGGTCTCTTAATTTTTTCCAGAACTGTATATTAAGCCCCTGCTCTCAATAAGAGATGATCAGTATTGGTATCGATGGGAACAGTACAAGGTTTGGACATCCCTTCCAGGAAAATCTGCCACTCTGCTGTCTCTCTGCTGCTGGATGTAAGGATGACTGTTTGTCCTGTGATACAGTGGTGATCAGTCCAGGGTGGAACCTGTCCTCACCTACTGTCAGGTGAGATCGGCTCCAGCTCTACACAACTCTTTGAGGAAAGGCAGCATATCTCAAGGGTGGATGGATTAAAAAAAATCCCCACTCAGTCTGAGATATTTGACCCCCCCACCCCCCCTCCGAGTGTCTGACACCCTCAGGCAGTTCTCCATTTTGCACTAGTTGGTAATCTGTTCCTGTGCAGAACAGTCACTTTTAGATATGTGAGGGTGGAAATGCCCACAAGTCATCAGTACAGGAACACCTAAAGATTTGGACTCAGTGCAACAACTATACACACATACACCAACACTTCACATATGACATGCATGTGTATGTGTGGATGCACCATGTCATTTCATTAGCTTCTGAATGAGGAACCAATGTCTGTGTGACCTCACTTTCCCATCAGTAAAATAACTTTGACTTCTTTGTCTTCCAGGCCGAGGAGGAGACCACAGCTACTGGCCGTCTGACACCAACCTCATTGACAAGAGCAGCATCAATGGTAACACACACACACACTGTTCCTCTCCGTAAGCGCATGTGACCATCAGAGAAATAAGTGTATGTGTGTGTGTGTGTGTGTGTGTGTGTGTATGTGTATGTTTCTGCAGCACCATCAAAGCCTCACTTCTTCACTCACTCGCCTCACTCTGCTCTGTCATGTCTAAACTCCCTTCCTTCCTCAACTCACTACATCCTGACTCCTGACTCTACCTGTTAATGTCTGATTTACAGTTCATTGGCATCACTTGTTGTTGCTGAGTTACCACCAGCAGGAAAAAATCTTCAGACCCAGTACCATAGCATAAACAGTGTTTTTACAAACTGGAACAAATTTATCATTCTGTCATTTCTGAGGAGCAGGATTAAAAGTGCAGTGGCACATAAATCTTCAACGTATAGTTTTTCAAAGCAAAACAACAATAACAGATTTATCATGTTAGTAGTCACTTAACACATTACAGCAGGGGTGTCAAACTCATTCCACAAAGGGCGAGTGGCTGCAGTTTTTGTTCCAACCAAGCGGCAGTGCACAAGACCTGACTCAGATAATCAACTGATCTCAGTTGTCAGACAGATGATTGGTCAAACTGTGTGCTCGTGATTGGTTGGAACAAAAACATGCAGCCCCACGGCCCTTTGTGGAATGAGTTTGACACCCCTGCATTACAGTAACAGTATGAAAGTAATAAAAATGTAAGCGTAGGGTGTTTAATACAAAAATACAGTTGTAACTATGTAAGACATGGTTGTGTTCAAAGTTGTGTTGTGTTGTGTTCAAAGCACTGCACTGTACATGAAATTTCTGTTCATTATGTGAGTATAGGCAAATTAATAACAGTGTGCATACACCATTAACATCTACCAAGAATCATTATTCATTCATTATCACTAATTCTCACTATAATTCAAATGTTACCTTGAGATCACCTAGAGTAAGATAATGCTCATACTGTTTATACTCAAGTAATACTCAGTTTAAAATCAGAGATATCAAGAGGAACTATGCAGGATTTTAGCTTAACTATGCTACATGTTTACCTTCATGAAACAGCTTCAGAGTAATTGTGATGGTTAAATAAATGACTTGTAACTTGGTACAGGGAGAATGGAGGCTCTCTGCCTTCCACCTGGTGTCTCTTGGCTGAAAAACAACCTTGTAAGATCAGAGCCTCCGCACCGGTGTCCCAGCTCTCATCTCAGTGGCAGAGGGACATAAACGCACCCCGTAACCACCCTCTTGTTTATGACAGATAAGATGAGACAAATCTACACACTGTAATGCGTATATGATAAATAATGTTATCCAGCGCTCCATGGATTGCTTTTTCGTCGCTTCGTTGAAAACAAATGCACATTTGGAAGGGCGTTAGACTTGCACAGTTCCTCTACAGGTAAAGTTAAACCTGATTATAACAAATTTCTCATTTCTGCTGGAAGAAAAAAAATTCAGTTGCTGTGTGTGTGTGTGTGTGTGTGTGTGTGTGTGTGTGTTTCTGAATATGGCTCTTAGCATTAGTTGGCACTGTTTCTGCTGCTGCTGGAGGCAACCATAAATCTGTCCCCTGTGACCTCCAGCCTCCTCTGGCTTTATGGAGGGTCATCCAGGCTTTATGGAGGGTTCATCAGCTCAGCACTATTTCATCTTTAACACAGTATTGGCCTTTTTGTCGCAGAGCTTCCTTTAACTTGAGAATGACCTAAACAGAAGATCCAGAGGACTCTGTATCTGGTCTGTTGTTGTGATGCGGTGACAGTATCTGAGCAGAGGGAGGAGGAGGTCTGGCTCATTTTTTCCCCCATTTTCTCCAGAGAGGTTGGTGTTCGTATCTGACAGGGCTGAGAGCATCTTACTGCACACAGCAGAAAGCAATTAAAGTTAAAAATATCACAGCTCTAAGCAACAGAACTTTGTGATGCAAAATACTTTTAATAGATGAGATTAACATTTCTAACCCTCATATTCCCTGAAGCCTCACTTAAGTCAGTTTCCTCTCTCTTTACTCACACTGTAGTGACCACAAGGGCTGGGCAGGCACAAACACCAGACAGAAACCAGACACAAATTAAGCACACCACAGTGTTCATAAATTTGGATTTTATGTCCCAGAAATATAATTTTATATTCAGCCATATTGATGATCCCTAGAAGTCTCCAGGACCCATTCATGAAACTGTAAGTATTTAAAACAAAAGATAATATGTTCAACATAAGGCCGCTGTTCTTACAGGAAGTGTGTGTGATGTTCCTTCCTCTGGTTTTATACTGACCACTTATGTGCCATTCTACAGCAGTAGATATGGAAAGAGCCAGTGTTTCCACATCGTGTAGCTGATCAGGTTAGTTTCTCTGCTGCGGTTTTCAAGGGTTATTTCCACAACCTGTCGCCCTCTTGTTGGTTTGTTGATGTTGTAGCTTTAAGCTGCTGAGAGCTTCTAATTTATTCCACACAGTGTCTGTAAAGCGCTGGGGGGTTCAGTGCCTCACTCAAGGGCATCTTAGCAGAGGCTGTTAATGCTCCTGTTATCATCACAAATAGATTTTTTGCTGGTGGGTCAGTTTTGACTTCCTGTCTGTCAGTTACTGCTCCTGTCATTTATTTTAGTCAGCCCTCCCTTTTGCATTTCGCAGCCCAAGTTCAGATTGGTTGTACCAAACATCTTATATTTCCTATCACTGCTACAGAATGATGTAGCTCTTTGTAGGAAACTTCCCAGGAAGTTAGAAGGAAATCACAGGCACATGTAAAAAGGTTTAAAGGTTTTGTTTCTAAACAGGAGGACTCTGCAAATTTTCTCTACTCTACCAGGAAAAACGTTCTGTTGCAGACATACTGAATCATTTATTAATTTATGAAATCGACTTCAAGCAACCACAGTCCAACCACAGTCTGCAAATTACCCACCAAACACACGTGATGTGAAAACTTAAAAAATTCCAATAAATATACAGGAGTCCATGACCTCTGTATCATGGTAGCCACTGGTCATAGAGGGAAATGCACTAATGTTATTAACAATATTTAGAGTTGCTATGAAAGTGTCCCAGTAGGTTTTAACATTCATAGTGAGTCAGCATGAAGAATACCAGGACCCTGAAACTGAAGCAAGAATATGCAATTCAGCCATTGTCACATAGTGGGTTCCTCTCTCTCCTCCTCCTGCAGTCGTATAAAACCATTTCACACTGTGTGTGTGTCTACCAGAGCAGTCTAGGAGGTGTGTGTTTGGATCTTATAAGGTAAAAACTTTGGATCCATTTTCGATGAATAAAGTTGAGGTGTAATCTTTTCATTTAAGCCTTATTGTCCTCCTGGGCAGTGAGGGAAGGAGGTGTGTACCAAGGCCAGAATTTACAGCTCGATATATCTCTAAAAAGCACTGTGCTGTTCTTTATGGATTTGATTTGTCTGAGCGTGAATTCTTCCACGTGTTGACCTTGAGTTAAAGGTGCAGGTCTGGTCAGTTCATGTAGAGTGTTAAAGACTTCTCAAGAGAAGCATTCTGACTCCTGATCAAAACAAGGCCAGGTTTTATTATGTGTGAAGGGTAGGAAAAAGAATCCAGGAAATTTTCTGTCACCACAGTATATAGATGTCTCCTTAATGCCCCCCCCCCCCAAACCCCTCAGAGAAACACAATATAAACATAAAGACACACATAAAGATTTTAGGGCTTCTTGTTCACATGGGATTTAGGGCACGTGTCCCCATTAGTTTCCAGAGTCCTACTTTGATGCCTTTACTTTTTTATGGTTTATAGTTTTTATAGTCTAACTGAGAATACACCGATCATAATTTACTGTGATGATGCACACAACTCTGTTTACTTGTGTTTTGCTTCTTCTTTCATGGTTTATTTTCTACGTTCTCCTTGACGTTCAACATGGTTTCATGTCAGAAGCAGTCTGTGGTTGAGACAGAAAAGGTCTCAGTTACATTCAGCCTTGTCTTCAAGTCTCAGTTATCATAAAATATAATTTATAACAATTTAACATTTCAAAATCTTATTTGCCATGCTCATCTTTCTAATGGCCTGTCAGTCAAAATATCATTCTTGATGCGATAAACTGTTAGTGTTGACCTGGCGGTTTGCTCCTGACATCAAGCCTTAAACTCGGTGGGTTTGCAAAGGGGGTCCCCGGGCAGAGGCTAATGATATCCGGGGGCGTGGAAAATTTGGGGAACCCCTGGTCTGGTTCTGGTCAATCTTCATATCACAGCTTTACAATGATGAAATGAAAGATCATGAACTGAAATCTGGTGAGAGGAGAGGAGAGGAGAGGAGAGGAGAGTGAGTGATGTTGTGGTCTGTGCTGCAGCCGGAAGCTTTGATGGATTGTTGTTTTCATTGATTGTGAAAACTGAATGGAAAGTGAGAGAGAAGCAGAGAGAGAGAGAGAGAAAGAGTCAGTGCCTCTTTTCATTGTCCCATACATTTTTCTTAATCTTTCCTTCTTGACCCCCCCCCCTTCTCTCCCACCCACCCTTCCGCCCTCTTATCCCCTCTCCATCATCTTCACTCTTCCGTTCTCTCTCCACCCTGACTTCATGCTCCCACTGTCTCCTGTTTCCTATGTTCTGTCTCTCTGTGCTCCAAGGTCGAGTTAATGAATGACAGAGTGTCATCAATTCCCCTTTCTGCCTTTACACCTGACACACACACACACACACACACACACTATACTGTGTTGCTGTGTGATTAGTGAAGCATCTCTGGTTTTCATTCTGAAGGCCTGTAAATTGTAGTTGTGTCTTTGCTAAATGAACACTTCATCATGTTATTGAGTATAACTGAATCATTTTGCATTTCTGACATCATTCATTAAAATACTGGAGACAGATGAATCAGAGATTAAATGTCTTCATTGTTCTACCTTTTAGTTGCATTCTGCTCATCAACTAAACAAATAAAAATAAAACATGGTGAAAATAATTCAACTGGTTTTAAACCAAATGTCAGCAATGAATACAACAGTTTTCAAAATACCTTGACCTCTCAAGAAGGAAAATACTGTATCTACTAATGCTCAATCAATCAAAATCACCTCTGCAAGCATAACTAAACAATCCTGAGTGGCTTTTCTACGGGTCAACAGGTAGATCACAGATCAACTCGGCTGTCAGATAGCCTATTAAAAAACAGCGATTGCGTGGCGGCCGCAGGCCGTCCTAGACTACCGGCCGCTCTGTGATTCTCCAGAACACACAAATGGCCAGTCCACCTCTAGCAGCAGTCATGTAAAAGAGAATGATTTTAAAATATGTTTTATAATCTAAAATAATATGATAATATATAATATACCTAGCATGAAATATACCTAGCATTAAATAACGAAACTGGGGAAAGACATTAAAACAATTTTGTCATGAATCTGATAGGGTGGGCAAGCTGTCAATGTGGGTGGGCCTACACCCATCCACGCCCACCCATAGATCCACCACAGCTTGGCCCTAAGCCAGGAACCTGTGGCCGGTTCACCACTGTTCCTTCCTTGGACCACTTTTGATAGACCCTGACCACTGCAGACCAGGAACAGCCCACAAGAGCTGCAGCTTTTCACATGCTCTGACCCAGTCGTCCTGGTCAAACTGGATCAAATCCTTACACTGCCCATTTTTCCTGCTTCTAACACATCAACATGTTCACCTGCAGCCTAATATATCCCACCCACTAACAGATGCCATGATCAAGTGTTATTCACTTCACCTGTCAGTGCTCATGATGTTATGCCTGACTGGTGTATTATGACTAGACCTGTTACAATTATCACATAATCGCCTAATCGCAATTATTTCATCTGATCACAATTATTTTACATAATTGTTCAAATGGTTTCCATTCATCTGTATAAAAACAGCTGGATGAAACTAACAGAAGTGTCATATTTCATCACTATTTCTTCGTCGTTGTCCACTGTTTGAGGTTTGAGTGGTCCTCTTTTAATGACATCATCGCATGGCGCCCTCACTACCACAAACTGTTTTAGCATCCTGGATTTAGTTGCAAACAGAAATGCAGTTTCTAATTATAAGTTCCAATGTTCAATGCCAATAAAAGGCTCTTCTTCGTCTTCATAAGGTGTATATGTGTATTATTAAACTGTGTTTAGGCTTATACTGTTTAGTGGCATAAAATGTTTAGAAAAAGACAATTAAATTGCAATTATCGGTATGGCAATTAATCATCAACTAAAGTTTCATGATTGTGACAGCCCTAATTATGACCCATGGTCACATTTTGTGATACCTAGTGGTCATTGTAATTTTGACAGGAGCAAAGAGAAAAGTGTGTTGATGAAACATAAGGAGGATTGTGATGGATATGGCAGGAGAATGGTGTTTGAATCCCATGAGAAACGAGCAGTCATTGTTGTTTCACTGACAATTAGAAATTAAATTTGTTGTGGTGTTATTGTGGGCACTGATGTCAACAAAAGAAACTCCCCGTGAGAAGAGAAAACCTGCTGTTTCAGGAATGACACTACACATCAGACAGTATCTACTTTGTTTTGTTTTTACATTGTCTAAGCTTCACTTCTCTGTCGTATTTCAGAGTCTCCTATTGGTCAGATGCGTCCACCTCACGGCAGTGCCACGCCTCAGAAGAACAGTAACCTGCTGGTTATCATAGTGGTGTCCGTGGGTGCAGTCACTGTGGTTGTGGTCGTCATCGTTGCACTCATCTGCACCCAGCGCTCCTCGGCCCAGCAGAGGAAGTAAGACGTTTCCCATTAATGTATAATGCATTGAACAGCGGACAGGGAAACGAGACAAGTGGTAAATGATGTGTCCATGATTAACTTGTGCTAAAACTGACCATTTCATCTTATGATGGTATTGTAACTGACAGCACTCAGCACTGATCATGGTGAAAAAAAAAACACTTTATTTCCTGTGGCTGCTCCACATTGTAAGTCAATGCACAACAACAACAGTCATGACACGTTACAGGTGTGTAGAAACACCTACATGCTGACAGTGCTGCAGATGTAGTCCCAGCACAGGAGGGCCTCTGGCTCTGAAATAAGTTCACTCTTGTTGTTCCAGTCAAATGAGTTTATAATCCAGTTCATGACATTTCAGCTCTTTTTGTTCTGAAATCCAGCTCTTGATTTTTCAGAAGGCATTATTTTATAATCCTAGTTTCACTGGGAATGACTGTACTTTAACTTTTCTTTTCATCAGGTCTCAGACAGTATTATCCTCATCTCTCCATTCAGCTGTTTTTTATCTCTTCTATAAATGAGGAGGTAAATGCTCTTATGGCTGAAGCACAGATCCCAGTGTTCATGCCCTTCGTGGTATTTGAGCTGTTGCCCAGCAACATGACTCTAACAGTAGCCTCCATGTGGTTCATTGTGCCATCTCTCTTAAATCCCTTTTAGAAACATATTTTTACAAATGGGATGTAGCAGGGCTTCAGAACTGGATGTTCAACTCATTTTATGATGCACTCATGTTATGTTGTCGACTTTTATTTCTATCACAACTGTGCTGATTGTTTTAATGGCTGTATTTTGTATTTAATTTGTACCATGTAAAGCACTTTTTAACGCTATACAAAAAACATGTATTATCATTATTATTATTAGTAGTAGTAGTATTATACCTGTGTGTTATCCTGTGTGCAGGAAGAGAGCAAGCCACAGTGCCAGTAAGAGGAAGGGCAGCCAGAAAGACCTGCGCCCTCCAGACCTCTGGATCCATCATGAGGAGATGGAGATGAAGAACATGGAGAAAGCTCCCAGCGTGGCTCCGTCCGGACACGACTCACCCATCCAGTCCTGCCAGGACCTCCCCCAGGTCGCACACAGCCAATCAGACAGTCAGATTGGCAGCAAGAGCAGCCACTCGGGTACAGGATGGATTTTCATACTCTCATACCCCTAATTAGTGATCATTTAAAAATCATCCCTCATGTTTATATAATTTGACTCTATTTTTATGATGTTTGTTATTGTATACCATATTATGTACAACATAATTTCTTCCAGTAGAAAAGCATTAGCTGAGCTCATGTATTAACTAGGCTTCAACTATGAAAAGCTTTGCAGTGTTTGAGTGTTGGAGTGTGTTGCTGTTGCAGGAGCTGATGGTGATGAAGCCTCCAGCAGCATCTCCACTCTGGAGCGATCTCTGGCTGCAAGGAGGGGCACACGAGGCAAAATGATGATTCCTATGGACTCACAACCAAGCAACACACGTGAGTAACACAAGCCCGTATGTGTTTTCAGACTTCCTCAAACTGATTTTGTCCCCACACACACGGTGACCCATCATGACACTGTGGCTGACACTAACTTGATACTGTCTTAGTTTGATTTTGAATCAATCACAGCTGGCCACCTTTTATCAAAAAACAGAAGTGGGTAATGAATCAGTTTTGTGACTTTCTTCAGTGGTCACAACAAGTATTCTGATGCATAATTGCATAGTTTTGTTTTGTACACTTCAGGCACAGCATGTGGGATTGTGATATTATGTGTTAATTAGTGAGCTTTAGAGGTGGTGAAAACACAAGTGGACAATTTAAACAAGTTGCCTGGTAAAAAGAAGAGTGGTTAAAAGTTGGAGCAGAGAAGGAGAGAATAAAAGAGAGAGAGAGTCCACCACAGATGCACACTGCCAGTAAAGGTCCAGGTCAGCTGGAAACACTAGTGTGTCTAACAGTCAGAACAGTCAGATGTGCTGACCAGTTGACCAGTCACAATGTTTGTGTCTTGTGGTGTGGAACAGTGGTCAAATGGACAATAAAACAATGTGGTCTGGTTGCTGGTACATGAAGAAACAGGGTTAGCCAACAACATTAGGCAGTGTGATGGTTAGCAGTGAGCGGGGTTCCTAGGATGGAGTCAAATCCCTGGCATGAGTTACTGTTTCAGTTCACTCCTGTCTGATACTGTAAGCACAGGGGGACAGTGACTAAGTTACTGCAGTACACTTAATTATATTTTTTTATCTGTACTTTACTCGTAACTTTCCTTGATGAGTGAACTTTTCTTTTATTGTAAAAACCTGATCCATCAGACTCTGTGTTTACTACAGGAAGAAATGCAATCCTATCCAACTCACCACAGTCAGTCTGAACCTGTCTTTTAAAGGAGCCATATGTAAGAAATGTATGGCAAGCCAGAATATTAGCATTTCATTTAAAAATTTTATTTGCAGCATGCAAATCACATTTATGTTTTGATCTTATATTTTGGGCTGTTGGGCTGTTGGGCCATCCACTGCTCTCTCCTAGTCACAAAGTCAGTATCATTTCAGCATCCGGGTTGCCAGTTACCACTGAGCTGCAGCTACAGTCATTGTGGATTATGTCTGGCATTACTAAAATGAAAAGAACTCGCTGTGACTCTCAAAAATGTCTTGACAGAAACAGAAACAAAACCAGGATCTGCGGAGGAAATGTGTTTGAAAAGATGGAGACACCTAGCTTTTTGCACAATAATCTGTTTTCCCAGTGCGTGTTTACAGCTTCATTTCATTCTATTACTACATCGTCGCGGTTCCAGTGCCGTAGAGACTGTGTGAGTGAGTCTCGGGGTACCATAGCCACGAGCTGGAGCAGGGCAGAGGTTAGCATGTGGCTATCCGGCAACCTTAAGTCTGGGGGGGTCTGCAGCAACAGTTTTGGCCACAGTCTTACATACAGCTCCTGATGCTGCAAGATTCTTCACCTCTCTTCTTCTCTTCCTGTCTCTGGGAAGGAGGACGTTAAAAGTCTTACATGCAAAGACTGAAGCAGAATTGAGACAAGAGACACTCAAACACTGGAAATGGCACAGGCACTTTCTCACACAGATGCTGTAAATAGCATGTATGTTACCTCAGACTGAGGACAGAGAGGAAAGGGAGAAGATCTGACAGTGTGAATGAGAAGAGAGGGAGACAGTCAGATGACAGTGTGGATGGCTGCCTCAGTGTGTCACCTCAGCACCTAGAGCTCTTTCACCAGAGGAGAGCTCCTGAGCATCAGGGAACCTACCCCCTGGATTTATTCTTCACTTTTATTCACCGCAACTCTTGGACATCCTTCCCTCACCTTTGCTCACGCAGTGAAACACTGAAGGAGAAGGAAATGTGCCAGTGCACTTGTGTTAGTGTTGTGTGACTGCAGGCGTGGACCCAGCACACCTCTACCAGGTGTATTACTCCTCAGTGAACACTGACTGTGCAACAACCTGGACTGGACTTTAGCCACTGGTGCAGCAGAGCAGTGACTCCATGACCGTGTGGATCAATACTTTATGCTTCCTCTTTATGCAGCTGGCAGAACTCCAACTCTTCAGAACAGAGTGGGACTCAAAACTCTCCAGTCAAAACAATCTGTTTACATGTCAGCAGTGGCTGGGGTAATGGTGTCAGTGATCCTGCGGGTCTCCTCATCTATATTCTCCATAAACCTCTGCACTCACTCACTCATCCCAGCACTGGTTAACATACAGGAGGCACAGCAGACCAACCCAGACTCATCACTCTTTGTGCTTGGTGATTTGAAGAAAGGCAACCTCAGCCATCAACTTCCAAATTACAGACAGGGAGGGGCACTTTGAATCAGCAGTGCTTATCCCACCACCACCCCCAGGCTGCCCTGGGCCACTCTGACCATGTGATGCTCCACCTGATTCTTGCGTAGAAGTGGACACTCAGGTAGTGTTAAACTGTGGAGAGAACATGGAGGCAGTGGAGTAGTTAGGCCATAGGAGTCCTTCAGGTGTTCTTGGACTGTACTGAATGGGATGAGTTCAGGACCTCGACTGACAGTCTGGATGAGTTCATACAGTCTGTGACATCATACATCAGCTTCTGCAAGGACTCCTGCAGCCCATCAGTCACCTAGGTGACCTTCTAACTGCCCAAATCTTAAATGAATGGATGGATTATCATGATCAATTTGCAGAGTATTACCTTGTTACCTTGGTATTTGTATGATACAGAGCAACACAGACTATAAGATTAGCAATATACAATCAATTAAACAATAGAAGCTGATACTCTGATACTCTGATAGCTGCAGTAAAACAGAGGATGACAGTGAAGGCCTCTGGTGTACCTGGATCCCATTTTCTCACAGTGCACAGAGCTCATCAGTCTCCTGCTCATTCAGAGGCTGCAATCTGTATCTGGTTTGATTTTACTTGATGTTATGTCACTCACAGCACTTTGAGGACGTTGTTTATAAAGAAAACAACATGGACAAAAATCTGGGACAGATGCATTGTTCTATATGACAATCTGATCCTGTGTTAAATACAAGACAGCTGGAAACCATAGAAGCATGAACTTCTGCCTCAGAGGACGACAAGTGATCTTTTAACTGTAGGTTTTAAAATATTCTAAAAGAAGGTAACAGACAATGTAGCAAAAATGAACATGTTGATATATAGTCTCAGGGTGCTCCACTGTGCTCCCTCTAAAGGCCTGCAGCGCCTCTGTTGTAGGGTCAGTATTGTGTGTGTGTGTGTGTGTGTGTGTGTGTGTGTGTGTGTGTGTGTGTGTGTGTGTGTGCGTGCGTGTGTGTGTGTATTTGCATCCTATTGGGATCTGGAGCTTGTCTGTTGCAGCACATTTGTCCTTGTCAGTAACCATAAAAAAGAGCCCTAAATGTTGATGACTAAATGTCAAATTTAAATTCTTTGACAACAAAAGAGATGAGCTCGACTAAACATGACAAGTTATTACCATGGATTTTTAATCTGATGTCTGAGGCTGAATCTTTAAAAAAAAAATCAGCTGACAGAAAGAAAAGGCTGAAGTTGTAGTAGTCTTCCTGGAAAGACTCAGGAGCCCCTGAACATGAATATAATGTCAGAGACAAAACTTCCAAACACACTTTAACCGAAGGAGGACACACACAGATGATTCAATAGAAAAGGCTTTAATTGAACTCAAATTCATGAACAAAGGAAGTATGGATGAGTGAAACACTGATGTAATATGTGTTGTAAGGAGCAGGCTGTAGTGACTGCAGCAGGCCCAGCTGACAGAGAAAGGAGTCCTTTAGGAGGCCCCGCCCACAAGACAGCTCCACCTACCAGCCATGCTCAGCACTCAGCCTCTGCTCACCAAAGTTTCACCTCCACTCCAGCTGACTTAATTTCAAAGTAAGGGTACATAACATATTAATAACACATGAACAAGTCAATCATCTCTCTACGTGCCCCTCAGCTGGGTGAGAATGAACCCCAAAACAGCTTATTAACCTGAATTAGTCAGAGCACCTTCTCAGCCCCATCACACACTCCCCTCCTGTCATTTCCATCACACACGCTTTAAACACATCTCACTCCTGTCAGCTCTGTGTGTCCCCACGGCCTCCATCAGACTGTCAGAGCTCATATACTCCTGTTGTATTGCTGCATGTACATCACCCTGATCAGCTCATACAGCAGCAGCTCAGTCACGTGTTTTTCTTCATAACCTGACACACAGTTGTAATACTAATAATAATTAACTTTATTTATATAGCACCTTTCACAGGTAGAAACCACAAAGTGCTTCACAAAAGTTAAAACATTAACAAAGAAAATAAAACACACAAGAAGAGCATAAATACAAAGGCATAGGGAATTAGACAGCATAAACCCCACAAATTAACCAAATGCCTGTTTAAATAAAAGAGTCTTTAAGTGCTACTTTCTTTGTAGCAACACATCCATGAGTCTGTATAAAACCTGCTTTCATTTGCCAAACGACACCTGCACTCTCACTGACACCACATGACACCAGTGAGCCAGTTCTGTACAAAAGCAGATTATCTAATTACTGCCTTACTTCTCTGTACGCTTCACTGTGTGTGTGTGTGTGTGTGTGTGTGTGTGTGTGTGTGTGTGTGTGTGTGTGTGTGTGTGTGTGTGTCTCCCTCACCTTTTTTTTAATAATTCTCTTTAACTCCAGTTTCTGCTGTTTATTGTACCTGTAATAAGCTGAATCTCACTCACCATGTGACATTTAGTCCCGTGTTGTGTGACTCAGTTTTCCACCACCCACACACAGTCATAACAGATCCACTAGTCAGTTCGTCTGTCACAATTTGAGTTATGTTTATATTGTAATAAGGGCCCAAGCACATAAACATAACCCATAATTATCTGGAGCTTCACTATAAATTGATGAGCTGCTACTTTGTCTTTAATCATGTGCCTCTGTGCATTTCTATTCTGTGAAATACATTATTTTAATTATCATAAAAGAATTTACCTTATTTATTCAGTCAAGTTTATATATTGTTACAAATTCACATCTATTTATTCTTATTGAGCACTTTAATACTGTCAGCTTCTTACTGAGTTTGTTCGGGCCAGGCTCTGTCTCAACTGACTGTTATGTTTGTGTATGTAAATGTGTACATATTATTTGCCACATTTCTTCTTGGGGACAGTCAAGTTAATCTGATCTGATATGTAGACCCCTGAACTCTGTGTAAAAAAAAAAAAAAAAGAAAAGAAAACTTGTGTTCCGACGGCATCCCATGTATTTGACTTCACAACGCTATGAACTGTGGGTAATTTCCTTATGCTAAGTCAGCATCGATGCTGACTTACAGTAAGGGGGCATAAAGGGCTCATTCACTCACTCACTGACTTGATTATCTGACAGTGGAACAGCCCTCAGTCAGTCAGTGTGTCCGTAAGGGGCCGACTGGAGTTGGACCAGGGTCCTGTTTTTGAGGATGTAACTGAGGATCCAGGTTGTTTGGAAATCATTGTTCCTTGCTGGTAATACAGGATTCATACAGTTAATGTAGTCTGTGGTGCATTCAACTGTACTGTCAAAGTCAGTGTTGTGGCTGGTGTTTTCCTGATAGTCCAGCAGACCTGTACACTCAAAACACTCCTTTAGAGACTCATTGGTTTCTGGAGAAGGTAGTGGTGTGGTTGTTAGCCTGGGGCCTTTCTTTGTGGTGTTTGCTTTCTTCCACAATCCAAAGATGGGCATGTTAAGTTAACTGGAGACTGTAAATTGCCTGCAGCTGTGTGTGCGTTATTCATCAGCCCTGTGATAGACTGACAACTTGGCTCTATGTGAGTTTGAATTTGGTAAGCAGTAGGTTATAGACAATGGATGGATGGATGGATGGATGGATGTCCTCTGGAGTCCAGTTCCTGAATGACTGCAGTCTGCTTCAGTTCACAGGGTTCATAGGAGGGCTGTGAAAAAAACTGAATGGTGGTAGAGCTGAAGCAGTTGAGTTCAGGTGAGAGGAGAGAGTGACGTGTTTAAAATCCCCTGATTGCAACGAATGCATCAGGGTGCAGGGTCTGAACTCTTGCAGTAGTCTCATGAATGACGTGACACTGGACCAAGGGCTACACTCGTGGGTGAACTCCTGCAGTGACAGTTTGGAGAGTCGTGGTTAAACCAGGTCTCCATAACAGACATGAGGCCACACCCACAATATGCTGCTGGGTCATCACACTTGTTAGGGTTGACATTTCCCATGAGGATCGATGGTAGAAAAGACTCATGTCTCCTAGCCTTTAGCTTAGCCCTGGTTCTGCATCAGCAATATGGCTTCTTCAGGTGTACCTTGCTACCACTCATTCCCAGCACAAAGATCCATAAAAGACACTGAAAATGACAGATTTAAAATGAGGAGAATCTTGTAAAAATGACTACACTTCAGTTTTTTAAGCAAGTAGCTGGATTTTGCCCCCAATAATGAATCATTGGGAAAGATACTGTGTCAGAATCAGAGGGGATTCTTGTTCTTTTCTCTAAATTTACTTTTTATGTGAATTTGACAGAATTGCAGACTCTTGCAGGTAATGTGAGAATAGTTGAATATGCATTAATTCTTAAATTCCTGTAGGGTCTGCACCGTTTCTCTTTGTTTCTGACTCTCTCTGTCTTCTCTGAAGCAGCTTGAGGCTTCTTCTCTCTTTTTTTTATCCCACTGCCACATCTCCTCTCTGCAGACAATAGACCTTCTGAGCTCTTTATCTACCTTCTGTTTTCATCTCTTTATGTCTCCTTTCCTCTGCCTCTGCCTTTCTATCAGTTTGTTTCAGTTTCATTTCAGTCTGCTCATGCTTTTTTCTGTTTCTCTGCTCTTGCTCTGTTATCATTGTTTATGATGTTTTGCTTCTTCTGATTCCCATTTTCCTTTCATTCTGTATTCCAGTTTTCTGTTTCTGTCACTCTGTTCATTTTGTCTCTTATCCACGCACGCACGCACACACACACATGCACACACACACACACACACATGCACACACAGACACACACACCAATCTCCATTAACCTGTAGTTGGCTACTTGACCAAAGTCATCAATATTCTTAATCAATAACAGCACTGATTAGACTCGGCTCATCTCTGGTCAGCTCGCTGCTGTAATCAAACCCTACCTCCCTTTAAATGATCACAGCACAAACAAAGTAAATAATGTGCACACACACACAAACACACACACCTTGTAAAGCTGCTGATCACAGCCTTGCTTTGTCCAAATTATCAATATTTTCCAGTCAATATTGGTATTGATTAGAATTTAGTGAATTAGATCCTGTGCTTCGAAAAGAGAAAGCAGGAGTCACAGACCTCGCCCATCTTCCTCTCTGTCAGTCACTTTGAATTTATTTGGAAAAAAAGGCGGAGACATGATAGAGACTCCGGGCAGCACACGCTGTCATGTGCATGAACCTGACAAATCTGTCAAGTCTGGAAGAACAACATTCAACATTTACATTTTGAATTTACATTTGAATCAGTGCTGTTTTCAGCAGCATGGAACAAGTCATGAAGGACTGTTTCACCATGCGTAACAACAAACCTACCAGAGGTTACTAACCCAGCAAGACATTGTTCTAACCCCTTCTGTCTATCCACAAGATGGAGATTTTGACTTTTTATATAATATGAATATAAAGCTAGCATAAGCTAACCAGCTGTTGTGCTAGCCTCTTAAAGCAGTGTGGCACTGATCCTCTTGTGTAAGAAAACAAAGAAAGTGTCAAGCTGTTGCTTTATGAGTCAAAGAATTACAGTGGCACCTTACAGTATAACATCAGTGAGACAACACTGGTGAAGATCTTTTCTCTCTCGTCAACTGATGCACACAACAACAACACAGTCACGTAGCTGTCAGCTTGTTTTGTCACTGAGTTCATCACATTACAGCAGGATAACTGCACTGATCTCACAGTGACGAGGGAAACTGTCTCCCACCTGCAGCAGGGAGCTACAGACCCACTGCAGCATGTCGTTCCCCCTCTGTCCCCATTTCCTGTCTCTCTCCAGCTGTCATGTCCAAATAAAGGCATAACAGCCTGAAAAATAATGATAATAGTAATAATAAAACATGTATACATATGAACATTAACAAACACACAGCAGAACGCAGCTCTGGGATGTGTATTTAAAAAAGACACAGGCAACCACATAAACCAAATACTCACGCATGCAGGCGTGTGTGTGTGTGTGTGTGTGTGTGTACCTGAGGCAGTATAATCAGTCTCTGTGAGCTGGACTCCCTGCAGTTTCCTCACAAGGTCACAATATGAACTCTGTGTGCTCTGCCTGCATTGCTGACTGTTTTCCCTCCTCTCTGTTCACAGCAGCCCTCTGCTCTCATTGACTGTTTTGCTGACTGCTGCAGACCCTGATGTATTGACTAGTTTATTGTCTATACTGTGAGACTGACTCTTAGGTTTGTGTGATCCCAGTGCTGCTCATAGTGATATATACTGATATATCCCTGTACTCTGTCAGTGATTTTATGTTATACTATATGATTTTAGTATCATTTTTCCTTTTTACTGATCTCAATAAAAATATATTCCTGTCTGGTTGTTTCATTTTTCTGAGGTGGTGTTCTGGAAAATGTACAATATCATGATATATAAAACTAACAAGAGAGGACACAGACCTTTTTTGTTTTTACTGGTTCACTGATTATTTCGTGACATTTTATCTCCGCTGGGCCATTGTGACTGTGTGTGTCTTGTTGTTTTTTTTAGCGGTGGTGAGTGCCATCCCGGTGCCAGCTCTGGACTCCTCACAGTATCCTGGTATTCTGCCTTCACCCTCCTGCAGCTTCACACACAGCAAGTTCAACCTGAGACCGATGCCTTTCCCCAGCCTGACTGTGGACAGAGGATACACACCAGGTAATGAGCATCCACCATGTGGAACAGTTTGTTAGACATGGGATGGAATAAATGTCTTGTAAACACTGATGACAAATTGTCACAGAATATTTTTTTTTTCAAGCTGTTGGTATGAAATTCACTTTACTCAAAGCCAACACACTCCCCCACACGTCATGACAAGTGAGAGGGAGAGAGAGAAGCTGAAACCTTCTGGGAGGCTTGTCTCTCACTCTCCTCATTTATGTGATCCACATTTCACATATAGTCGAAAAAGTAAGACTACAGTGTGGTGGAATAAGATGTATTGTTTATAGTGAGATGTGTGTAAGAAGTATTTTGTGGGTGCGCATAAGGAACCCTGAGGATGAGGGGCCAGTTATACACAGCATGATAAGTTAAGATTTTCCCTAAAGTCCAATTTAAGATTTCATTGAAACAAAGTTTCCTTAAAATGATCACTCGGGCATTTAAGGTTTTCTCCTCATCTTATAACAGTCTTGTTTTTTGTTTTTTTCCTAACAGCGTGGTGGTTTGATTTTGCACTGTTGATCTGATCAGCAGTCTGGAGCGTGATTCCTCCGGCTCCTGAATGATCGTTCTGCAGGTTTATGTCACAATCAATCGATCAGTCTTTCCAGTCACTTATTGACTAAACCTATTTCATGTCCATTGATCAGCTGTGTGCCGTGTCTCTCACCAGAAATCAAACACCTGCTGAAGAGATGAGATAGCAGCACACTACTTTCAGTTTTTAACACATTTTGTTTCTTCTGGCCAACTGAATATGTACAGTGGAGGTGAGATTGTGACTGCTATTACAACAAACAAATGAATCTCACTGCTGTTAAACATCTTCTTTCTTTGCTGAAAATGCCCCTATTCCTTAACTGTGTCGTTCTGTGCAACAACCTTAAGTAACTCTGTCAGCAAAGGAGATCTCAAGTGTCATATTTAAGTATAAAACCCTTGGATATGAACCAGCAACTCCATAGTTACATGAGTGAATAAACCCTTTAATTAAAGAGGAGAGAACAAACCAACAGAGAGAAGCACAAATTTTGAAACCACAGCTTTAAATTCTCTTAAGAGGTCAATGGTCCAATATGAGGTGCAGTCTACCACCTTCTACCCACGACATTACCTCTAAGGCAGAGGAGCACATCAGTATATCATTTCCTCAGCTTGTGTGGCTACAGCTTCCTGTTGGTGATAAAAACGTGTTAGTTGAGACAATCAAAATACCATTAAAAACAATGGGAATGCACCAACTGACTACTGCTGCGGATCCACTGTTATTAGTGTGATTACGGGTATTATTAATACACAGCATCACTGAAGCAAGTTACTGTTCTGACATAATAATAAAACCCTAATTTTGAACAAATACAGCAGGGCTCAGACTGCAGCATCTTAATCTCTTCGGCACTGTTCCCCTCATCCCCATCTCGTCCTCCTCCCTGTTGTATTTAAGCCATTTTGCAACAGAGCTAAATGCTAAACGACATGGTGGGGAGCAGTAATTTAGTAATTGGCTTATTCCTGGTTGGCTTGTATCAATGATTTAACAACTGCAGCGGGACAAGGAGCAGCTCTGGAGTCATTGAGTTAGCCAACACACCCATCACTGCTGTCAGAACACACACGAGTTGACGGAGGGGTGGGGCGGAGGAGCTAATGACACTGCATGGCAGATGTAATGAGAGAGATTCAGAGGCTGGTAACGAGGGACATACCATAAAACTTACAATCAATGAGACATAGCGGTGAGTTTCACTGAGGTTCTCTAACTGCAAACTGAAAGGTACAAAATGTGTCCATAAAATGTTCACTGACAGCCAGCAGAGTTTCAGGCTCTGTTACCGTGTGACCATCTGGAAATTACAACATTTGAATCAGTTCATTTTGAGTCTGGATAGTTCAAAGTGATGTGAGTAGATTTTCGCTGCACTGGTAGAGGAGGTCGTCCACTAATCACAAGGCCATGTGCACAGGAGCATGTGTCCACATCCAGCTTACATCAGTACTCCCTGCTCCATGGTCATGGTGCATCACCATGGCAACGTAAGCACCTTGGATACATGTTGCTGCTACTGTGTAAATTTTACACTACTGAAATAAAACAGATACAATTACAAAACATCAACAGAACACCGTGTACAGTCCACTTCACAGGAAACTACTAGGCATAGGCACTAGGCATCAGAACACACCTCCTAATTCCTAGTTCCTGATGACTGTGTGTGTGTGTGTGTGTGTGTGTGTGTGTGTGTGTGTGTGTGTGCGTGCGCAGGCTATCTATGAATCAATGAAGGCCTGAGAATTCTGAAAAGCTGCTGGGCCCGGCCGGGCTTGCAAAATAGGCCACTATTTGAAAGCCAAATAAAGCCTGTGATTTGGTTTAGATTTATGATGCAGATGCACTGACACCACGTGATGAATTGAATTCACTGTAGTATGGTCACACTAACTAAGAGTCTGGAGGAGGGAGGAAGATTGAGGTGAAAAAGTTCGGATCTGAAAACAATGGGATGTTTCTCCAGCCTGTCATCAGCAGCCTGTGCTCCTCTGCAGACAGAGCAAATAAAAACATAATTGAATAAATCACTTCTCCATCCTGCCTCTGCAGCTCTAACCAGTCGACGTGACGTCCCTCCGTGCATACATTGAAATGCATTAACTGTTGTGTTTTCTGTGTGTAAGTGGAGTATGAGAACAAATAACAGAGGTGTTATTTAGCTGTGTTAAGGCAGCATTCCAGCAGGAGTGGTGGAGATTAGGTTTGTGATGGAGAGGAGATGGGTGGGCAGCGAGCGGAAGCCAAACTAAGATTTATGAAACAAGACAACAGACAACTCATCTGTATTCATTGCCCATCCTGCTTCTTTTGTTTATTTGTTTTCCGCGGCTCTTCTTCAGTTGTGGGATCTCCTTCAGTCTGGAAACTATCATGGAATGATCCAGACTGTCTGATGTCTGGATCACAGCAGCAGCAATTTGATAAACAGGAAGTGGAGGATGAGTGTGAGGAAAGAGTGCAGGCTCAGCAGAGGGGGTCTGCTGCTGAAACGTGTGATATTTGTTCTGATCTGGTGATTTCCCTCACACTGACCTTTCTCCTCTGGGTGACTGAGTGAAGGATGACGTCACAGTTTGATCTGACATTGTGCTATTTGTGGTCAGTTTCACTCAGTGGTGGTTTATGTATCTGTATCATCCATATCATTTTTCTAGTCATGGAGTGTGTGGTTGCCGTTGGTGCCAAACCTTTGCCATGAAGGTAATAATCAACACACTGGCAGTATAAAAGACCTTTGTTACCATAGAGATGAACAACTTACGTGGTTGCTCAGGTGGGGGACCATGCTGCAAACTTCTCTGCCTTTTTCTTTCCATCCCACTTAATAATAAATAACAATGTATCTGTGTCACATGGGTTTCTGCCTGTGGTGTGTGCCCTGTTGAGGCTGAACGTGGAGTGTTTGGACCCAGATGCAGACTTTGAAATATAATGCGATGTGATAAAATAAAAGGGTTTTTACTGTAACACAAGGGAGGTGAAGGTGAAATGGAAGCTGGGGATCTGAGCACAGGCTGATAGATGTGATGTGGCACTGAGTCCCTGACAGGAGCTGCTTACAGTGACCGTGATGGAATGATTAGTTGCAGGTGTGCAAGGGTGCCCCGGAGCACAGGTGGAGCAGACGGTCCAACAGGGACAGATATGCAACTAAACTGAGGTGCGGGGGGACAATAGAAGCACATAACAACACACACAAGGAAAACGCAGGAGAAAAAAAAGGAGATCCCGACAGACATGGCATCATCCTCTGTGCAGAGTATCTTCTCCTTCATCGTCAGGTGTCCCCCACAGCTCTCCTCCTCTTCTCTTCCTTAGCTGGTTAATGAACACACGGTCACTCGACATGAAGTGAGTGGCTGACTCACTGTCCTGTCTCACATGTTCTCTGTAAATATCCGGGCTGGAGGGGGTTTGATCTCTGATGTCACATCAGAGGGGTGTTTCAGCACACTGTCAGGAAATTTCTTTTATCTTTACTTGAGCAAGAAGCTCCTCTTCCTCATCCTTGTCCTCCTCTTCCTCTGTCTCTTACATGTGAAATCTCTGAGAGGGCAGAAATTCAGCCTGAACGGAAACATCACACTCAACTGAAGTCAGAGTTTTCTGGTTTTTACAAGACTAAGAAGAAATCGGTGTTTTCAGTTGCATTATTAAATGAAGTAGTTAAGTTTTATATGTTTTCTAGTATCATGAATCCTTCTGTGTGTAAATAGCAAAATAAGAATGTTTAGGATTTCATGGAAGCACACACAGCTGAGAGACAGTGGACAGACACAAGAGGAGGTCTGTCGAGGAGCTTTACACATCATGGAGCAGCACAGATAATCAAACACACAACTGAAGGTCTAGGCAGAGAACATTTACATTGACATTCCTGATAGGCTGCTGTCACACAGCAGCAGGCATTTAGACAATAGTGGTGTGTTTCCTCTGTGTGTTCATCAAAGCTGAGACTGTCTGTAAAAAGAGGCTGAGGCTCTTCAGGTTTTTCTCTCTGAACATTTGCACATTTTAAGTTTGTTTCCTTTGCTGTACACAATGTTTTTCTGTCTTTCTACAAATGAATTTTGCCTCTTTACAAAAATGACTGATTAATTGGATGTTTTGTCTTGTCTCCTTTCTTTTTGTCCTCGTTCTTTAATCCTTCCCCGACATCTCTCATCTGTTTTCATCCTACCACCGGTTCTTCACTTCCTTCCTTCTGTCCTCATTTCCCTCTCCCTCCTCCTCCCTCCTCTTCAGCGATGCCCACAGACACTTCCGCCAATCCTCTCCTCCAGCAGCAGCCTCCGCCTCAGCAGGCTCCTCCCCTCCTTCCTGGCTCCTCCGCTCCTCCCGTTGAGCATGTCCCCGGCGTCGGCCCGGTCCCAGGTGCTCCTGCTGCTGCAGCTGCCGCTGAGGAGGTCCAGGCAGGGGGGGGTCGCACCATCCCAACAGCCTGCGTACGGCCCAGCCACCCACTACGAAGCTTCACCAACCCACTGCTGCCGCCACCCATGGGGACTATAGACCCCAAGGTGTACACCTCCATGATACCGCAGTCCAGTGAGTATAGTTTGTCAGTCCTTTTCAAATGTGCAAGTGACTTTAACACTATCATCAGTGTTTCTCTGTATGGTTTGTTCTAAGACACAGGAACATGGGCAATATCAAAATGCTGTGCCCTATTTTCCCACCTCTCTCTTCACTGTGCCATGTCACAACCTGATATGAGTGTACATGTTGTGATGTGAACTAGCTGGTAGTCTTGGCATACACGTGTCTCGCCCCTGTAGTTTTTATTAATCCACTCGATGTCAATGTAAAGTTGGAAATAACAAAAAGCTTTATTCCACTACTGTCCACAGAATTGGATTTCGCTTAATGGAAAAACTAAACAGGACAGCACACAGTATAAAATTGTGCACCAGGGTCCACTGATGTGTGTGGCTGCTTTACCTTAAAGGGGACATATCATGGAAATATCACTTTCTGAAGGCTCTTTAACATATATTTGGGTGTGTGTCTTGCCTTCTGGCCCCAAAATGTGAGAACTGACAAAAAAATCTGTCACTTTCTCCACAGGTTGAAATCCATGTGGTTTTTCGAGCTGTTCCCTCAGTTGTCCAACAATGATGTCATTAGTTTTCGAATTTACATTA
Organism: Caranx ignobilis; assembly: GCA_021432705.1. NCBI lineage: Eukaryota > Metazoa > Chordata > Actinopteri > Carangiformes > Carangidae > Caranx > Caranx ignobilis. Next base: position 2,018,018 of record MU269987.1, on the reverse strand, counting down.
GTACCACCCCTACCTGTGAGTATCGGTACTGGTAGAAGGGGTGGGGTGGGGCTAACAGTGGTTCATTTGCATTTAAAGGGACAGGGCACTGAAACCAACTGTTGTGACCAGGGCTGTTTTGAGCGGATGAAAAGAGCTGTGATGTTTGATCCTTGGGGTATTTTGACCAAAGCAGGTCACAGACATGTCTTTAAGATGCCTGGCAACTATTTTAATTGGTGGAAAATGGGCAGAATATGTCTCCTCTAAAGCTACAGTGCCCAAGTCTCAAACTCAATGAAATAGCCTAGTCTAGAGAGAGAAGATGAACAAATGATCAAATTCAATCAAACATACTTATCGATAACAGTTAGGCTATTATTTGATCTTCAAAACCCAAAAGCTACACTACAGAATGTATATATTAGAACAATATATGGAGAAATGAGAAAATTTGCAAGCTTACCCTTGCCTTATACACACTGTGTACCAAATTTTAACACAACAACACACAACATGACATGATATAATAAGGACTTAATGTATCAGCTTTGTGGCTAAGAGCTGGTGTGTTGAGCATCAAAGCCCAGCAGATCCTGTTGCCAGATCTGTATTTAAGTGAGTAAGAAACCTCCTGAACTCATTTGTCCTCTTTTCAATGTGCTTTGGTTTAATTGCTTCCTATTGACCATGTTTGTACAGTGGCCCAAAGAGGTCAACACAACAACAGAGGTCAACAATACCAAAGCCATGATTCAAACGCAGTGCAAAAGTTGCAACACAAATTCAAATGATGCCTCAGTGGAAGTGAAGCTGTAATGAAGGTGAGCAGCAGTCTGTTGATGTTATTATTGCTGAAGGTATATAATTCCAGCTGGATGGGTGGACTACTGTGACTATTCATCTTTATACTGTACATGCTTGTTCAGCTCTGTATGTGCACTCTGCTCTACTCAATCACATTGTGTCTGGGCAAAGAGGATGCCTGCTGGGTTAATACAAACGTCATTATATTTGCCGTTTAATGCCCGGATTCCTTGATATGGCACTGTAGGTGATTTTTCATAACTACCCTGGTGACTCATTTTCAGTGTATTTCACTGTCCTGAGTCACTGTATGATTTTCTGTGTTTTTTTCATTTTATGGCTTAAAGGTAGAGTCTGGAGGTTTGTTCGTTACAGTTTGTAAACACAGCATTCAAGTTGGGCCCCCTCCTCTCGTGCTCAACTGCCACCCCCCTGCCCCTGACAGCAGTTGTCAGGACTGACCCATGTTCAGCTGCTGTTCACATGGAACCCTTCTCCACTTTATCTGCTACCACCACCAAGACAGGGACTGGACGCCGTCAAGCTGGGAGAAATGATGGATGCACACTTAGCAGCAAAGAAAAGGATAAACAGTCCAAGTGAAGCACTGGAGCATTGGGACCATACCTGGCCATCGCCAGCAACTCCACCTGGGCCCATAGCTTCCATGCTCACAGCGGTGACCCTCCTACTCGCCGCAGCATAGCCTTCAAGGCTCCTGTTGCCGGCGACGGCCAGGTTTGGGCCCGACCCTGGAGCACATCACTTGGACTGTATTTTCTTTCCTTCACTGAAAGTTTGTAGCCACCATTTCTCCCAGTTCGATGGCATCCAGTCGCTATGTTATATACAACCTTGTGGCACTGCATGTCCAACTTCAGCTGTGCTCTGTCATTGGCTGGAGATTAGATTAGATTAGATCTTTCTTAAAAAGACTCAATTTGATTTATTTGATACTTTACAATTGTATTTTAAACCATGACTTGATCTGGTTGGAAAGTTCAAACTTTGGATGTTGGTGCAATCCATATGTCTGGTGTCACATGGGAGGAGGGGACTGAGTGAGGTCTGCCTCACATGTTGACAGAAACACTATGTTTAAATAGTCCATGTTTGGTTTCAGTCTGTCAGTGGGTGTTTCGTTCACTCCCAGTGACTCTTTGTTTGAGCTGGATTCTCTCCATTTTGTTTAATATTTTATTCAAGGAGGCTAAATACACTAGCCTCAGGCTGCTTTACGCTGTGTTTATCTATACTGTGTGTGTGTGTGTGTGTGGGTGGGTGTGTGTATGTTTGTGTTTTTGAAGAAGGGTATACTCTAACTGGCCTTGACATCAGCCAGAGGGTTGGACTGAACTCCCCCTGTTCTCTCTCTATATATGTTACCTGTGTCTCTTCATACAACTGCCAATTCTCTCTTTCTCTCTCCCTCCCTCCCCCTCTCTCTCTCACTACATTTGACCAGACACCCCTCTCTCTCTCTCCACCCTCTTTAATTGTCTCTCATCTTTTTTTAGCCTTGCTCCCAGGCTCGAAGAGTTCACACTCAAATATCTCAACACACATCAGCTGGCCTGCCTCCATATGAGCACATGGTGTCTAGACAATAAAACCCGATGACTCTGTTGAGCCCCTGACTTTTTTTTTAGCCACAGCATTAAGTCGAAATGTCAAACCTTTCAATACTTTAGTTCTGATCAAATATCCGAGCCTGATTCTAAACCTGTGCTCCACATCCCACAAAGAAATAAAATGGCAGCAACAAAGGAGGTTTTGATCACTTCCTGCTGTGATGAGCTCTGTAGGAGGTGATGGGGCTGTATATAATCTACATTCACATAACATACAGGTTATCAGTGGTCAGGACACACACAGTCACATGTTTGCCAACACAGATGAGACAGCTGTGTCTAAGTGTCTAACCCTGAAACCTTGATAAAACCTGACCCCAACATCTGGCTGAGGGTGTGTCAGGTTGAAGGTTGTTAGTCCAAAATGGTTCCTGAGTGATTACTTAAGATCTCAAGAACCTCCCAAAACAAGTGGAGGGAGAAGAGCGGAGACACAGGAACAAGCTCAGACCGATCCATTATTCTCTTCTCACTCCTTCTTTTGTCATCCACACACCTCATACTTCACTGATCTCTGCCATGGATGGAGTGTGACAAGAGCTGGTGCTAATGGTGTTCAGAGTGTTTACAGATTTCAGATATGTACCACTTATTCTTCAGTGATCAGTGTCCCCATCATATTTTCTTTCTCTATAGAGAGAATCACCTGCAACACTGTTTACACTCTTCCCCTCTGAAGTTGTCTTTCTTTCCCTTATCAGTCCGTTTCAGATCTGTCCTCCTCCTGTTTCTCTCCCCCTGTGGTTCATCCTGTCAATCCTCCTCTGATCACCTGCAGCAGCATCAACACAGAACTCGCCTACAATACATGTGATCTCAGGACTCTGTTGTGTGTAATGCTTTCTGGGAGGTGTTTCACGTCGGTGTGTGTGTGTGGATGGGTGTATATAGTTCCATTATGGTTCTGTTTACACGCCCAGGTGGCCTCTGATTAACATTGATTTTCAGCTCCTGAAAACCTATTGCTCAGACATAGCGAGCCTGCAGCAACAATCGGCTCAACTTCCAAAGAGCCCCCCCCCCCCTCGCTTCCAACACAGACTCACAAACACACACACACACTGCTCATCTCTCCAACACAGGCCCCCAGAGCTGAGCAGCATTACCTCCACCACCCCCCTTCATCTCTCTATCAAGCCAGGGAAAAACAGCCTTGTGAGCGATGGCGTTTGATGTTCATTGTTTTTCTTGTTTGTGTGTCTATCCGGGCCTGAGCGACTCCCCTGTGAGACGAATGAGATGTTCCCATTGTTTAACTGGAGTGAGAGAGAGACAGGAAAGGTTGAGATTCAAGTTTGTAAGATGGAGAGAAAATTGCTCATGACAAAGGTTTAGATGACATAGTCAGCTCTTTATCTGATGCACCTGATGTAGGATCCACAGTAAGTGGAACATCGAGGTTTCTGGATTTGAATTGGACATAATAAGTACACCACTTTTACTGTTAGCATTACAATACAGACGACGGGGAAATTAAACACAGTGGCAGCTTTTGCCTCTTTTTAAGTCAAAGCAAAATATATTCTGAAGAAGATTTTCAAATATCAGGAAAAAAACGCAGCCATCTTTGAGCGAGGAAGAAGGAGATCAATAAGAGGTTTACAACTGCAGTGTGAACGAAGTGAAAGCAGAGCTTTCAGGTGAGTTGTGTGGCAGCACTGAGGCACTGACCGCTGACCCTGTGATCATAAGAGTGTGTTAGATATGCAGCAGTAGAAAAACGTAGTCATGTGACTGATGCTGTGAGGTGACAAAATCAAACTAGCTTCAGTTTCACTCTTTCTTGTGATAAAATATGTTAGTGGAAACAACTCTTTCTGGCAGACACTAGGAAACACATTCGTAAACAGAATACTGTGTATATATATTTATTAGAGCACGTCTCTAAACACATTTACAAAGCGCTCAAGGCAACAACTTCAAAACCAGTAGATCGTTCAACAAATTTGAACAGAAACTATATAAAAATATAAACTAATTAAGCCTTAATGGAATGACGTAAGATCAGAAAAAGTTCTCTTCACTGATAAGAGTTTGTTTTCAGAGGAGATTTAAGAGGCGACTGTGTTTGACCTGATTTCCTCAGCCTCCAGGCCTCTGACTAAGAGAGCTCTGTCACCTCTAGTTTTCAGCTGCACCTCTGGAACACAACAGAGAGCTCTGCCCGAGGTTACCTGATTCTGAGTCAGACACTGTAACATGAAAGTCCACAGCGAGATCCTACAATAAATCCCATGACACACTGGGAGCCAGAGCTCAACCGGCTGCGGTGTGGCTGCTTCGCCTGGTTCCTGTGACGGTTCAGCTCAGTGTGGAGCTGCTGAGGCTGTTAGAGTACTGAATGCTTGGAAATATTTTTTGTTAAATGGTCGCGTCATTCAACAGTGACGTAATGTTTAATGTCGCTCCATAGGGAATTGTCAATATGGGAAAAAATGCTGCTTCAATCTGTTTCATGTCCAACAGTTGTTATACCACATTTACAGTGAAATAGATTTGTTAAATTTCAGCTCTAATGATGATCATTTTACTGTGAGTGTGCTATGATATTTTTGAACCCAATAAGAAGGTATAACAATTTGATATGATGGACAGGACAGTGGTCTGGAAGTTAATGTTCTGGGTTTGATTCCTGAGTGGAGTATGCATGTTCTTCCCATGTGTGTGGGGGTTCTCTCTGGGTTCTCCAGCTTCCTCCCACGCTCCACAAATATGCATACTAGGTTGATTGGTGACTTTAAATTGACATGCTGGTAATTAACGCTGGAAAGAAAGAAAAAAAAACAAGGGAGGGTTGTGGTGAAGTGATCAGCACCTTCTCTTCAGACTCCTGCTTTCCCCTCAGTCCACAGACATACACAGAAGGTTAACTGGTGACTTTAGTGCCCACAGGTGTGAATGTGAGCATGACTGTTCAGCTCTGTATGTGGCCCTATGATAGACTGATCACTGGCAACCCTGGACAGATAACTGGTATAGATAGTGGATAGATGGATGGATGGAATTTGATATGATCACACAGTTGGCCTATACCTAGCAGCAGGTGGGTTATGAGCTCTTTACACCCAGACTTCCACTCTGTCCTCCTCAGCATCTGTGCTTGAGGTGACTGGGAAAAAAAACTCTTCCAAAACATATTTGCCAGAAAAAATCTGTGCAATGAAAATGTCCCATTGTAACGCAAGCATGAGCCAGCAACTGTTCAGTCCAAGACACAGTGGAAAAAACAATCTGAAGTTAAAAAACAAAACAAAACAAAACAAAAAAACTAGTGATGTCATTTTGTCACATGAGTTAGAAATAAATATTATTACTTATTATAAGGTCTTTGTCTGAGCTGGCACTGGAGCAAAGGGGTTATTGCTCCCTCTCCAAGCAAGAAACATCCACCCCCCTACTGCCTCCTTTTAGATGCATTTTTAAACTGAGCTGTATTCTCTTGCTAAATTGAGCCTCCAAAGCCCATCTGCAGCGTAACGCAGGATAGTGGGCAGTTACTTACTTAAATTGGCCTGGATGTGCAGTTTTATGCTGGAAGCTTTAATGAGATTGTCTGACTCAATGTCTGATTCTGAGAAAAGACATTCCAGCCACAGCTGGAGGCAGACAGCGCACCAGTTGTGATGGATGTTTGTAAGTATTCGCCTTCTTCTTGCCTTGGAGGATGCACATTATTACCAATGAAAAGCTTTAAGATAGTGTAAAATGATTATCTGTAGCATTTGGACAACCATGTAGGACAGACGGAGAAAGGTTGAAATGTGTGGTGTTTTTATAGCCTTGTTCTGTTTTTTCTAGAGACTGAAATATTTATTCCCCACATTATACAAAAGCCTCAGCAGTTCACCCCGAGGGTGGCAACTGGAGGAGAGATCAGGAGGTCACAAAAATCATTCACATTCACCAAATATTGCAAATACATACATATATATATATATAAACTGTCGGAGAGGTCAGTCCAGGTGAGGCCCTGATCTTCATGTCACCTGTTAGTGATAACTGAAACTTGAGATTACAGAAAAAAGAGTTTCCTAAAGCCTTTGAACGTTCAAAGGAAGAGAAGGATGATGGGTAGAGTTGATAATCCATCTGCACTTTGATCAGACACCGTGAAGTGGCCAGAATGTGAAAATATCAAAAGTTTGGGGCCTTTCTACTTCACCACAGAGCTTAATGTAGCTCTGTTCCCAGGAAAAGACTAAAAAATGGAATTGTGAATATGAGGAGATGCTAAATAAATGATAATCTTAGGCAAGGAGTGATGTGTCATACTTTTTAATCACATCATCCTTCCTGACATTTCCCCTATGTTGAGACTTACTAAGTTCAGAATATAAGACAATGAAAGATACTAAATGAGGATCAATGTGGCAGTATGCACCAGTGTCCTATAACCCACTTCCATCAAGGTTTTATTTTCATCATACACAACACTTTTTTTGTTTGTTTGTTTGTTTGTTTTGTTTTTAATGGGCTTATGTCTATCATTCTCTAACCGGAAGGTCAGATGTTTTGATTCCAGGCTCCTCCAGTCAGCATGTCGAAGTGTCCTCGGGCAAGACACTGAACCCCCACTTGCCCCCCGATGTGTGCATTGGGTGTGCGAATGTGTGTGAATGGTTAGCTTTCCTGCGCTGTGCCTGGCGCTGTATGAATGTGTGTGTGAAAGGGTGAATGTGACATACAGTGTAAAGCGCTTTGAGTGGTCCGAGAGACTAGAAAAGTGCTATATAAGTGCAAGTCCATTTACCATTTACCATATCCAACAATGGCCACGGACCAATGGCTTCTGTTTGACATGTTAACAAAAGATTGGTGTGAAGAAAGTTTATACCTGAGAGTGTGGAGCTGGACCAGCCTGCTGCTGCCTCTCTGATTGGGTAGAACATGAGACAGACTGTCAGACAGACACAAAGAAGAAGACAAAGGAACCACATGCTTGTGAGAAGAGGAAGAGATGCCGACTTTTTCCCTCTTGAGACCATGTTCAATGTTTCCCAAAAGACTCTTTTCATCTTTGACTGTTTTTATCTCTTAGAGATCAATAGCCACGCCCCCTCCATCCTATCCATCCTATCTAACCTTCCATCGCTGTGAATCTCTCCATCTTTGCCTTTGACCCAGAAACAAATACTGATGTGACCCCCAGTGGGCGTTTCACACCTCCACTCCCACTTGTCTGGCAAATATATCCACCTTTGTGAGCTCTGGAGCTGCAAATAGCCCCCCGCCCCCCCCCCCCCCCCCACCTCCTACAGACACACACAGACCCACCACCTCCCCTACACACCTCTCTCTCTCTGACAAAACCCCCTGAGGGTGAGCCAGGCACCGTGAAACTGTCTTTTATGGCTTTCTCTACTGTGGATGTGTAACCTTTGCTCCAGCTCTGTACTGCTGCAGCTTTATTGTGTTTTTCAACAAAATGTCTTTTTTGTATTTTCTTTGGATTCAGTCTGACACCAGCTCGCCAAGAACTCATACAATGTCACTGCTGGTGGCAGCAGTGCAGGTAGTGAGGACTGAGAGGACCCCGGAGGAACACACAGGCCAGTCCACTGAGGGGGTTTAATAGAAGAAATGAACAGGAGCAGGCTTAGAGACACAGATAAGTAGGTAGGCAGCTACAGACAGCTAACTACCCCAGGTAGCAGCCACATAGTGGAACACATGGGGAGTCAATCTGACAACTGACTGGGATAAATGCCACGGAGGAAGTGTGTAAGTGGAGAGGGGCACTCAGGTGAGTGTAGATAGGCAGAAGACAGGTGAGCAGGTGGATCTGGCAGATACATGACTGGGATAGGGAGGAGAGTCTGGAGATACCTGAAGTCACAACATTGGAAAGATGCATATGCACCAGAAAATTCAGGGGCCACATGTAAAAATGTCATGTACACACAAAAGTGTTGTCTTTCACTCACCGTTGTATCAATAGTGAGGGTGAGGAGTTGTGTGCTTCAACACCAGCTACATGTCTGGTGTGGGCACATTTCTACTGGTTCCAATGTACCAAAGCTGCTAACATTAGGAACTGACTCACAACATCAGGACAGACGTCAAAACAAGTTCTCCTCAAAGCCTCAGCAGAAACAATTACCTACCCTTGTGTTTGCAATTAAACCAAACCACTGCACAGTGGAAGGTGCTATACAGCTAATATTGTTCCATCTTCAACTCTGTGGCTCCATTCAGTTCACATTCAGCATTGCTGTTTGTTGACAGACTTATACACTGATCAGACATAACATGCTGTGACCACCTGTCTAATACTGTGTTGGTCCCTTTTGCTGCCAAACACACAACAAACTGATGCACTGTGTGTTCTGACAGCTTTCTATCAGAACCAGCATGAACTTCTTCAGCAGTCTGAGCAACAGTAGCTGGTCTGTTGGATGGGACCACACGGGCCAGCCTTCTCTCCCCACATGTATCAATGAGCCTGTGGCCGGTTCACCACTGTTCCTTCCTTGGACCACTTTTGATAGACCCTGACCACTGCAGACCAGGAACAGCCCACAAGAGCTGCAGCTTTTCACATGCTCTGACCCAGTCGTCCTGGTCAAACTGGATCAAATCCTTACACTGCCCATTTTTCCTGCTTCTAACACATCAACTTTGAGGACAACATGTTCCCTTGCTGCCTAATATATCCCACCCACTAACAGGTGCCATGATCAAGTGTTATTCACTTCACCTGTCAGTGCTCAGAATGTTAGGCCTGCTCAGTGCATAAAAGTTGTGTTCAGAAATGAGCAGAAACCATCAGACATGTTTCTGTTGAAGGTTCAGTGTGGACTCTGCATGTTCTTACACCCATGGGTAGCCAGGCGTCTTTGCATGTTGTAATTAGCATGCTGTGTGTGTGTGTCTGTGTGTGTGTATTCTGTAAGATGTAAGATAGCTATATGGGGATCTTACGCAAGGACTTAATAAGGAATATATAAATACATGAACTAGATTATCTTGTCTCTTGAGGTGTCGCTAAAGAAATTATACCATCTTCATGGGCAATCACAGCATATTGCATACACATGATTATTGCAGTATATAGTATACATAATAGGAAATAGGAATAGGAAAAAGGGAAATACTTTATTGATCACCAATTCTATGGATGTGTATGTATGTGCAGAAGGTGATGTTGTAATGGTGTAGCTGTGTGTAAAAGTCGTGGGAGTTCTCAGCAGCAGTCCTAAGGTAGAGACACTGAAGTGAATTTTCTTCTCAATGTTTGTGGATAAAAAAAAAATAAGTTTAATTCCAAAAGATATTTTTTCACTGGGTTTGAAGCACTCTGTCCAGGAACTTATTTCTCTTTCTTAAGACAGATTTTCCAGTGGAGTGACTGGAGGAACAGAACATTCACACAGCTTATTCCCCATGTAATTTAATTTTTGAATCATTTATAAGTCAGTTGGTCCTTTTCAAGTGCAGGACTGTTTCCAGGGTAAAGATAAAGTTGGTCATATTACTGTGTCTTTGTGTGGTTGGATCCTAATGCCCAGAGTGAAGTAGGATTTCATTCTACTTGATACAATTATTCAGTGTGTTTATCTGAGCTGTTCTAACCGTGGGTGTAGATGTGGGGGTGGACAGTTGGGACATGTCCTCATCAAGGTCAAAATGGTGCTGAATTGTCCTTGCCAGTGTTTCACCCATCCCAAAAGATGTTTCCCATTGTAATCCCCTCTGTCTGACTGTACAAGTTGACAGATTTGTCTGGAAACCCTCAACTTAAACTGCATCACACATTGCAGCAACTTCAGCTTCAACTTTATTTATGTCCCCAGCAAGACAGGAACAGATACATAAAGTAACACGCACCCAGGTACAGAGATACAGAGATGGTAGTCAGCCATATGAGGAGACACGAGCACAAATCAACAACAAGGAAGATGAATGACAATAAATATAATATAAACATTTATTTATTTATTTGAAAGGCACAATGCATATTAATGATCTTCAGTATAAATTTTAGTATACCAGACTGCTAATTTTCATCCGTTGTCCTTTGGCAGGTAACAGTTAGTAAAACAATACAATACAATCAGTATAAAGTGTGTGATGTAAAGTGCCCTGTTTCTGTGCAAAATGTGGAATTGCAAATATATATCAGTGTTTAGATCTAAATCAATAAAGTGCAGAGAAACTGATGTTGAGGTTGAGGTGCCCGTGTCAGCACATCAGTAAGAAAGTAAATATGGACTCAATGCAAGATTTACAAAATAGGCTCATGGTGGAAGAATGACAGTTTCCACAGTAGCAGCAGCTGAGCGCGTCATGAGAAATGGTAACTCTGACTGTACTTTATTTATTTTACAGGTTTCCAACTTCTCACTGGACTAGATTGATTTAAGTTGATATGATAAATTCCAGTTGTTAAATGCCCAGTAATTTGTGAGGTGAAAGTAATGACCTTTAGAAAGAAGAGCTAAACTAAACTATACTGTATGTGGATATGACTTCATAATGCAGCTAATTGAGGCTTTTTCACAATAAGAGCCTCAGTCAGTTATTCAAACCAGATGCATGTTCTGGTCTGGACCATAACAATGAAAACAAGGTTTGGTGCTTATGTGTTTTTGTCTTCCTCACATCCTGGGAATCATTGTTCCATGCTGTGAAGGCAGTGTTGATGTTAAAAGCTGTTTTAATTCAACAGTTTCTTGTTCTCTAGTGTTACCCAGTGCGATCAAAACTGTTCCAGGTGTTTTATTGATCAGGAAGTTAAAGAGTGCAGTGATGGAGAAGGAGGAGGAAGTCGAAGCCTCGGGATGTGTTCAGACATGAGGGAGCTGCTCAGGGAGTCAGACAGGAGGGAAAAAAACTAAACATCTCTCTTTTGTCTCCTACGCCTCCTCTTCCATGTTGGTTTCTCTCACTTCTTCATGCTTTATAGAAGAAGAATCCTTAAATTTTACTTCCTGAACAGTATCTGTTTTTGTTGTTGTAGTTTTTTTTTGTCTTTTTTTTGGTGGGGGAGGGATTGAATTTATTTATTGATTTTATTCTCCTGGCAATTGGATGTTTGTTCTCTTTTATGTCTGGATGGTTTGTCCCCTGGTTGTTTTGCTTGTCTGCTCATTGTTTGTTTGCTTGTTTTAATGGATAAGTTAAAGAATGAAAGGAATAGTGGACACCTTGACATGTTTGAAAAGACAAGTGGTGGATGGATGGATGGATGGATGGATGGATGGTCATGCAGAAGACTGCAATCAGACCTCAGACCTGTTTCCTGTTCGATGCTTCACTTAGCTTCATGTGAACTTGTCATTTAGACCAATCAATAGGAGCTGTGTGTCATCACATCAAACTGTTCCTGTCAGCTCACATGTCAATATCAAACCACCGTTTCTATAACAAGCTGAGAGGTTGTTAATGTGAAATGACCGCAGAGTGACTCTATATATTGTCCCACTTTATGGATGGATGATGCCTCCATAGTAACTGTCGGCCTGCGGACTCCAGGTAAAAAAAGACATTTCACACCGATAAAAATGAGGATAGTTACATTACTTCTGATAGATACATGACTTTCACCATATGTCTCTAAACAGTAATAATAAACTTTATTTATAGCACATTTCCTGACAAAGTTACAAGGCACTTGTACAGATGAAAATGGTTTAAGTTACATAAAAGAAAAACAGAAAACAGAGACATACAAACAATACGACTAAAGAAAAATGAGTTCAAAGTAAAACAACCACATACATAATATAAAATAGGTGCACCACAGGTTAAAAAGGCCTTTTTGTAAAAGTGAGTTTGTAAAAGAGATTTAAAATTCATTAATGAGTTTGCTAAGCTGACCTGTCATTATACTTAAACTTAATGTTGCAGCTTGATTACAGTCCATGTTGGTTCTACACTAGCTTGTTGCTGCTCATGCTCGCTCTGCAATTCTATTCCTAAAGGTCCAGTGTGTAATAATTACCAAGGTTTACTGGCACAATCTGAACATACTACCCATGAATATATTTGTATAAGTATATAATCGCTATAAAATAAAAATTGGTTTGGTTTTCGTAGCCTTACATTTATTCTTTTATATGGGTCTTGCTTTGAGAGTGTCGCCATCTTGCGCCGCCATGTTTGTACGGCAGCCTGAACGTAATATCCAGCTAGTGCGTTTCGCGAGTTTTGTGCGTTTCACACATATAAACAAACCAACGAAGAAGAAGGTGGACGGAAAGAAGATATCATAACATATCATAATATGATTTAGATCTTCACCTCATCACTACATGCTCCTGAAGTACTCCCAGTTGTCCCAGCTGTGGAAGACGCCATGTCCTCAGAGGCCACCGTCACTTTGCCGACGGGAGGGGTGAGCGCGAGCGAGCAAGTGAGCGCTGCATTCTAGAATCTGAATGCTATATGTCATGCCCCCCCCCCCCCCCCCCCCCCCCCATTTTACACACTACACCTTTAAGGAACTTGTATGAAAAGACCTATGAGAGATAAAGAAGTGTGTGAAATGAGATTTGGTTCAAACATATCTCTGTGTTTCCCAGGTGCGAGTCTCCCAAAGCCCCAGGTGAAGACAGCCTCTCTGGGTCAGGCTTGTAAGGCCCGCTCACCTCTGCTGCCTGTCTCAGTCCCAACAGCACCAGACTTACCAGAGGAGGGGGGAACGAAACCTTCCGAGGACTCAGCTGCCAACGTAAGTCCACATGGAGAGACTACAGAGTGTATGATTTAGCTTGCTCAGAGTGTCCATATCAAACATTGTCCCATTTAGACTTAGAGATACTTAGAGGACAGTTTTGGTTTGGAGAGCAGGAGGCAAGAACACATGACTTCAAAATGACACCTAATATTCCTTGTTCATAACTGGATTAGTCATCTAATTAGCAAAATCTAATATGAAAGTTAAGATCACAGTTGGAGATCATCTGTCATTCCCTTTGCAAAAATATAGTGACAGATCCAGCTGTTTGATGCATTTGCAGAAGCAGTGAACAAATTGGTTGAAAGCATGTCATCGTTTCTTAAAATATTTGCCTTCCAGTGTGGCTGCCTTAACTGCTCCCATGGGAAACATGAAACATAAACAGCTGTTTGTGTTTCATGTTTGATTAAATAGTTCGATCAGTCGTCTTTGAGCTTCTATTAACTGACCAGATGCATTCAAGGTTTTCTACAATTTTTATAGTTGGAGAGAAGTTCCACAGAGACTATGTAGCAGTCCAGCATGTGAGGGTTTCCCAAACTTCACAGGACAAGCACACAGCTTCTCTCCTCAGAAAGTCTGCACCGGCATAGAGCAGAGATGAAAACACAACTTCTCTGCCTCGACTAGAATTTAGACTATTTTAAAAACTTTTCATGAAGGCTTTATGTTTTCAGGTTGTGTGTCTATCCACCACATTCTTGTGAACGTGATATCTCTGTGACGCTGGGAGGGAATTTCTTTAAATTTGGCACAAATATTCATTTGCTCTCAGAGATGACCCTGATAGGATTTTGGTGGTCAAAGGTCAAGGTTGGTGTGACCTCACTAAATATGTTGACAATAACTCATGAAATCGTTAACTATTTATATTGTAATTTAACCCAAATGTCTATAAAGATAAAATGATGCAATGACATTTCATATCCAATGTCACTGTGACATCATAGCATTCTGTAGAATTACCTTTTGACCATTATTCAACACTGTAACTCAGAAAGGAGCGACTGTGATCATATTTCCTGCTAGTTGGCGAAGGACACATACTGACATGGTAAAAATCATGTTCTACATCAGCCAGAATTGTACTCTGAAATCTGCTGCAGATTTGAGTTCACTAACAGAACTTGTGCATTTTTATTTTTCAGCCATATTAAGATTTTCTGTAGTTTTCTTTACATTCATCATCATCATCTTTGTCATTACAGATGTTTGGATCTTTCAAAGGTTCATCCTCTTTGAACTTCAACTACTCCAGCAAACTGTGTCTGATACAATATTTGAGTTTATGGGTGTGTAGTGAATGACATCACAGGGGGAGAGTTCAGCTTTATGCATCAGTCTCTGTTATTTTCTTTACAATATCTCTATTTGTATACACAGATATATAGACTTTGCTGTCCTTTTTGGATTCCTGTATTTCTTGTTTACTAACCAGTGAACGTTTACACTAGGAGTCAAGCTCTAATGGAAGCTGAAGGACACACCTGGGTACCTGGGTATAGTGTGAGTGTACCAGGTGTCAGATCTGTTACAGCATCCAAACCTTTCTTAAATATCAAGAGACAGATTCAGAGAATAGAAACATGGAATACACAAAGATGGAACAGACAGTCTGAGGAAGAGAACGAGGTGGGAGGAGGATAGACACACACACACACACACACACACCTGTACAGCCTTGTCACTACAACTGTTCTGTTCACTTCATTGTGTAGGTGGTCTTTTTGTTGGAGAATACAGCAGAGTTAATTAGTGACTGAAACTAAGGAGATAAAGGAAGGATAGAAAGAAGAGAAGGAGGAGGTGTAGACATATAAGAGGTGGCAGGAAGGAGAGATAAAAGGGCAGATTAAAAGGCAGGAAATGAGGTAGAGGAGAGCTAAGAAGGACAAGGAAGGAGTAAAAAAATGAGTGTTTGTGTAAGAAAGGGCAGAAGGAAAGATGTGGAGGACAAATAGAGAGGAGAAAGAGGACCAGAGGAAGAAACTACTAGATATGGGAAGGAGAGAAAGGTGGACAAAAAGGATTGTAGGAGGAAGAGGAGAAACAGAAGAGGCTGGATGAAGGAATACATAGGAGGACAAGGAGGAAGAAGTGAAAATATAGGAGAGGGTGAGAAGGGGAGAGGTGGAAGATTGGAAAATGGGAAAGAGAAAAGGAGAGAGAAAGGTAGAGGAATAGATGAGGATGGAGGATCGGAAGAGGGAAAAACAGGGAGACTGTAGGCGTGAGGAGGGTGGAGAAATAGATGAGGGGGAAGGTGCGGGAGGACAGGCAGAGACATGTCATGAGAAACGACACGATGTGGAGGGATGCTGGACGGAAGGACTTGTTAAATATTCATATGTGACTCAATGACAATAGGACAGGAGGAGGCGTTGCCACGGCAACAGGAAGAGAGGGATTCTTTAGGAGGGACAGAGAGGCAGGACATAGGAGGAGAAAAAGAGATGAAATAAGCAGAGGGGAAAGGAGAGAAGAAGAAATGCTAAGAGGAGGGGTGTAAGTGAGGAAGAAGGTAAAGGTTGGAAGAGGTGAGAGAGGGATGCTTCAGGCTGAGAGAGGATAGAACAAAAACAGATGGGTGTAGGAGCAAAGAGGAAGGGAAGAGAGGAGGAGAGATGAAGAAAATCAGAGGGAGATGCAATGAAAGTGGAGAAAAGGAGAGAGAGAGAAGAAAATGAGATGGAAAGAT
This sequence comes from Caranx ignobilis, assembly GCA_021432705.1. NCBI lineage: Eukaryota > Metazoa > Chordata > Actinopteri > Carangiformes > Carangidae > Caranx > Caranx ignobilis. The sequence goes on along the minus strand of MU269987.1, from coordinate 2,002,222 downwards.
GGCAGAGAGGAGAAAGAGAGAGGGTGTTAAAGGTCAGCAGGTCTTTTTCTTTTCATCTTCTGCTCTATCTCTGTAATTGATCTAGTCTTTTCCCATCAGCCCCCTGGCCTATCCATCACACACACACACACACACACACACACACAGCTAGTTAATAGAGTGAGAATACACTGGGTGAGTAAAACACACTACAATGGTGCTTTTATGGTTATGTTGTAACATCAGTGAGATATTTTAGAAGCAGAGGAGACCTCTCCCTCTCTTTAGCACGTTGTGGATCTTGTGAATGTTGAACGGTTCACACATGTATTTAAAAAAGAAGAAAATACATTTCTCACTTCATGGAGTTTTTATCAAACATTATTCAGGAAGTGGTGCTTTTGCCTTTTACTATTTTCGGAAGCATCATGTGGATCTGTAGCAGGACGAGGTGTGTGTGGGACTCAGTTTAAATAAATTAGAGCGTGTGTGTTCATGGTGATGGAGGAACATGTCAAACAGTACAACAGTGTTACTCACTCATGTATTTTTAATAACAATGCAGCTTTATGGCTCAGAGGCAGCTGGCTTTTATCTTGAAAGAAAAGTATAGAGTTGAAACTCGTGAACCAAACTACCAGACTAATTTCCCCATCACCTAATTTTCACCTACCACACAGCCCCCCATCCCACCCCACCCCAACCACCCTAACAGCACCACCCAGACCACAGTCAGAGTCTGTGAGCTGCAGCACAGTCTATATGAAACCAAACAATCAATACACTGAAGTCTAAATTGAATTTAAGTCTCAGCATTAATTTGAGCATGTTTGCTTCAGTACACAAAGAAGTGTGTGGGAGATGTAGTTTTTTTTAACACATAAGACCCTTCTCCACTAGCACTACTCAGCTCGACTCGACCCGTTTTTTTTTTTTGTTTTTTTTTAATTTTCCACTAGGGATAGTCCCTGGTACTTGGTACTTTTTTGGCATCGCCTCTGGCAAAGTTCCAAGCAAGCCCAGCCAATACTAAAATCAATCATCATCAACCGTCTGCCGGCCACCAAATGACCAGAGCCACTGTTTCATTTCAAATTTGACGCTGAAGCACAAAGCCTGAAAATTAGAACTCGTCTAACTGTTCAGATTCTTCCAGTCTGGGCTTTATGTAGCAGCCTCTTGTCCCCAGTCACAAGGCTCAGCTCTCTCAGCTCAGTCCTACATCCTGCTGCCTGTTACTGCACTCAGCTACATGTGTTAACACATCTTGCCACTCTGTGATGTCACCCTCAGGACTTATCTGCCTGATTTGACTCTTTCTAGTAAACCTCTCCTTGCGTGCCTACATCCCAGTGGAGATCGTGCATTTGGCAAGTAATTCATCCATATAGTTCTTTCTCAACAACAACAAAAAGGATAAATGTAGAACATATCTTACATTTAACTGTCTTCTTAATAACATACTGTACATAGCATCAGCAATGTTTCCAGTAGTCAAGTCAGTTAAAATGTCCCTGGAAACAGTTACATTTAAAGAATGATCACAACACTGAGATCAGTTTAAAGTAAACAGAAAAGTATCATTTATTAACCATCAATCAGGGATTCTCATGGTTTTTCTTCTCTGCTTTCCTCATGAACACTGGCCACTAGTGGACTATTACAGTATAATATATTATATTAGAATATATTTTATATATATTTCATTTACTCTTTAATCTAGATGGGTGATATATTACAGGTCAGTGTTAGCTTTGCTACTCAGCAGTCAGAGTTAGTCTGTGTGATGCAACTTAATTAATAATCACAAATTCAGAACAAGTTGTCATTCATAAGTAGATTCTGTTTCTGAAAACCTCCAACTGTCCCTGCTCCCTCAGTACCAGGACATGTAACACTTTGGTTACATGGAGGTTCAGCCGGGGGATAAAACGGAGTCTGTGGACGGACATGTGAACAGCTTTTAGATTGAACTGTGTCATTGTGAAAGTCGAGCTCGGCTCACCCCACTGTGTTGGGATGATTATAGAGGGGTATGAATCCAGGTCATGAGGCCGACAGGGATGACAGGATATCAGATAGAAATACTCACAGACTCATATGCTGTCTGCTTTTATGGGTCAACGAATGAGACCAGGAGGTCAGTGGTCTATTGTGGGGTTCTTATAGACTTTCAAGATTTTTTTTTTTTTTTATAGAAGCCTTTTTATCCATGGAAAGTGGAAAATCCCTGTGGTGATGGAAATGGCAGCAGGTGGACAGATCACATTCTGTGGGTATTACACAGATAAGGGACAATTGTCTCTTTCTATAATGTGAATCTTCATAGACATTTAAGACAGATTTATGTCCTTTGTTGAAAAGCCACACAGGCAAATTCAAAGCAAGTTGGATTTATTAGCTCAAATAAAATATTCACAATTATGTTTTAATTATTCTGTTACTATCAAAGAATCATATTGTTAGTTTAAAAAGAGACCAATATATCTTCATCGCTAACATGTATACAGTCAGGCTTCCCCTCTGTTCTTCAGTTGAAGGTGTGTGACAGAGCTGCTGAGGTCATATCTGTGTGGACTATGTGACTGAGCTGCCAGACGGTCAGTAAATCCTTGGGCTGACTGCTTGTTTAACTGCAGCGGTTTGGAGGATTTGAAGTTGTTCAAAGTCATCTTTGATGAAGCTGACAGCTGGGTAATTAGTCATGTAATTACTTCTTCTATACCCATTACAGCACCTCTGTAATGCTCTGAGCTAAATGCTGAAGTCAGCATTGTAATGCTTACCACGTTCAGCCTCCAAGGGTAGCATTTCAGCATGCTAACACTGGCTAATATGTGGTGCATGCTATAGCTTATGATAGCTAATTGGTCACAGAACAAAGTGTGGGGTAGGGATGGGGTGAAGAGTCAGGAAACTGATCATTTCACTACACTGTCCGGTGACTTAATGAATGAGGCGGTCTCAAGTGAACACCATGCTGTTTTATTCTGCTGCTCACATGCTGTGGGTAAAAAAAAAACAATTCAGTTTTGAGAGACCTGGTGGCCCAGGAGGGACATGAAGTAAGTTTGCACTTTAAAATACATCACAGGGACACATTACAGGTCATGCATTTCAAAGAAGTCCATGGACTGATGTCGTAGTCTGAACCAAAGTAGTGCAGCTCCAGCTACCATCCCTATGAAAGACAAACCCTGTATGTTAGCTGGTAACCTGGTTACTGGGTGGTTAGCTTAAGGGTAGATGCACACTGTGTTGTGCAGTTGTTTTCCCGACCACTTGACAGCATTTTCTCCTTCCTTTTCGCACACACTCACAAATACTGGTGGGACAGATAGGGGTAATGTGGAGTTCAGTATCTTGCTCAAGGATACTTGAATTTGTGGACTGGAGGAGTCAGTGTGGATGACCTACCCCACCTCCTGAGCCACAGCCGCCCCCGCTGCTGTGTCCTGCTGTGATTGTGCCCCATTGATGTTTTAAATGAAGGCGATATAAAAATCTATATATGGCTGGAGGGGGAGTTTACTTGTCCTGAGGCGGAGACCGGTCGAAAACTGATCCAACACAGCTCTCTCTGGTCACAAGCTTTAACTAGACCACACTGATATTTGACTTTAAAATGTGGATCAGCAGGAACAGGCCTCTCCAGAGGGAGAAGTACAGCAAAATAAGAGTTGATTGAAGAGTTGTTCATGATTGCTTCATGATGCTTTCGTGGCTTGATTTTTTGCCACTAAAGATTATTTTACATGATTTTTTTTTAGTTTGAGACAATCAAAACAAAGAACCGGGTTTTTTTTTTTTTTTTAGCATTGTCATCATGGAATTTGTTGAAAAAGAGGAGTATAAATAACCAATACAAGACAAGCAACGTTTTCAAAATTAAATCACTGATCACTAATCACAATACAGTACAAAACAGGAAATTATTCACTTCATCAGATTGATTTATATAAACACAAATCATAGCACTGCTGGATTATTCAGTTTATACTGACATCTGTGTATGCTGGACATTTTTACAGTAGCTGCACTTAGTGGCAATGCCTTAGTCAGTGACCTTTTCTTGAGACTGCATATATTTATGCATTGTTATTGCATTATAATGACTGAAGAAGAGGTTTGCAACACTAATGCATTACAAGTAAAGTAAAGTTGGTGTGTGTTGACACAAACCTTTGGCCATAAGTGTGAGAAATGTGTGTCTTTATCGGTTTTCCACAGTGCTGAGGAGAATATTGAATTTTTTTTTTTTTTTGCAAGTGCAAGGACAAACTCTGCATGAAAGCTACACTCAATAGAATCACACTGAGAAATTGTATATGAGAGGGATGAGCACTTGCCTGTCACTTGCACACACACACACGCAAACACACAGATGAAGGCACTTAAGCCGACTCACTCAGAGGAGACAGCTTCTATAGGTGGACGAAACAGGCCATTACACAGCAATCACAGAATATCTGCAGGATTAAAGTTCAGCTGTTCACACCGCAAGTGTCTCCTGTCCTTTGAAACACCTGCAGTGCAGCGATAGCAACACCTCCAACATGTTTGGTGTGGTCAACTCAAAGGCACGCTAAAGGCATCTTCACACCTGAAAAGTCCTTTAGTTCATTTGCTTTGGTCTGCACCAAATGCATTGCACTTTTTGCATGTGGAGGAGAACTTTGCAAACAAAGCCAAATGTATGCTGAGGTTGTTCAGTCATTGGTCAGAAACATCTGGGGCGGAGGAAAGCAGAGAGTGCTACGTGGAAGTAAACAATCATGGAGAGCTCGTTCTGATATTAATCTGGCTTCAAACATCCAGATAAAACGTTGAGCATTAAGAGCATTATATGTTAAACATCAGTTTTACAATGCTGTTCTCATAATCTTACAACGAAGAAGACCTGCTGCAAGACGGCTGCTAAGGAGACAGCGTGTTCTCATGTACGCCATATGCTTTTTGCAGCTGGGTCGGATCGAGGTTTGGCTGCTTTCAGACCTCAAACGAACCTTATCAGGGGTCATTCAGAACACACTGACAAGACTTCTTCAGCTGGGTCTCGGTCAGCTTGTTTGGTCCTCACATGAATTATCTTGCTGTTTTCACACCTGCCCAGCAGTCTGCAACAAGGGGGAAATGAATTTCACTTCTCTTCAAGCAATTTTTACAAGGCAGGAGTGAAAACGCCTTAACCTACCTGAGCTGAGCACAGCTTGTTAGCCTGCATAACATTCTGCCTGTACAACCTCTGAAAAGATCCAATTTGGATAGACTTGCATAGTGCTAACACACTGTTCACATGGGATCAAATGGGGTATTATCTGAGCAGCTGCTTCAGGAGTACTTCCACTGTTTCTTGCAGCATGCATCATCAGTGCTCAGAGCAGTGCAGCAACAGGCAGACTCAATTCAAATCTCTGCTTCTTTTGTGTCACTCCTCGGTATTTCCATTAGGTTTTCATTTAGTTCATGTAAAGGTCACACCAGGGTTAGGAATGCATTCATTAGCCTAGCACCTTTCTCTTTGAGTGTGTTGCTCTGTGATGCAGCCAAGCCGTAGTCTTCATGGATGAAATGACCACTCAGGCTCCAATAGGGAAATCAATCCCTCCATGTTAAAATGTCCATCTTCATTAGGTTCATGGCTTTTCTTTCAGTTACTTAGAACAAGGTGCAGGACTGGAACTTAAGGGACATCCAACATAACAACCAATAGTTTTATTGTTTCTACAGGTTTTTATCATTTGAAGGTTTTCGTTAGTCATCACATCCTGCATAACATCTAATTCTTGTCTTTCAGGTTTACGAGCAGGATGACCTGTCAGAGCAGATGGCCAGTCTAGAGGGACTGATGAAGCAGCTCAATGCCATTACCGGCTCCGCCTTCTAACCTCTGATCCCAGTCCACCACAGCCTCAGCCACGCTCCAGTCTAGAACCCTTCTTCAAGCCTTGATGTCAGCTGATGTCCACTCACCTCGGGCAGCAACAGGTCGATCTGGGTTTGAAAATGCCTCTGTGGAACCTCCTTCTCTGCTGGGTTTAGTTTGTTTGTTTTTTCCTGGTCTTGGCTGGTGTCTACTGTGTGGGGTGGGGATTGGACAGAAGGGAATGAAACAGAGGATAAACACTACAGCAGCACAGCATCAACTCCAAGAACAGGACAAGGATTGAGGGGTTTCTTTAGGAGTTCAAACTGAGACTCCACCAGATCCTTCAAATTCAAAAACAAAACTAGAAAAACCCAATGCCTACCACCTCAACATAATGAAACAGGAGGAATCACACACAAAAAAAAGTTATAAGAGCCCTGCTGTTTCTTCTTCATGGTATTTATTAGCATCCTCCTCCGCTGAGTTCTCCACAACTCGGTTACTGTGACTGTACCTCACTTTTTTTTTCATAATTACTGTTGAAAGTATTCCTTTTTCTTCCTGTGTTGGGGGACTGGGGGCGTGGGGCAGTTACAGAATATGTTCATGGTTAGAAAACACTACCAGAACCAGGAAGAAACAGAGAACATCCTTGGCCACCAAAGTTTCACTCAAACTTTTTTTCTTTCCTCATCTGGATCCAAGGGCGTCTGTTGTGGTAAGGCTGTGATCCTGTTTCTCCTCAGTATCCCTTTTTATCCTTGAATGAAAGATTGATTTCACTGAATTCATCATCATCCATCATCCATACAGCCATGCCACCTCTGGGTCCTGAGGTTTAAAAAAAAATATGAAGCGACTAAAAATTGTCGTATTGGCTGGACAGACATTTGTGCTACAACTAATCCGAATTATCTGGATCTTGATCCAGCCTTTTCTAGTTTTGAGTGACTGTATCAAAAACCCTCGGCTCCACAATCCAAAAAACTCCACTCCTAACCCACAAAGACTCAAGTCATTGCCAAATTTCCATCTTGGAAAACGTATTGTATCTTCTTTTTGTTTTGGTCCTTGTTTAAATCTGTTTGAGTCCTAAACATGAATGGGAGTCAGTGAACAACTGATGACTTGTATGAAAAGAAGTCCAGATTTGGATCAGTAGAACCCATCGCACCCTGTCCAACTGAAGGTTGGTTATAGATGGTATGTGGTGATTAGTCATGTTTGAATTCAGTTAGAGCACCTCATTCTCAAATGGCCACATTACACTGTTTGCAGGTCAGATTCAGTGCATGGTCTCCCCCTGCTGGTTGGAGTGCTAAGTGCTGAAGTGAGACAATAACATTCTGGAGGCTGTAGTGAAAAATTATTATGAGCATCGTCAGCACGCAATTTATATGACTTAAATTATCAATTTGAAAACCATGTTATCTCTTATCTCTGAACTTAAGATTCACAATACATAAAAAGAATTTGGCTGGATTCTGTTGGACAACAACAACAAAACACAACAAAAGGTGGTATTACTGTTTTTTTGTAAAGGAGTTGTTTAGGATTATTTTTTTATTATCATTATCATCATCATCATTATTATTATGATTATGATTATTATTCAGTAGTAGTGGGCAGATCATTCATTCTTTGACTGCAGTTTCTGTATGTATTTGACTGAAGGTGAGTGTGTTTGTCATTGGGCCTCCATATTTATGGTCATGAGATGAACACACATGTACCTCTGTGATCCTCGATCGCCCACATGGGAAAATCGTGAAAGCCACCAGCTTCACACTGAGCTGACTTGAGGTGGTTCCATTTTAATACAAAAATAAGAAGGACAAAAACACTAACACAAATGATGCATAAGCCACAAAGTCGCATATTTTTTTATATCTGCCAGAACTCTGTTTATTCATTTTTTGTTGTTGTTTGTTTGTTTAATTCAGTTTTTTGCTTTTGTTTTTTTTTTTAACTCATTTCCAACTGTCAGAAACCAACATGAAAACTATTAATATTAACTATGACAGAGAATTCTTTGTGCCATATTTAATACTCTGAGGCTTTACAAGATTGAATTAGGGAATCAAACCTGCAGGGTTTTGCTTTCAGAGTGGGTCAGTCAGGATGTGGATGCAGAGAGCAGCACCTTCCAGCTCTTGAAAAAAACACCTACATTGGTATCAACAGCAGAAAGAAGAAAAACATGATTTGGAGAATCAGAGTGGGATGAAATTGGTTGGTAAAGGAATTCATTAGTGTTAGACCTGCCCTGTGGACCGGTGTGGTCTTGAGCCATAATATTATGTTTACTTTATACCAAGGAGAAAATCAGCTTCACCTTCAGTGTGCTCTATATTTGACTGTGTCACCTCCGTCACTACAGTGTAATTTACCGACCTTCATCTGTGTGCGATGAAAGGGAAAAGCCTGAGGGAGACAGAGAGCGGAGACAGAGATGTGAATTGATCTTCAGAGGTAGATTCTGCATGTGAGCGAGGGCACAGAGGCACGAGGCCAGGAATTCATTAGAACACCGTTTCAAATATTATGATTCAAGCTCATGCTCGCTGAGCTGTCACAGTGGCAGGAGAAGTCCCAGGGTCAGAGGGGATGCAGAGTTAGCGTCTCTGTAGAACAAACAGGGGGATGGAAGGATGAATGCAGCGGGTGGGTGGTGTGGAGCTCAAACTCATCAGCCTGTTCTGGGATATACATCCAGTCTGAACTTTCATTCTGCTCCGAGTCGCTCGTCTTCTTCTCCTCCTCCCTCAGAGCAGACGAACGATCCAGCCCTGCCAGGCCAGACTGAAATCTGATTTAGAGGAGGAAAATCAAATTGTAACAGTAAACGCTAGATTAAATGGCCTGTTGACACAAGAGATTTCTTCTGTTCAGTGTCACAGCGGGAAAGAAAGATGAAAGCAGATGAGATTATTAGACCCAAATGGGATTTTGCTCATTTAAACCTGTTAAATATAAATTACATTAAACGACAGTAGAGGGATTTCCTTCCTTCCAGGTGGCTATTCATTTACTTTGATTCTATGTAAATCCAACAGCAGACACTGCATCAGTGTAAGAGATCGATATGGCAGTACAAGTCTTACATAGATATGGCTGAGCTCAGCATGACAAACATCAAGTTCACCATTACACCCACACAACTGTTCTGCAAACTAACAGAAAATGTAACATGTTAATATAGAGCTACATCCAAATGTCTGCAGTGAGTTGTGTCCATGGGACAGGTATGACTGTATCAGAAAGCGTTACACACGCTCTGAGATGTGACAGTTACCTGTTGATGCAGTAGAACAGGAAACAGTATTGACTGGCCGCCTCCAGCAAAAGAGCTTGTCAGCATTTTGACTACAAACCAAACCTTGTTTCCATCTGCCTGTATGTGAGGGCAAACAGAGGAAAATGTCTGTCAAATGTGGAGTTTTAAAAACAGCTTTTATGTTCAGCTCAGGTGGAAAAAGTTGAGTATGGATAAGTATAAAATTCAGTTAAATCCAATGCAAACAAATGGAAAATGATCATGTACATCATGTTTCTACTCAGCCCAGAGATGACAAGAGGCAAAAACTGTAACCTTCCTCAGATTAGTATATGAAATACAGAACTGTCTTACTGCCATCATTTTCTCTACATGGCTTCATTCAAAAGACAGGAACTGTTTTAATTACATCACCTCTGTGACATTTCCTTTACTTCATAGTTTATTAGAAATAGGGAACCAATTAGAACCCACTTCAAAACAATGGCATAACAGCAGTGGAGAGAAACCGATTATTTCACATTGATGACTATACATGCTGACTGTGATGGACCACTTGTTCTTCAAACCAGAGGTGGGTCTGACGGGTCACCCACTCATGCTCCCTATCCAGGCTGAAATGAATTTGCATAAAGACCTTTAGTATCAAGTCGCTGCAAATGTGATTTTCAGAGAAGAGAATTGTGACCACTTGCTGCTTGGAAGGAAGGAAATCAATCTGAAAGGTGATGAAGATGATCCCAAAAACAGACAGCAGTGTGGGAAAGTTCAAAAGATGCATATTACATCACTTAGAGCACCAGCATCATCCTTTGGCTCTGGTGACGTGATGACAGTGAAAAATCAGGCTACATAGTCTAAAAGCCTTTTCAGGCAGTGCAGTCCCAGTTAATCATCTGATTACATCTGTTAGTGGAAGACAGTTCCACGCTGCCATCAAATGTTCATTTCAGTTTAAGGATCCCGATGATCTGAGTTGGTAATTGACTGCTCACCTTTCATCTCACGCCATTCGCTAAGACAGACGTCAAGATGCACCTGCTGACATTCCCTGCGTCAGACATGTTATTCATGATAATTCATTTACCCTTACGTGTCTGTTGCTGTCAAGACTGGTTAATAAGACAGGCAACATGCCTTTACTTTTCACCACGCCGTTATTTTCCTTTCTCTTTATTGTCACTTCATTTGAAGTCTTTGTGAAACGTTAAAATGTGCTCTGTGTTATGTTAATTTATGCCTCCCCACACAGGGAACAGATGAGACGTCTGCTCAGCTGAGGGCTTTTCCCAGAAGCCCTGTGTTGCTTTTAAACAGAGACTTGAAAGAAAAACCGGTTGTGTTACTTCAGTGGCACAGATGCAGCTGTCTGCAAACAGAAACACATCAGTTGTGCCAAATCTAAGTGATGACAGGGATCTTCCTGTACCTGAGACATCACGCTACAGAACCAGCCTGTCTCTCAGAATGTTTCTGGTCCAGATGGAAACACTCACACAACAACACTTCCATCCTATCCAGTCAGATACCCCATTCAACTGAGAAGATGGAGAGTGGGGTCATCTCACATCCTCAGTGAATTATAGAAAATAAAGTAGAACAAAACTTGCCAATTAAAGTGAGATGTTATTTGCATGTGTCGTGGCGTGTTTATGACAGTGAAATGACACACAAAAGCAATTAAAGCCTGTTCTGCATCTGAATGTAAAATGGCAGAAATGGAGCTTTAGTTTCTATGTAGATGTGCAGGAGGTTTTATCTGTGTCACTGATCTAACACAACATCACCAAGGGTAAATGTAGGCATGTTGACTGATGAACTCAAAGGTTTAGTTGATTTTCAGAGAGCAGAAGCAGAATGAAGGGAAGTGTGTTCATGTAAAAACTGACAGGATAATTAGGAAAATGTAAAATCCAAAAATAGTGGTATGGTTCTTTAATGGAGCTGTTTGTAAGTTTTGCTATTGCTATTTAACGCCAGTCTTTAATGCAGCTGTCTCCAGAGGTGAAAACAAACACCTTGTCTCTGTCATTCCTTTTCCTCTTCTTGTGCTGGAGTTAGCATCCTAACCAGCTAGCTCCAGCCCGTCTCATGACTTTCAGATAGCGACTCACTGTAGCTCCCAATCACTCCTGATGACATATTGTAAAGACAAACTTGGACAAGACTTAATGAGCAACCATCACCACCTCCTTAAAAATCCTTCCCAAAACACACTGTTAAGAAACAGCACCATCATTCAGAGCTGTTTTTGCTTGAGTGTGTGTGTGTTTTATTGTCCGGAGTATAATCTGAATCCTGAACCACATTTTTCATCTCCATGGTGATACAAGGTTTTTTCTTTAGCCAGATTTGTTCTTTCTTTGGCTCTACATGTGTATTTTACTGTGGAGAAAAGCATTGCTGCAGCAGAACTACATTGCTGAAAAACTGCTTTTTTACAATGTACAGTATCACTAGAGTAGTAGTAAGTTTTTATAATCAAATTTAATATATTATTATTATTACTTTATTTCGAGTGCTCTTTAAAACTATTATTTATAACCATGTGATATTTCTGCAGATGTAAATTTAGTTTAGCAAAGAACAAAATGAAAAGAGGACTGAAGCGCCATTCAGAGTTTTCGGTTTGGTTTCCTTTTTTAGTTTGTTGCCTTAAAAGGTTTCAGTATTTTTTTAATGATGGTAGAACAGTTATTTATATTTCTTAATAAAACATTTAGGTCGCACATGAATGGTTTGCCACCAAAATTGTTCTCTCTGAGGACACACAGTCACCACTACTCTGACATCTGTAGATTGCTCTCATCTATGCAGTTATCCTTTCTAAGTAGAACCTGTACATAACGACAGACCCTAGAGTCTGTGATATTTTCAAGTCAGTTTTGTGTTGAACACCCCGACCTCCATCTGCAGTCAGGAAATCCTTATCTGGGCACAGAGGGCGGAGTTGGGGGGGGGGGGGGGGGGGGGGGGGGGGCAAGTCAACTTTGTCAAAGGTAACACAACTGACAGCAATGCCTGTTGGCAAAACTCTTCTGGTGTGTTCAGGGATGCTCTGACATCTGAAATTAGGAGTTTGCATTGTCTTTCATATATTAAACCTGTGTCATTATTTCTCTTCTGAGATAAACGCCTTTGAGGCCAAAGCCGATTGATATTCCAAAGTGTATACAGACATCAAGAAACAAATATTGGCCAATGTATTATTCATAAATAATAGTATATAAGTGTAAAAAAAAAAAAAAAAAAAGTGTAATAAAATACTTTTTGCGGACCAGTGAGTCATACTTGGACACGTATTGGCCCAGCTCTGATCTCTTCAGTTTGTGTCAGTTTTCTGTGTGTACATAAAAATGGACAGATCATGAATACTCTGAGCATCCTTGAATGCAGCACAAAGAGTTTCAGCATAATGCCTGCTCTCAATTGCTTTACCACCTGATGATGTGTTTGACTGGAGGGTAGGAAATCATTGCAAAAACTGATGCTACACAGAGAAGAATAGGCAATAGGATTTGCAGGTAATGGACTAATAACCTGCAGAGACGCACCATGATGGACCTTTAAACACACCTCATTCTCTGTCTGTTAAGACTCAAGTCCCTGTGAACTTGTCCTGTGGTGACTGTGTGAAACTCAGAAACAGGAACTAGACCTGATAAGGTGGAGACTGGGGAGACTAGGCTCTCGCATTTCAAAGGGAAACTCCACTTCATTAATTTATTTCTTTGGGCGCTTTACTCCTGTGTGGGAACCACTGATGATCAAAAAAGGGACAAATTACACGGTCAAAAAAAAAAAAAAATGAAGTGAAGTTGGTCAGGGATATGCTGACTTTGAAAGTGTCCTGATGTTGGTGTTAAATTAACTCTGTCAGCTAGCTACAGCTAACAAAAAGAAAATAATGGTATAGGAAAAAAATTTGAAAATGATTTCGACCTCATCTCACTGGGGTGAAAAGGGCTAAATTAAAACGGTCCTTAACTCCTCTCACACAGACAATAACTTAATTTCCAGAACATCATTGTTCGACAGAGGATCCGAAAAATGGTCAGCTTGGAATAAAAAAACACTTTGACACCATCCTTTAAAAAAAGTGTCCCGTCCTGCGGTCATTATAACCAAACTAGCGAAGTGACTGCGATATTTTAGTGTACATTCTGTTCATTTGAGTGATGCAGAGAAAAGGTGATGATGGTGATGATGAAGACGAGTATGACGATGTATCTCAGATGAAGTAAAGCGAAGTTTCTATCCACAATGTTGTATACAATTGCTGGTTTTGTAATGCACTGTAGAACAGTCCCATGGTCCTTTTTATAGAAATGTTATTTCAATTGTGGATTCTTTTTGTTTGATAAATAAAGTTTTGATACAAAAGCAAATATGCTGCCTGGTAACTGACGAAATTACTAAAACAAAAACAGGGACGTGTGTGTGTGTGTGTGTGTGAAATGGTGAGGTGGGGAGACTTAGGTGTTGTTCTGCTGGTCTCGACTGGGGGCTGCAGCGCTCACAACAACACACAACAAACATCACAGCGATGACTCATCTGTGAAGTTAGTCCCGAGTGTGGTGCTATGGGGAAATCATCGGCTCTAATAACACACTAACAATGAAGAGGAGAAAATTTCCTCACAGCTGGGGTGTGATCTCTGTCAACATGGGAATCAAACCAACAACCAAAAGGTCAAGAGTTACCTATTGTTGAGACAGAGCTAATCAGTCACATGATGATCTCTCTCTAAACACTGACATTGAGGAGCTGTCAACGTGTGTGTGTGTGTGTGTGACAGACAACAGACTGACACCTGAATAACCCTTCATCTGAAACTCAGATCAAGGAAGTGAAACATATATGGTCTGTAGGAGACCGGACTGGAAGTCAGCCATCAACGTGACAGACCAGGCCGGGACACACCAAAGTGACGGACGAGGTCGGGGACAAGGCAAAGTGAAGGACCAGGTCGGGGACACAACAAAGTGACAGACCAGGTCAGGGACAAAGGAGCCCAATCACTACCACCTCTCAGGCCCTGAACCCTGACTGACTTAAACAACATCAGCTGAAAGGATCCAGATGCTGTGATAGGAATGGGACAGGACCAGGACCAGGACCACTGGTGTTGGGACTGTAGCAGGACGAGGACCAGAGCCAGGACCAGAGCCACCCCGACCTCCATCTGCAGTCAGGAAATCTTATCTGGGCACAGAGGGCGGAGTTGGGGGGGGGCCTGACCAGGACCGGGACCAGGCCCACCAGAACCGGAACCAGTACCAGAACCAGGACCACCAGAAGCGGAACCAGTACCATGACCATACCAGAACCGGGAGCAGGCCCTGGAACAGTACCGGGACCAGAACTGGGATTGGTACCAGAACCTGACCCTGGATCGGTACCAGGACCCAAACCGGGATCGGTACCAGAACCAGAAACGGGACCAGCAGTGGGACCAGAACCAGGACCGGGAGCGGTTCTGTTCCGACGCTTCCGGTTACATCTGAAGCGAAGTCAGTTGCTGTGTTTCAAAAGCAGGTTGAGTCACCCTCGCTCCTTTGCCCTCGGAGGAATCCCCACCACCATTAGAAGTTTCATTCCTGTTCCTCCAAAAAGGTGACGTGAACTTGGTGAGAACAACACTTGGAGGGGATCGAGGGATTGAGTCAGCATTGACGGTCACTTCAGAGCTGTATATCACCCACAGTGCATTGCAGTGGTGCAAGGAAAACACATCCATGAAGTGGCAATAATGAACCAAACACTGGTTGTGTGTTTACCACCAAAGAAGAATGAAAGAAATGAATGAAAGGGGCCAGGTAAATCTTCAATTAGACCCATTCCTATCACAGCATCTAGACCCCTTCAGGTTCTCACACTCACCCACTTACAGGTGACTTTGTTTAAGTCAGTCAGGGTTCTGGGACTGAGAGGCGGAAGGGAATTGGGCTCTTGTCTTCCCGGCCTGGTCCGTCACTTTGCTGTGTCCCCGGCCTGGTTTGTCTCGTTAATGGCTGAGTTCCAGTCCGGTCTCTTACAGACCATAGACTGTATATGACTTAGGCTCGTTCATGTGACGTGAAGTTTGTGAGTGTCCCATTGTCACATCATCAAGTCAATTTGTCCTCTCACTTTCAGTCAGCATTGACACCGACTTTGCTTCAGGAAATTACCCACAGTTCATAGCGATGTGAAGTGAAATACAGGAGATGTCATCGAAAGCCTTGCAATGGAACCTGTGCCAGTCCCTGTTCTGGTCCTGCTCCCAATCCCGGTTCTGGTCCGGGTTCAAGTTTGGGTTAAGGTACCGATCCCGGTTCTGGTCCCGGTCCCGGTCCCGATTCGGGTTCTTGTAAAGGTACCGGTTCTGGTCCTGGTTCGGGTTTGGGTTCCGGTACCGAACCCGGTTTGGGTTCGGATTCCAGTACTGATCCTGGTTCTGGTTCTGGTCCTTTTCTTTCCCTTTCTTGTCTTCCTGTGCTCTCCCTCCTGTGATTACCTCATGTGTCTCACCTGTGTGTGATTGCTCCACCTCTGTCCTCGTTTGTGCTGTTGTGCTGTTGGAGTGTAGTAGTATGAGGAGGAGAGGAGGATACTAAAGGCAACCTGGGAAATCTACTTAGAGTGGAGAACTAAGGTACCTATTTACACATCCTAGCAAAACAAGGTTGATAGAAAGGATTTAACTTTAACCCAGGTTCTACAGACAGACTTTAGTTGTTTTAGTTGTTAATTACTAAAGTTATCATTTGTTTGTTCCCCTCCACTGTTTCTGCTCTCTGCCTTTTTGGGTCCAAATGAAAATCTTCACTTCAATAGTCCAACTGTTAAGCTTATTTTGGCATGAACCTAAAATCTGCTAAACCCTTGTAAAGCTGCAGACTGAGCGAAGCAGCAGCTGTATGTGCAGCACAGGAGGAGGAACCAGACTTTTTCTAAACTTCTCTCTGTTTTCATGTCTGAAATGTAATGCCATTTATACACACTTCAGATTTGTTTCCAATCAGATATTAAGGCTATCTGTTGGAAATATGCTCAGAATTAAAACAGTCACTGTGTAGTCAATTATTGAGCCTAATCTTAAAAATAAAAGTCAACAAAGAGTTCTCCTTCCTTCTTACTGCACATTGACAAATGCATTCTACTATATGACAGAGAAGTATCATCATCTTTACTTTAATCAAAATAAAGCAAATAAAGTTTTAAAGACAAATGTACCAGCTGCCACTGACCAGCAGGCAGTCAGCAGTAGGTTCTAGTTTTCTGTTCTGTTGTATCTTGTGTTTACAGGGTAACTGGATTCAGCTCAAATTCTTCTTTTTTTTCTTTGTTCTGAGATGCTGGTGTGGTCTAGTGCAAAATCTAGTGGCAGTGTGACGATCATTATCAGAACCTATAACAAAAACAAGAACAGCGATGCCATCAGGGATGCAATTATCCTGCCATCTCTATGACCCAAAGTTTAAAATGACCACTGGCTCATTATATTTGGACACTGACACAAATTTATTTTTGAACGGGCTTTTACTGCCTGGGGAGGATTGTTTCGAAATTGAATTCCTTCAGTAATGGAGCGCGGAGGACTTCTCTGTTATTATTGTTCTGAGCATCGAGGCTTCTCGGACTACATGTGTCTGTGAGCAGCACTCACCCACACATGCAGCCCAGAAAATGGAAATGAAACTGACATTAAAGTGACTTAGTGAAATTAGATTATCAGTTGCAATGCAGTTTCAGGGGAACTGGGCTGTCTGGGATGTTTTGACTACAAAAGAAAGACCAGACAACAAAAATAGTTCAATAGAGATAATAACCTGTGCTATACTGTGGGTAAATATTCATTTTGTTGTTGAGACCATAAAGAGGTTGTTTTATTGTGAGTTTTTCTACCTCCACTTGTAAGAATCCATGTCTATGTATACTTTATGTACAAATACGAATTACTTTATTGATCCCCAAAGGGAAATTCATTTGTCTGTCAGCTCATCAACCATTTGCAGAAGAATGAAGAAGCCTGATGGCTGAAGGTACAAAGGATCTTCTATATTTCTCCGTCCTGCAGTGAAGAGAGAGGAGCCGTCCACCACCGCTCTTTTCTTGGTCCATCAAGGTGTTATGAAGAGGATGATCTGAGTTGTTCAGAGTGGCCTCCACCAGCGTGTGTCTCTCCACCACATCCTCAGTGAGTCCATCAGGGAGACATGACTGAAGTCAAGTGCCTCAGGATGTTTAGTCTGTATCCTAGCAACGACTTCATGGAGACTTCACATGGAACTTCAGCAGTAGCCGTTGGTGGGATGTATGTTTCTCAAAGACTGTTTTTCTGTTTCTGTTTATTTTCATATTACCTTGATGCACAAAGGCAGCTCCATAACACAATGGGTTTCTCATCTCTCTCTCAAATTAAATCGAAGGCAACTGGACTTGTATTTGTCTGTGGAAAACGTTTCGCCTCTTATCCAAGCGGCTTCATCAGTTCTTATGCATCGGTCTTTCTAGTCCGCACCAGTCTGACCAAGAAGGTGGAGTAGGACCCAGGTATTTAACCTCTTGTGGGTGTGTCCACCAAAGTACCTGTGAAAGTACTGGTTTCACCTGACCATTGTTGTGGTCTCATGTGGACGACAGTCGTTAGGCTCATGTGCCCCTGTTGGTATCTCGTGTGAACGACAGTCGTTAGGGTCAGGTGAGCCCCTGGTGGGTGACGATCATTGAGAGTCGTCTGAGGTTAAGTTGTTGACTCTCCTGGGTACCGATGAAAGGGCGACATTGTAGATGGGGGATAGATGGTGTCGCAGACCCCCTCCCCTGTTTAGCGATGGCTTCTCCACTTTTACATAGATGGCTTCTTTGACTCCTCTTTCAAACCATCTGTCCTCCCTGTCCAAGATTTTGACATTGCTGTCTTCAAAGGAGTGTGCCTTTTCCTTTAGATGGGAGTAGACAGCTGAGACTGGACCTGAGGAGTTTGCCCTTCTGTGTTGGGCCATATATTTGTTTAAAGGTTGTTTGGTTTCCCCAATATATAGGTCCTTGCATTCCTCACTGCATTTGACCGCATATATTAGGTTGCTTTTTTGATTGTGTGGTGTTTTGTCTTTGGGATGTACCAGTTTCTGCCTGAGAGTGTTACTGGGTTTGAAACATACAGGGATTTGATGTTTGTTAAAAATCCTCCTGAGTTTCTCTGAGACCCCAGACACGTATGGAATGACGATGTTTCTGCGTTTATCTTTCATTTCTCAGCATCCTCCGTGTATTCTTTCTGGAGCGTGTTGTTGTTTTGCCGAATGTCCAACTCGGATAGCCACAAGTTTTCAGAGCTCCCTTTAGATGTTTATGTTCTTCTGCTTGGGCCCAAGTGGAGGTTGCTATGTTGTCAGCCCTGTGTTGCAGGGTTCTGATAACACCCAGTTTGTGCTCCAGTGGATGATGTGAGTCAAAGAGTAGGTATTGATCTGTGTGTGTGGGCTTCCTGTATACCCCAATGTGGAGGCTCCTGTCCTCAACAAGGTGAACATCACAGTCCAGGAATGGTAGGTGGTTGTCTTTAACATCCTCTCTTGTGAACTTGATGTTTTTGTCCACCGAGTTGATGTGTTTGGTAAAGGCTTGTAGATCTTGGGTTTTAATCTTTACCCATGTGTCATCCACATACCTAAACCAGTGGCTTGGCGGTGTTCCTTTGAAAGAGTTAAGGGCCTTTCGCTCTACCATATCCATGTATAGATTGGCCACAATGGGGGACACTGGTGAGCCCATAGCACTGGTGAGCCCTACAACCAGGTTCCACATCTGGTGAAGAGCCCCCCTCCAGGAGGACAGAGGAGCAGCAAGGGAACCTTTATGTTGACAGACACATGACGTGTGTTTGTGTTTTGTCCACCACATAAAATCCAAATGAAAATCGAATTTAAATTCCAGTTTGTAATGCAACAAAACAGGGAAAAGGTGAAGGGAGGTGAATACTACACAGTCGATAAAATATCTGTGTCATTTCTGTCATATCAATAAAATATTCCTGTAGCAGCCCAAAACATAATAATGGCCAATAATTAAAAAAGCCAATAACGTAATAATTTTGGACATTTTAAATGTAATAAAGCCAATAATGTAGTAACTGCCAATTACGTAATAAAACCTTTGAGCCAATAATGCAATAACTTTTTGCCAATAATGTAATAAGGTATTACATCATTGGCTGGTTATTACATTATTGGCCTGGTATTAAAAAAAACTTTTGACATTGTAATAACTGGAGCTGATAATGTAATAATAAATGTATGACTTTATTTTATTTTATTTTTTTTCAGGGTAGAATATGTCACAGGTCAGCCTGGTTCATGCTTGGGTTGACACGATGCAATGGCCACACAGTCACTTCAACGCAGTTGTAAAACATCTGAAGTTCTGCACTGTATTCATGTGTCTCATCTACATTGAGAAGCAAAGTCCTACCATAATATGTTTGTCAATGGAGGAAAAGTATTGTAGGCTATCAACAACCTCAAAAACATAATTGAACTTGTGTATTGAATGGTGTCTGCCAGCAAGTTTATGTTTCAGTCATGTATAACTTCCCTGCCTCAGGCAAACCAATGGAAATAGAAACAGTGAAATGTGGTAATCCCAACATGGCTGGGGGGAGCAATGGAGTTGATATGGTTTTATTGTCTTTGGAGAGACCATGTAGGAAAGTTGCATGCACATGCACGCAGAGTTACAATTCTGTTTCTATTTGAAATAATTTTTATTTTATTCAGCCATCATTTGTCCAACTTGATGGTTAGCATTATCTCCAAACACCGCTAGTCACTCAAGTTCCAAATGAATGGCAGCATTGTACACATTCAAAATTCTCTTTCTCAAAGAAATGTTTTCTTTCGCAGCACCCATGTTTGATCAATAGAGTTTTAGATGAGGACTGAATAGTTATAACAATTTTCTTAAATTAAACATAGTTTTTCGGGGAAAAATATGGTGAATTCTTTTGACACCTCGACATCCTCAAAGAGACACTGATTTCATGGTATATACATGGTACACATGAGAAACTGTCTGTTTATACAAGAATATCTATTTGGCTGAAGAGGAGAAAGAGCACAGGGTTAAACTAAAAAAAATCTAATGGAGAGAGAGAGAGAGAGAGCTGCAAGATAGCAAATATCTTGGATGAATAAATATGATGATTATGCCATCCATTATACCTGTTTTTGATTAGCAAACTGCATAAAAACTCCCAAAAAATATTTTGATTATTTCCAAGAACTGCAGTCATATTTATGTATTATTACATTATCGGTACCAGTTACTACATTTTCAAAGGGTTTTTTAATACTAGGCCAGTAATAACTTATTACATTATTTGCAAAACGTTATTGCGTTATTGGCTCAAAACCTTTATTACATTATCGTCAAGTTATTACATTATTGGCTTTATTACATTTAAAATGGCCCAAATTATTTTTTTATTGGCTGTTATTACTTTTTGCATTGATACAATTCCTCTTACTCTAAAAATGCATCTTGCAAGAATTGAATTGAATCTTAAAATAAAATCACATTTAATGTCTAATACATTATCTAGAACTGATCAGAAGGTTGTCCTGTATGGAGGTCACAGGGTCACAATGAGCCATGAAACCAGTTAGAATTCATTTTCATGGAGTGTTAGTAATGGCCACCACAGTAATGAACTGTGATTGGTTCTTCACATGCTTTCACATTGACATGTGGCAGTGAGGACTGTAATTGAGTTTTGACAGTGAGAGACCACCATGGGACACACAGACAGAAGGGCTGAATGTAATTTCACTTGACATGACACCAGAGATCCTTCATGCTCTCTTTGGAGGTTATAGATTCTTCTGTGTTAGATAAGCCCTTCTGTGAGGATCTGATATTGAGTTCAGCAGCTGAATTATATTTATCTTAATGACATCAAATGTGAGCATGAATGTGTTTGTGTCCGTCAGCCCTGTGATAGATTGGAGACATGTCCAGGTTGTACCCAGCCCTTACCCTACGTCAGCTGGGATAGGCTTCAGCTCCCCCATGACACTGCATGGATGAGCGGGATGGATGGATGGATGAATGGATGAATGGATGGATATTGACATTACTGTTGTGGTGAGGACCCTTTTGTGACTCAGAAAAGACTTGTCACAATTATTACATAATCGCCTGTTTGCGATCATTTGAACCGTCAGCCGTTACTTTGCACAATCGTTAAAATCATTTATAAAATTTTCTGGATGAAACAGAAATGTCATATTTCCATCACTATTTCCTTGTCATTTTGCACAGTTTGAGGTTTAACTAATGCTCTTTTAATGTCATCATTTCTTTGCACCAACTTCTGCTATGGTTTCAAAGCACATGAGCACTTACTGTTTATCTCAAGGCACCTCATTTCTAATGCTCGATGACCACATTTCAATGAGCATCAATTGACACTGGTGCCATGGACCTGGTTGCAAATCCAAACACCACAGCACCGCTTTGGGCTTTGGCCACTTTTTGATTTTAAGCCAAATGACAGCCCAATAACTTGGAGGAAGCAATCTGCCGCATTTGCAACCAAAAGTGGCAGTCAAAAACACAAACACAACACATTTCAAAAACCGCCTACAGATCCACCACCTGACCCAATTTGCCGAACAGAGAAGGACAACTGCTGCCGCAGTTCTGTCCCAGCAAGCGGCTATTAGTGAGTCTTGTCTAAATATAAATGTTACAGTACCAGATGGTGCATGTTAACAGACAGTGTTACGCAGTAAATAGCCAAAGAAATGCAGCTGTTCAATACAGTTAAAAAAACAGCATTTAAAGAAATGCTGCAAAAGTGAAACAACAAGTATGAATTAGCAGGAAGACATGTATCTCCAAAATTGCAATCCCCAACTAAGACATTCAAGTGAAGGATGAAATTCTGAAGGATTTTAAAGAAATTGACTTTTACTCAGCTACTACAGACATGTGGCCAAGCTCAAATTGGACCTACCACATGAGCTAAACAATACATGACCTTACCACTGACTGGACTCCACAATGTTTAGACACAAAATATACACCAGAGAACAACACAGCTGATAGACCTGCAGAATTCCCTCAGTCTGCTTTGGCAGATTGGGCTTTAGATGAGCTGAGAATGTCCTGCATAACCACTGATAATGGCTCCAACATTGTGGCTTCAATAGGCAAACTCGGTGGGCCATGGCTGAATTGTTTTGGCCATAATTTGCATTTGGCTGTCACAAATGCCATACCAAGTGAGAAAGAACGTACAGATTGCACCTTGGGATTGTGTAGAAGCCTGGTCGCCACTCAACCTGAGCTTGTTAAGAAGAGAGACCTGAGAAAGGAACAGACTGAGGTCAGTCTGCCCCAACACAATCTAACTCTGAGTGATTCCTTTATTACTTTAAAGAATTTGGAAACATTTAATATACTGTAAGTTCATAATTGAAAATGGAATATAGAATATAGTCAAGTGACTTAAACTCAATTTGTAAACATAATTTGTTTTTACTTATTTTATTGTTATTTATCATTTACACTTGAAATGTGGGCATGTGCAGTGATTTTTCTCTCCTGATGCTGTAGAAAATGTTTTGAAATTGAAACCGTCATTGTCATATCATATAATAAACAAAAGCCTGAACTGTGTTACCTTTGCTGCAGGATGTCCCTACAGCAACAACTCTGCCGTAAAATGCATCTTGATCGATGACAGAAAATATGGCACCTCAACCCAACCTGGCAGGATACATACGATTTGGAATCCATCAATGCAGTACTGAAACCAGTGGCTGATTTTACTGATGTAGCTACGTGACTGGGTTTCTGTGAGGCCTGTGCTGGACCTTCTAAGGGAGACCTCTTAAGAGCTACTGAGAAAGGCCACCCTTCTCCTCTGATCCAAGGTGGGGATGATGCAGTGGTCATGGATTATACTAAGGACCAGCTTTTAAGGGAGATTAGGGAGACGAGGGAGGAAGCACTTTATAACTTTATTCATTATACTTATATATACATTATACAATACTTATACATTACACCAGTGATCATCACCAGGACAGAACATGAACTTCCCCTATATGCAACATGGATTGTTACCATGTTACCACTGAATTTGTCCAATATCTATAATATGATACTGGGCTCAGGACATGGCCTGTATCCACCATTAGACCTGCATCTATCACTGGTATCTTTTGTCCTCAAAGTCTCACATGCCATCCCTCCGCTCTTTTAACATTACTGGCTCACTATTGTAGTTCAAGACTCACCTGCAGGACCTTGAAGGGGATTGTTCCCTCCAACAGTCCAGTCCCACCAATGTGCACCTCTCACTCCAGGCACTTGGCTAGTCTGTACTTAGGGAAGCATGTGGTTACTTATTTCAGTCAATGTTTCTCTCTGTTTTGATCAAATAGTGGTGGAATTAAGACACACTAGTCATGTTTCGATCCAATTTGTATTGCAACTCCCAAGCAAATTTGTCATTAATGTGGCAAAATGAAATACGCATTTATACATGTTTCCATCCACAGTTTTGGCTAATTTGCTAGTCAGCTGCTGCAGGAGAAAGAAAACGGCACAATGACGCCATAAGCGTGGCATCATTGCGCCATTTTCTTCTACGACAAAGAAGGTCAACCAACGGGAAAAGAAGGTGGTAAAAGAGAGAAGATAATGGAGAGTTTTAAAGAAATAATATTCCAGATATGTGGTCTTGGAAGAGTTATAATAACAGCCGTGTCTGCTTATTTGGAGCAGTCCAGAGACGTCTGAGAAGGCAAATGGTTGCTATAGCAACAGCCGCCCCGATATACATAGGTAAAGGCACATATACTGTATATACTATGCCCAGAATACCAGCACCTTGTCACGTCAATGATTGCGCGCAGAACTTGTACTTTTATCTGTTTCCATAGCACTGAATTGCATCTGTACTGATACAGCAAGTTTTCCACCTCCTCCTTGCGCAAAAAATCTCATGCGCATTTCAGAGTTGATGTGCATTTTTGATGTTTCCACTGTTTTTTTGAAGTTCTAATTCAAAATGTGTAATTCTATAGGTGGATGGAAACATGACTGCTGACCACAGGGGTCCTGTTAGTCTTCTATTACCAGCTTTAATCCTCCTCAGATTTATACCTAAACAGGGAAATTTTGAGAATCAGAATGAACGTGAAACCTTTACTCCTTTCTAGTGTCAAATGCTGCACAGACATCATGACTGAAGAGATTTTAACTGCAGCTTAACTAGAGCAGCACACACACCGTATATATATTCCTGTTTGTTGTCATCAAATGTGCTGCTTTTGTTTTCATTTGACTCTGGACCTCTATCTGCCAAGCTCAGTGTAACACATACACACAGACACAGTTTATGTACCATTGTTTTGCTCATATAATTGTGTTCCTGTTGTGTTTTTTTAATTTAAAATAAAAACAGGCAAACTGGATGAATAATTCATTTGCTATCTGTGTGTGTGTGTGTGTGTGTGTGTGCGTGCAGGCACGTGTTAATCCCTTCAGTTTTGCTGCTGATTTCTTTCGTCAAGCGTGAGAGAGTAATTAATCAGATCTAAAATGAGATTCTGGAATTAAAACCATTGTGTGTGTGTGTGTGTGTGTGTGTGTGTGTGTGTGTGTGTCACAAGTTTAGCCCTAATGAATTCTGACAGGCAAATTATATCAGCTTCCCCCTCATCATCAGTTCTCTGCAGCATCCCCCCCCCCCAATTTTCCCTCTTTCCTGTTCCTTTGTTTCTTTTCCTTCCCTTTCATTCTGTTTTCTTTTACTCTTGTTATTTTCATCATTTGACAACATAATGAACGAATATGCCTGAAAAATACCAACGATCCTGTTATTACCGCTGCTCATATTAAGGTTTATTTGGTAGACATGAGCTGGATCTTATCTTTGCTGTGACTTTGTATTTCCCACTGTTTCTGTGAGATGCAGTCAAACTATATTTCAAAGTGAGTGCTGCAGACCTGCACTGCAGATTTATTGTCATTGGGTGTGTTAATGTGTTGAGCTCCTCAGGCTTGCTGTCTGCAGTTTGAAGTCTTTCCACCTACGAGGTGATGGCACACACACAATCACACACAGCCTTAGATCAGCGTATTGAGCTATGAAGTCACTTGCGACTGGAGGACATGTGTTTATCAGTCAAGCCAGGACAAACGACATCATCTTCATTTCAACACCTGTCTGTGTCCTCATTCAGGTGATGTGCACATGACAATTTAGTCATGAGATTGGTTGACAGGGCTCAAACTGCACCATGAAAAAATACAAGGAATGCAAACTTTTGTCTGAAGTGAAAAACCATTCATTCATTTTGACAGCAAACAGTTCTAACAAATAACCATGTCTCCTTCATGCTAGTTTTTATGACACTGATTTTATTCATGATTAAAAATTATGCAGCAGAAACTCTCTGTACCCACACAGGCTCTAATTTGAAATCTGCTGCAGCGCAATTACAATAAAACCGAAAACTTTTCTAAGCGACGCGATAGTGAAACATGTCACGTCAATTCATAATCCAAGAATAGCGTCTGTTTAATTTTCGTGAGGAAAATGGGTGAATTGGCTGTCAGTTAGCGAACAGAGAGCTGTCAGATCCACTCCCTGCCCATTTTAGGGAGATTAGCAAGCAGTGTGCTCACGCTGCAGCAGGAGAAGAAACAACACACACAGCTGATGCTCTAATCCAGAATGACCTGCAGCATGGAGGGAAATGCTGACATTGAAAGTGACATTTTGAAGTTAACAGAAGAAGTTAAAATTAGTTGGACCTCACCTGCCAGTTACAGATTTAAAGAGCCATTCATTGTGAGGGTAATTTTATTATTTCATTAATCTAACCAATAATACAAATAATCAGATGATTCCATGATATTGAGTGGATGGTATCTGTGTCTGTCCTCTTATCATGTTCCAAACCCATAACAGATGGGTTGCTCTCCATGGTCTCAGGAACTTATTCATGGTGGCTGACGTGGATCCAGGTTTCTCTTGCAATCTCCTCCGCTGTTCCACTGCCACACTTCCTTTAAGTCCTTTACCAGTCACCCAGTTCTAGGTCAGGCAGCATCATTTCCCTGCTTGTGAACATACTAAAGAGTGAGCAGGTTGTTATAATAACATAAGATTTCATCTTCACACTGGCTGCTGTTGGCAGTAGGCTCCATCTCCGTCTCCTTTGGCCATGAGATGAGGATCTCATATTTCTACTTTTCACCCAAGCTCTTTTTGTGCTTTTGCCCGGGTAAAGCCATTTCTTCACAACAATTGGTTCTTCAACATGCCATCTTCCCTTTTCACAGCCTCTCCACTGACTGAGTGGTAGGGGCAATGTTGTCTCATGTCAATGCCAAAATACTCACCATGGCTTTCCATACCTAATGTGTGGAAAGCCTCCACCCACTTTGAAAACAAAGAATGAAAAAGCAGCCTGTTTTGTTCCAAGCAACTCTCTCTTTCAGAGTTGTCATAGAACTGCCACATCTCTGAGACATGTAGGCATTCCTGTAGCAACAGAGCCACGTTATGATGAGAAGTAGTCTACAGGTTTTTGTCATCCCCCAAAGTCTTGTGTGAATGACCACGGGGAACGACACACATGCACACAAAGTAGCCAAAAACAAATGTGAAAGTTAATTCTGATGTTTAGTCGTGACATTACTAGGTGTATGAAGATAAGCTGAGCAGCTACAGCACTGTTTCAGTGTTCATTTATTTCAGTAGGAGCAAATGAAATCCACAAATGAAAGTCTATCAGTAATGATGTGATATCTGGACAGAACGTCAGATTAATTTCCTGCTTGATGAAAAAAAAAATGCTAATTAGCTGTCAGACAGACAGCACAGTCCTCTGTGTTTATCAGGATGACAGCTGCAGAATATTAAAGACTGTCCTCATTATTGTCATGGAAGCATTTGTGCAATTCTTTCATACTCTAGGTCATTATGGTCTGAATGAGGTTCTTTGACTATAGCACATAAGGCAGCAGACCAGTCTCACTCCCACGTCATCACATACAAACACTTGGTCACTTATACACAGGATATTAGTGTCATTCTTTGAATGAATGAGGCAAGCAGCAGAGTCACCAGGAAGTGTTAGGGTAGATGGCAAGTGTACAAAGTACATGCCTGTCACACCAGAGACCAGGGCTGCATGTCTGTGTTTTGGGCAACAGAAGCACATTGATTATAGTGTCAGAGAAACAGAAAATATTTGCTGTGTCTTGTGGAACATCACAATTTATGTGTAAAAAGTCCCCATTGAAAGGGAGGCAGCAATCCTCATAGAAGACAACTAGTGTCCCACTGAATTATTTTATTGATTATTATTGTCAATCTTACATCAGAAGCTTCAGTGGATTCAGTCTCTACATGCGAA
The DNA here is from genome assembly GCA_021432705.1 of Caranx ignobilis. Lineage (NCBI taxonomy): Eukaryota > Metazoa > Chordata > Actinopteri > Carangiformes > Carangidae > Caranx > Caranx ignobilis. Next base: position 1,974,668 of record MU269987.1, on the reverse strand, counting down.
AGAATGTGACAGCAAGGACAGCAACTGAGAGTAAATACAGAGATTTATTAAATTGGAGGTGACTAAAGATAATTGTAGCTCTGTGGACATCTCTGAGTTATAAAATGGCTAAATAGTAAAGTGCTTGCTTGAAATCCCAGAGAAGTTGTGCTTGGTTCCTGAACATAACTCTGATCCACTGTTTGATTACTCCTGTGGTCCACATTGTGAATGACAAATCCTTGTGCTTTATTGAACACCCCTTCATTCAAAATCTTAAAAACCTACTCGAAGTGGTACCCACTCCCTGATCATGACTGAGGCTGCCATGCCTTACGGTTAATAAGTTATTTGAAATGTTGCAAAGAGTTTCTCTGTCTGTGTTCTGAGTGAACTGAGTGTGCAGGTCAAACAGTGAGGCAGTAAACACCCCACCCCATCTTTTTGTAAAACAAGCTAAGTTGCTAAATAAGCATTCCCCATAAGCAGTAACTGGTTGAATATTAGTCCTGTTAGGTGGTAGTGATGCTGAGGCTGCAATCATGTCGTTGGCTGCAGGTTAACTAAGATTCATTTTTTTAATACAGTAATTTATAATAACTTTAGCTAATTATAAATTCTGAACAACAACAACCAATCTGCCTCCATCTGTGCACAATACTGTTAAGCTTGTCCTGGAACAAAATAATTTGACCAAAGTGCACCAAGAGAAATTAAGTCTTGGGCCATGAAAGGTATTTGTCCTAACAAAAATTCTACCTTAATTAGAGTCCCCACCAATTGTTGAACTTGCTGCATGAAGTTTCTACCATTCAGCCACAAGAGTATCAGTGAGCTCCAGCCCTGGTGCTGGGTGAGTCTGGCTCACATTTGGCATTCCAGTTGTCTCAATCACACACAGCATCAGCTTTTTCCCTAAGCTGGGGAAAAAGCAACACCATGTTAAAATACTCCAGCATTTGTGAAAGCACTGCTCCCATACTTTTGGCCACAGAATGATCAGAGAAACAGGGTTTTGCCCAGCCAGCTGCTGGTTGGATGTTTACCTGTGTGCCACTGCCCTCTTCTGGTTAAATAAAGAATTAGACCATTCTTATGCAGTCTCCAAATGACCAATCTGTCCTCATCTGTTCATTGCCTTGGCAGTTATAATAAGTATATGCACTGTTATATACAATCAATCTAATGATAACACATGAACCATGGGCCACAGTCAAATGGAACAACAACCCAAATGCTTGTGAATATATATTGGTTGATGTAGTGATTGTTTTCCATTTTAGCATGTCAGCATGCTGCATACACATGATCATGGGATTTTACTCCACAAGCTGCCATTTGGTTATGTTTTTTTTTTTTTTTTTCGTGATAACATCAAGCATTTTTGCACCTACTTTGTCTTGCAAGTTATTTTTATACAGGTGTAAATATTCATTCTCATGAGTCTAGAGAGGAAACGTGTTTATCTGTGTATAGAAACTAACTGTAGTCTGAAACTTGTTTACAATGACTGTAATGTGATTCTGTTTACAGAACTACAGCTGACACACCTCGTCTATCTTTGTTGGTAAACATTCTTGAAAGGAAAATTAGCCTTTTTTTCCTAATTTAGATGATATTTATGATGTCACTTGAATAATGTGCTGGCAACAAGTAGCAAATCCTCATATATATATGAGGTATGTATGGGTATGTATGGTGGATGGATGGGTTTTGGGGTTTTGGGCAGATGGGTATTTGAGAGCTTGTCTGTTGTCATGACTGTATATGCTGTATGTGCTTTGTGTTTTATGTTGGACCTCCTCGAAAATGAGATGGCTGCTCATCTCAAGGGGCTAGTAAGTAGTGAGTAAATTTGAATTTGAATTTATATTTGGAGATGATAATATAGATGAGGGAAGAGTGTGGTCATCAATAGGTGGACTGTGGTCCACATCAAAAACTAGACACCATTCTATACGGGCCTAGACCTATTATTAGATTTTGACAGACAGTTTCTATTTTAACAACATTTCTGGTGGTAGTCAATGTATGTACACAGGAAGTGCACAGACCAATCACGTGCATTGTAACTCATCTCACATGATTCTACTCAGCCAATCGATTCATTCACTCAGATCAAGGTTTCGAGTGGGTCTGAGCATGTGTTAAAATAGACAGTAAAACACAAACATGCAGCCAGCCATGAGGAGACAGACACACAAGTCCTCAGAGGTGAGTCAGTCACTGCTCTAAAAGGAGCACGCCATGTGTCTTTCATCTTTTAATCCACAATGGACAGACTTGTATATGTTCATACTTCCCACGGGGATTTCAAAACCACTTTGCCTTATATACTCTGAAACTGTGGCTACAATCTAAAGCGGTGATGTGAAGCATCAGTACAACACAAAGCACAAATCTTTTGAGCATTCATACACCCTTAAATTCAAACTAATGGCACAGAAAATGCATTATCTATATAATAAGAGCCCAATGTGAGTATTCAATCCACCAGAGTCCTGACACAAACTCTAAACTGTTCATCTGTAGAACTTTCTTCAATAAGAAGAAGAAAGAGATGAAGACCTATTGGGTGCTACATCCCTTCAGACCAGCAGAAGAAGAAAGGACACCCACCTGGCATACAGATGTAAGCGAAGAGGTGACAGAGCCAAAACAAGTGGTTTCAGTGACCACAGATAGGCTCCTGCCATGGTAGGAGAGATCGGAGCTGAATAAAAGAGGATAAACATAGCTGACATTGTGTAATTTGTGTGCTTCACCCTGTCAGGGGAATTTGCTAAGGTGATCACAACAATGATTAGATATACTTTCTCAGGGAATTCTCTTCCCATCAGCATCACATAAAATCCCTCAGAGAGTTAGCAAATGCTAATGACCTGCACAACAATATAGATGGCTCAGCAAAGTCAGTGTTGGAGCACTTTTCCTCAAAACTGGAATTTCTTGGCACAGCTAAAGATTCAGAAATCACCCCAGTTTTCTCAGTTTTTAGAAGATGGAAGACAGCAGGATGGATAATGTGGCTTTGGTGGGTGATACCACTTCACAGCTGAATGAACTGAATTTAAAGTTACAGGGGATGGGCAGTTCAGTCTGTGACCTGATGACAGCTGTCTGCCTCTGCCAGAGGAAACTTGAGGTGTTCAAGGAAGATCTGCAGAGAGACTGTGAACACTTTCCTTCAGGAGCAGGTTCAGGGTAAGAGAGATGGATCTGCTCTTGTTGACTTATTGTTGACAAGCTGATGGTAAAGTTCAGCAAATGTCTTGACAGCTTGAGTCTTCGGCAGCAGCTCACCCTAGTCATTTAGAACCCACTCCTTAACACAGATGTCACTGGGTTCTTCAAATGTTCGCTCTCTCCAGATTAGGCCTGTAACGATACACATGTCGAAACCGAAACCGCAACACTCTAAGACACGAACCTGTGTCGCCAATGAAATGGCAGAACCGCGACACACCCCTTCCAACTCCCAGAGCCCCCCCCCCCCCCATAGTTTGTGCCTCTAATTCAGATACAGCCCTATGAGCTGCCAGTGTTACCAAACTTAATGTAATTATTATTATTATTTTAAGTTAATTTAAGAAAATATAAGCCTAAATTGAGGATACATTTCTTCATCAAGCCTCCTCCAACTGCGTGTCATGTGACTAACCTGGTGACGGTCACCTGAGAGGAGTGTAACAACGTGAGGAGAGTGGAGCGGAGGAGAGGAGGAGACATGGCTAGCAACCCTGAGATTGAAGTTGCGGACCCTACAAGTTCATTTAGGTCGGCAGTATGGGAGCACACTATCTGCCGGAAGTGTTTCAAAAAACTTCCCCAAGTGACGGCAACACGTCGAACATGTTGATGCACATGTAAAAACACCATCCCAAAATACCCTAAGTGGAGCATGGAAGAAAAAACCACAGGGACAGTCCACTCTGCCAAATTTGTTTCAAAGTTGCCAGCCAACTCTGACCGGGCGCAAAAAATTACGAGAGGCATTGGGGTTTTCATGTCGCTGGGCATGAGCCCATTTGCAGTGGTCGAGAATGAGGGGTTTAAGCATATGATGAGTGTGCTCGAGCCACGTTACATGCTGCAAAGCATGTAGCACATTTCTCCCAAAATGTGCTACTTAAACTCTTCAAGGAAACAAAGGGCAACGTTGTGAAAGACTGAAGTGCTGCTGAATACATCACAATCACCACCGATGGATGCACGTCCCGTGCTACACAAAGCTACATGACGGTAACCGCACACTTTATCACGGAGAACTGGCAAATTGCGAGCCCCGTCCTCCAAACGCGCGCAATGTACGAGAGCCACGCAGCCGAGCATTTGGCAGAAATACTGGAAGCGGCCGTGGCAGAGTGGAAAATCAGCAAGTCAAACGTCCCCATTCCTGTGACAATGCTAAAAACATCGCTGATGCTGTGGAAGCGGCCGGATTTAAAGCGCATGTGCGATGCTTTGTGCACACTGTTAACCTGGCTGCACAGAGAGGGCTGCGCGTGCAGCAGGTGTCCGGTTCTGTTCATTTTTAACAGTATTTTGTTTGAGAAAAGATAATAGTTTCTCTTTTCACTTATAATTAGTTATAATTGTTATTGTTATATATTGTTGTTATAATAAATAATCCAGTTTTTGCTACCAAAATCTCTTCTTTTTTAACCTTAATAAAATTCGAATTGAATCGAATCGTGTATCGAACCGTGGGTCAGAAATCGAGATACGAATCGAATTGTGACTTTGGTGTATTGTTACAGGCCTACTCCAGATGCAACTGATGAATCTCCAAGCAGATGTGGCCCTGCTACATCTGACTCTGCCACTCTCTCTGAGTCACCTTCCTACTAAAGAAATATCACTCCAGAATCACAGCTGAGTGCCTACACCATTCTAAGCCACTGTAAAGTCATTGCTGCACAGGGTAGAACTTACTTCTCTCAGCGAACGACAGGAAGTGGAGTGGGCAAAGTGGGAACAAGAGAAAATGAGCTGTTAAAAGTGTTTAGTTGTTAATATTTGTTGCGTACATGTTAAATGAAGAAAAGGGGGAACTCAAACACCTTTTCATTTTGTTTCTAAAATTTAGCACTTAAGCAAAAGTTCCTTACTTTACTTGAAACAAGAAAAGAATATTTATTGTTAATGTTATTTTATTAACAGTTCATTCAATTCTATGTGAAAAGTCATAATAAACATTGTTGAATTGTTCTTCATTTTATTTTTGAGTCAGTTGTTGACTGCACAGACAGTCTAACTAAGGATAACTACAGCTGATGTTGTACATATCTACCTATGAGCACACCACATCTTTGCTTGATGAAATTTCCTCCTGAAATGGACCTCTTTCAATTTTTATTGAAACCTCCTGCTTTAAGTGTAGCATATACAGAGTTAAACATAAAAAGAAGGATGACACAGAGTCATGGCTTGATTTGGTTCATGTGGAAAACCAGCTGGACATACCCTTCACTGCAGTGTCTGTGGTGAACCCTAGTCTCACACAGCCCCCTACTGTCCAAAACACAAACAAACAAATGAAAACATATTGACTTATAGATTACCTTCGCATTGGGGCATCTATCTGTTTGTGTATTTACAGAGGTTGTCACCAGGGATGGGAAGGCTAAGATTGGATTTGGAATTAATACAAATGATAATGAACCTGTCAGCCTGTGTGGTTGCAGGGGTGAACTAGCTCAGTTCCCATATATCTCAGCCAACAAAACTGCGACCTGTTGACTTTGAATGGGGGTGCGGCTTCAGCTTCATGAAGTGGCTCAGTGGTAATTAAAAAGCTGTAATCATAATAGAGAGGACTGAAGGTGAGAATAGTGACCAACTCTGCATTTCTCTCCAAAACACAGCATCAACCTTGAATAATGTTCTGTAATATTAGTTACAACCACAGATGTGACTAATATCAAGTTCACCAAAGCCCCAGTTGTGTCACCCTCTGGAGGGTGACACAGGGTGACTCCAGGGTGCTGGAGGGGATCAAACAGGCTGCACATGAAACACATCCCCACTACGAGTGGTTGTATATTTCACATGTAGGTCATACTGTCTGCATAAGGTAGGTCTTTGGAGAGCAAGCACTGTGAGATAAAAAGAAGCTTATTTCAACCTCCTTTGAATGAATGGAAATCACTCAAAGATGCAAGTTTTCAGCCACAGATGTTATTTATTCTAGTTAACCACCAACAAGTACACACTGCATAATGACAAAACATTATAATTATTATATGACTACAGCACCAGGCAGGAATGAAGTTCAACTTACTGTAAACGGGGAAACATTCTTCAAAAACAAATGTGATTCATTTTGTTGATTGATTTTTATACAGACAGATGTTTATTCTCTTTTTAAAATCTTCTCTCCTTCATTTTCAAATATGAAACTTTTTAATAAACATGTAATGCTTTATATTTCAATCTAACAAATTCCCATCTGATTGGTGGAGGAGTTGTGAGCAGGTCGATCTGCTGTTTTCAGGATGAATCAAGCTGCCTGAGGATCTGCTGAGCTTTCTGAGCTCGTCTGATTCTCTCCTCGAAGAAACTCTGCTGGTGCTGATTCCTCTGATCCAACCTCACCACCCACTGCTCCCTCAGCCTGGACACAGGGGGCGGAGGAGAAAGAAATTAGAAACAAAGAGAAGATGCTGCACCACAGCATTTCTTCTGGCAAGGTGATGATCATGTCAAAACATGGCACAGTGCCGTACAACACTTGGGATTGACTGGTTAGAGCACTGCCAGTGGTCTGACTGAAACAAATGATGGGCTTCATCACTAATTGATTGATACAAGCATATTTTAGGATGAACACCTTGACATGAATCATCTCATTTTGCCAGCAGTCAACAATTCAACAAACACAGTTAAGACAACAGTTACACATAAGCAGAAATAGTGGCTCAGGTGATATACAGGTGAACATGGTACCAGAAACTGCTGTATTTAAAGAGGATAATCAAAATGGACGTGTTTAAACTGAACCCAGGGATTGTGTTCAGTTTATTCCTATAGTGGAGGCCAGTTAACAGGGTTGTGCAGTAAGCAATTATTAATACTGTAGGAGCACCCAAGGACAAATTGTGAAGGATTGTTGATGCTGTGCGGAGCAGTTAGAGGTTAGCGTCAGATTTTAGATTTGTCTTGAGCCAGAGATGAGCAGAGGTTTTGACAGAGTGTCAGGGGCCAGTATTTACCCTAACACCATAACTCTTGGGCTTAAATTAATCATGCAGACATTCAGTGAAATTTGAACTGCAGGCATCGCTGTCAGGGATAATTGTGTTATGGGAGAAAAAAGGAACAGCATGTGTGTGTGTGTGTGTGTGTGTGTGTGTGTGTGTGTGTGTGTGTGTGTGTGTGTCAGGCTGAGTTACTGTGACAGGATTAATATTGTGTCTGTGTTAGCGAGTGTTTGTCTGTCAGCACACTCTGTCATGTGTCTCTTAATCTGCTCGTCTGTCCTCAGATATTCACACTGATCTCTAGGATTCAGTTGTATAGCTGAGTTGGCTCTAATCAACATTCTCAGGCTACTATGTGATGACAGACGGACGAACTGTAAACATGACCAAGGCGTTTTCAAAACTAATCAAGTTATGATGCACAGAGAGATACAGAAACTGCAGGAAGCCGTGAAGTTGATTTGGAATGCTCTTTGGCCTGACCCACAGCTTCATCTGACTTTATGAATTCATGTTGGTCCAAACTTTCCTCACTCTCTGAGAACTTCATTTTCAACTTTAGAGGAGAAGTTTCTGAAGATATCAAGTGTGTCAGACTGAATCTGGATGCTATGGCTACAGTGAAGAGGTGGAACAGCATAAAGGAGAGAATGAGATGATGCTGTCAGACAGAGTGGAGCAGGGCACAATGAAAACAAATTAAATGACTGTACATATGTCTGCATGTGTGTGCTATATAGCACTTGGAAGTATAATGGACTTGGGAGTATAATGATTACATTCCACATCAGTGCAGAGTGTATACCAGTTTCTTGACCTCCATTACTACACCTGCACTCAGCAGGGAATGTAATGAACAAAACCTTAACTGTTGATCTATGAGAAACTACAAATATGGACCAGAACATTTAAAACCACAGTTAAACGTTCTCCTGCTGACCGTGCCAGAGCGCTGCTCCTCGTGCGCTTCTCCTCCTCATCCATCTGCTCACTGTGCTTAATGACCCTCTGCTCCCAGAAGGACCTCAGCTTCTGTTTGTCATGGAGCCGAGCTGCGTTCATCACCTAACAACAGGAGACATGCAGCGGTCGCTCAGGACTAAAAGTGTCTGCATCATTTTCCATCAGGTTAATGAGGGTGCCGTCTTTTCCGTGATGAATGACTGACATCATCTGTTACATTATCGCTGCAAATCCTCATGTGAATCTTGTTTGGTCACTTACTGTTGTTTTCAGGCTTTCTGACTTCCTTCTTTTTCTTCTTTTATTTCCTTATCAATGTTTCCCCATTCCTCTTCCTTTTCACATCTCTTTATCTTTGTCTCTCTTCTTCTCCTTTCTCTTTTTATTTCCTCTTTTAACTCCTCCCTCCTCCCCCCCACCACCATATCATCATCCAAATCATTCCCCTGGGCCTTGTTTTCTTCTTTCCTCCCTTCAGCAGAGGAGTAGTTTATTTGTTGCTTTAATTACTTAATGACTTGCGGTTTATTCATATAGAAGAGTCCTGATAAAGTGATGGCATCTTGTTTGTCCTTATTAAAAATGGCCATGTGGCGCTTGATACATGTGGGAAATGACAGACAGGGAAATGACCCTAAAGTGATGCTACTGACTTCCATTATTGAAAAAGATGATCTAGGTTGACACATACAAAGAGAGACATGGATGTGGTACTGATGATGTTTTGGAGTAGGATCATTCTTTAAACTTTCTGTATCACACGCATGCAAACACACACACACACACACACACACACACACAGTACTGTGTAGACACAAATGTCACTTGGCTTAACCAAATGGCACCAGGATCTTAACACAGCTTACTTCTCTCTTGCTCTCTCTCTCTCACCCTCTCACTGTGTGTGTGTGTATGTGTGTGTGTGTGTGTCTGTGTTTGTGTAGCAGAATCTTCATTACTGATCTAAACTGAGAAATTAGATTATTATATATATATTATATAATCTCTTTAGGGTTGAAAATAATAACTGATGATAAATTGTATGAACATTTCGCTCGGATGTTGAATTGCAGTTGGGCATAGAAACTTGCAAACTGCTCTTTTCTGTATTGCAGCAACATTCTCACCAGAACGTTGTACAGAGTGTGGCTGGTGTTGTCCAGGATCCCTGTACTCTTCCTCTTCCTGCCCATTCCTGACACACGCCACAATAGCTGTGTCATCAGAGTATTTCTAGATGTGGTAAGACTCAGAGTTGTATTTAAAGTCAGCTGTATACAGAGTGATCAGGAACGGGGCCAGAACAGCCCCTGGAGCCCCAGAGCTGCTCAGCACTGTCCCTGAGACACAGTTACCCAGCCTGAAGTACTGTGGTTCTCTTGTGAGGCAATATACAATCCAAGATGTGAAGCAGGGATCCAGGAGTGGAGCAGACAATGCAACCAACATGAAGAAAGCCACTCTGTCTGCCAAGGTATAGCTGTCTTGGCCACCTAAATCTTGCTAATACTTAAAATTCCAAGAATTCACTCAGCTGTATGAGCATGAAGGCACCTTGTACAGCAGGGATCTCCAAATATATTTGTCGAAAAGCCAGAATTTTTCTCAATAGACACCTTGAGGGCCGGACATTCAAATACATCCAAAGTAGGTTCACATTTTTGCATAATAACTTAGTATTTTATATTTTATTTTACCTGTAAGCACTTTATTTTCATTTATACACATCTTTGGTGTTTTGTATGATATAAAATGAAAAATCTTGACAGCTGGACTTTCAGATACTGTCCCCCCGCCCCTTCTAATAAGAAAGTCCCACATACTTGAGCTTTACACTGCTGAATTATATCGTTAGAACAGACATGTCTTGTGATTTTCACTTTAAATATGAAAGGAGGCTGAAGATCACAGGACATGTCTGTTCTGATGATACAAGTCGGCGGTGGCGATGTCTTTCCACATTTCTGTCTTTCCTTATCCCAACACACTGACTCACAGGCACACACAAACAGAGACCAAGAAATATAATACATAATTGGAAGGTTCGGTGGGCAGGATTCGGCCTGCGGGCCACCAGTTGATGATCACTGTTGTACAGGGATTCAGTGACAGTGACATTCACACGTTGGAGATGGTCTGGCATCTTCTGGCGCCTCTAAATGACTTCACAGATCCATTGGGTTCTGAGGCCAGGACAACACAGTCATCTTTAAAGCCTGTCGTGAAGCACATGACTGGCCTACTGGGCAAGAGAGAGGAAGATGACACCCAAACAAAACAAATGATAAATGTAATGAATGATGGATGATCTGTGACACTGTTACTCTTCCAAGAAAGCCAAGAAGGTGATTGACATTAGCATGCCACAGTGATCCCCATTTCAAGGGCATCATTTCTCAAAACAAGGGTGAAACCAAAGTCTAGAGAGAAGGGGGGCTGGCATTACCAAATTTACCGATGTACTATTGGGCTGCCCATACAAAGGGCCTGATTATCTGGGAGCAAAGACATGACGATGCCCACTAGATTGATATAGAAGAACTTTGTCTTCCTACTTCCTTGATACCATTCATCAACAAAAACATATGTAATCTACAACACTCTTTGGGCTTGGCAGGATGTAAATAAGTTTAGTGGAACCGTTGGCAAAACCCCACTGACACCATCAATTGTTAACTCCTTGTTTACAAAGTGGAAAGAGAATGTTATACATCAGTTCCAACATTTGTTTGCTGAGGATACACTCAAATCATTTGTAGACTTAAAGCTGGGGTTGGTAATCCTGGAGAGCTAGCAAGAGAGCTAGCAAGATTTGAAAATTGCACCTCCTTTCCACCCCCCTCCTCCCCCTCCCGTCAGTGTGTACGTCCAAGCCACGCCCCCACAAACTGGAACGCGCACCGCACGAAAAAGAGAAGCAGCAGGAGGAGTACTATATATACCGTATATATATATACTATAATCTATTCAATACTAGCGTCACCGACCCGTTTTAAACCCACAGAGAAGCTAATATTAGCATTAGGCTAATACAAGCTACAAAAGTAGCTACGTTAGCAAAAGTTACACATTTCATAAAAATAACAAATCCTCCCCGAAGCAAAGCATATAATTACCTGTCCAACAGAAAGAGAGCAACCTCAGCATCACTTCAAATCCCTCAGTTGTGTCCACAAAAGCAACACCGATGTTTACTCTGGTTTGACCTCTGGCTTTATCCAGAGCCTTTTTGTTAGCAGCCTTTTCAGCCTCCAGCTTTCTCTTCCTTGCCTTTTTCTCGGGGCGAGCCGTTACAAGTAACGCTGGAAGTAGTAACTGGGGCTGCATTTTCTCAGCCACTGCTCATAAATGAGCATGAAATCCGTTCTGCTGTAACTCTGTATGCTGATTTCTTCCGGCAACAGCGACACGTGAAGATTGTGCACATGCGTTTGGAGACAGGGATCGAGGGGGGCGGATACAGAACTAGACATGAAGGCATCTGATTGGTTTTTGCTCTTCGGTGTGAAGAGCCTTAATTGGTCGGAGTTTTGTCAGTCCTGCAGCTGCCACAGAGGACTGATGATTTTCGTTCCTTTTTCTGATACATAATGTATTGATTACTCAGAAGGTAGAAGGACCATTTCACCCAGTATAACAAAACATGTTTCTGACCAGGATTACCAACCCCAGCTTTAAGATCAGAATATGAAATTCTGAAAGAGGACTTTTATAAATACCTACAAATTCGCCATCTAATAAACATCCTGACAGGGGAAAGACGCTTGTCTTTGGGGCTGACAGATCTTGAGGAGATTTTGATGAAATCCACAACACTAAAAGGAAAAATCTCTGTTATTTATAGTGCGTGGCATGGCAGAAGGATATGGGTGCGTTTTTGATGAAGACCAGTGGGATACTGTATGCCTGAATGTTTTTTCCTGGACATTACACCAATACGGTACCTCTTTGGTACGGAATTGGACAAGACACTGGATACCACACACAGGAGGAGGATTATCATAATATCCTATATAGCAAAGAAATGCATCCAACTCAATGGAACCAGCAAAGACCCCCATCATTTAATGTGTTTAAACAAATCTAAAATGAATCTTTAAGACTGGAACAATGTACATACAGCCTAAAAAAGAAGGGGGATGCCTTTCGGATGATATGGGAACTGCTTATGGACGTCTGACACTATCGTATCACAGCAGGGTTTGGCATGCCTACATAACATTTACATAAGATGAACTGTGACCATGGACTGATTTGATTTAATTTGCTTTGTACTTTTTTTTTGTACTAATGTTTTGTTTGTTCATTTTGTTGTCTGTTTTTTCTTCCCTTGTTTCCCTGTTTGTTTGTCATGCTACTGAAATGTTAAAAAATAAATAAAAAGATCATTGAAAAAAAAAATTAGAAAAAGCATTTCCCAAAAGAAACTGCGTCTGAATGCTGAAAGCCATTGCTGAAGTCATGCTGAAGCCATGCTGAAGCCATCTAGCGATGATGTCACCCACTCTAGCATCTGCTCGTTAGACCCAATACACACTCATTGAAAAATGTGAAATTTGTCAGAAATCCTCATGTGCTTTTAAAGGCCATATCTCAATAATGGTAGAAGATATGAAAAAGCTGAATAGAAGATCAACAGTTTAAAGGTTTGTGAACATTTTAAGAGTTTAATGAAGCCTGTAGCTGAAAGTATGTAAGTAGTTGGGGATGAACTTCGTTGGAGAGGTTTTAGAGTTTGAAGCCTGCTCCAATGCATTTCCTATGGGACAAAAAAATCAGAAAAAGAGACGTTAGTATAAAATATCTACAGCAGAAACATAATGTAAACTTAAACCCCTACTGCCCTGTCAAGCCACTATTCCCCATATACTGTGACCATACATATATACATCGTCACATTCACACATACCTGTATACATAAATACGCGAAGGTAAAGAGAATATCTATTTTACTTAAATCAAAACACAACACAAGCGCCCTAGAGCTGAGTAACACACATTTGCTGGAAGTCATAGGTAATGTTCACACACAAAGTGGAGGAGAGATAGTAGCTGACAGGAGAGATAAACTGAGATTCAAGAATGTATCTGTAAGCAGTTGCCAAAGGTGAGTAAGATTTACTTGACATATAATAGCAGGTAGAATTAAGATAGTGAAACCCTATTGTGAAGAGAGATTTTTAAAGTGTTCGAGGAAAGGTCCCCACACATTCAAGAACTTTTTGTATGAGTTATGGTTTGAGTAACAGATTTTCTCCAGGCTCAGACATAATGTCCCCCAGCCATTGAGCATGGGTGGGCGGGGCAGCATCCTTCCATCATAATAGTACTGCTAGTCTGGCCAGAAGAGAAGCAAATGACAATGAACGGCGTTTATTTGGAGTCAAACGTCATCTTTTCCAGTAATGCCAATGAAGCAGAGGGTCAGGTGCAAGATCGAGGTTGAGGACTGTGGAAATAGTTTGGAAAATCTCTCTCCAGTATTTTCCTAAACTGGGACATGACCAATACATATGAATAAGTGAGGCGCCATCACCTTTACATTTATTACAGCAGGGACTAACATCTGGATACATACAAGAAAGTTTCTCTTTTGATATGTGGGCCCTGTGTACCACCTTAAATTGGAATAGACGATGCTGGGCACAGAATGATGTTGAATTGACATGCATCAATATTGAATCCCATACATTGTCAGTCAAATTCAGATTCAGATCACAATATGCAGTCTTAATTAACTTTAATTATTCTTGAATTATTCACATTATTCATTATTCAAGACATTTTCTCATGCTTTCATATGACAAATAATACTGTACACTACAATCTTACTCAAGACTGAACATATTTGAAATAAACTGTGTCATTTTGTGCATCACTGGTGATCAAGGATGCATTTCCTATGGTTTATATTACTTATCAGTGGTGCTGCATTAATTGTGGTTAGACTTGAGCAAAAATCCCCATTTGTTCATGGCCTCTAAAGAGTCATGTTGGTTCCTTCTGAAAACTGCTCCTAATCTTTTGACACTGATATAAAGGACCGCTGTGTAGGGGGCTAGCCAAAGCCTTACACCACAAAATGGAAAAAGTTTTCTTATAACTAAAGGGTGTTGTAGGACATGATAAAAACAAAATAAAGGGAAACATTGAAAAAGAAAATAATACATTTCAAAAGAATATACAACATAAACATACATTGTTTTATCAGAGATGAACAGACAAATCAATCCTTTGCTGTGTTACGCACATAGTTCACTAATATTCAGTTTAGAGTATGTTCAGTTGCTTATTGTTGACTCTGTCAATTATTAGCACAAACTAAAAGTATCAATAGGGCACAATCTCAGCATCAAGATGTTAAGATTTTTGACATCTTCAGTGGCCACAGAGCTGCAGGCTGCAGTTATCAGGTTGAAAATACTAGGTAACTTTCTTTTAGGCATTTTCTGTAAAACTCCATGGCAACAGTTGCACCAAAAGGGGGTTTGAAGAATGAGGAACTTTGTAAGAGGGGAGTAAAAGAATCCATGTTACCTTTAAAACTCATCTAGGGAGGAGGATGGTGGTTCATATAGGGGGTTCTATGACTGAGAAAAAGTGAGCAGTGGTCTGCAGCTCTTGTGTGCCTCTGCAGCACTGGGCCTAAACACCAGCCAGAGGACTTTAAGGAGTGGGCTTCATTGAACTAAACTGTGATGAGGGAAGACACAGAGCTGAACATGACAAGAGAAAGCAGGGAATTCTGCAGGAAAATGAATTCCATGCAACAAGACAAATTCAGCAATTAGACTGATACATGTTGATGACTACTGCTGAGCAAAATACAACATTTTCTCTCCAGTGCCATGTCACACAGGACACAAGGTTTGGAAAGCTGACCAGTCCTGAGGGTTTACTGTGAAGTGGAAGGATCACAGTGGTGGGAGTCCTGAGGGAATCAGTTAGTGGACATGACATCATTATACTCTTATAGCTGTACATAAAAGAAAACAACAACAATGGTGTCATCAACAGATGAATGAACATCCCTAATGACTGACATAATGTTTTTATGGTAAAATAAAATAAATAAAATAAAAACTCAGTACCTGCAGCTCTGTTGTGACTGGCAGCAGGAACATACCTGTTTGGTCCAGCAGTAATGGGTCCACTGTTGATCAACTGCTGTAGACAACACATTTCAAAATGCACAGCTTTGACTTTGAAGGCTGTTTCTGGCTCTCGATTTCCTTTTTTAATTTCCATTGTACAAGTTGGATAAAGGAACAAGCGGGCACTTTGATGCGCTGAATTGCATTGCACATCTTACGTCAATGAAATAGGAAATACCCCTAAAAATGGCATTTTTCATGGCATGACATGAACAATGCACTTGAATTATTTTTAATACACAGACTGGGTCATTGCGTAGAATGTGGCTACACAAGACACAGCATTTACCTATAAATAAAATATAAAGACATTCTATAGAGTTTTGTGCAAATTCTTTCTAAAAATATATGCAGTTTTTTTATAAATTATTGAAGAAGAAATACAGTGTACAAAATCTGAAAATATTTATCATTTAGACATTATCATTACAGTGTGGAGGGGTGTGCAATGATGAATGAATATAGTTGCTGTGGTTTGTGTAGAACACTTATATACAGGTACTGAAATAGTCTTATTTTTCATTTTTATTGATTTTTCCTTGTCTGCACGTTGTCTTCTCATAGTTCAACACCACCAGAGGTGTGAGCTCTTTATGAGATTCATGCAATTTTGATCTTGCAGCCAAAGATTTTTACATCTTGGTGCAGGAATGTGACCATCAGCAGCCCTCCCTGGCAGCTTGCTTGCTAAACTTAGAGAGGGCAGTTTGGGATTAAGGAAAATAAGAAGATGTCAGATGCAAGAAACTTGAGGTGAGTACTGAAATAGTTTAGTCTGCACACTCATCAACCCAGGCCCAAAACCTACCCAGGTGGATGTGCAGGCCAAAACATAATCATCTGAGACATTTGATTCATAACAATATCTAATACTAAACCAAAGTGTTGCCTTTAATATTTGTCTAGGGATGTTAGTTGTATTATAAAATTCAGATGCATGTTTTTCAGAGGTTACCACACCTTCACTAAAGTAGCAAATGAAAAGGGTTCAGACACATGCATTTCAATAGGTTCACACACTCACACAACACACATGACATTTCTCATGCTGAGAAATAATAAAACTCGCCGCACATAAATTAGTAATCTATGAATGGATGATGCAAAGGCAGATTGCTCTGTCCATCTATACAGCTTTCTTGAATTAGCGATGTATCAGCCAATCGGAAAATAGTATTTCTTGTTGTCTGGGTCTGCGTCCGCAGCGCTGCAAGCACGCATCCCATGAATGCTCTGAATGCGTGCACAGGTTGCAGAGAGTGATGGACTGACCACAGGTGCATGCTCTCACCCTTGTTATTCATTCTATATACTAATATGTGTAAAGGCACTTTTAAAAATCACCTCATTTTAAAGTATGCAAATGACTCTGTGATTGTTAGCCTGCTTCAGGGAAGTGAACATAATCATGGCCCTGTCATTGACAACTTTGTCAAGTGGTGTGAAGACTCTCACCTGCAGCTCAATATAACTAAGACCAGAGACATGGTCATTGATTTTAGGAAGAATGCCAAATTACCTGAGCCTGTTATTATCAAGGGACAAGTCATCGAACAAGTGCAATCTTCTAAATATCTAGGGACAATCATTGACTCCGCTTTAAACTTTAAAGAGAATTGCAAAGCCATGAGCAGGATGGGGCACCAGTGGCTGTCTTGTCTGAGGAAGTTGTCCTGTTTCCATATTCATAGGACCATGATGACACTCTTTTATCATGCTTTTATTGAGTCTGTTTTAGCTTTTTTCACTTGTGTCATGGTTGGGAAACTTGCCCTTAAAAAAAGGAACTCACTCAACCAGATCATTAAATGGTCTGGTTGGTTGATTGGGGAGACACAGCTGGGCCTTGGAGTCACTGTATACCAAACAGTTGCAGCAGCTAGCCAGCTCCATTTCTAATGATGATTCCCATCCTCTAGTGAGTGAGTTCCAGCTGCTGCCATCCGGATGGAGATCCAAGACCACACGCTACAGGAACAGCTTCGTCCCTGCAGCTTTCTCTCTTTTAAACAAGTCTTAATGCGCTCTATTGATGAGGTCTATCTTGTTTCTTTACTGTTATTTATTATCCCTTGTGTCAAATTCTTAACCGGCTTTTTATCTATCTTTATTTTATAGTGGCAATTTAGTGACATTTTATCCTATCTTATCTGCTTCAATCTTGCTCAGTGAGCACTGTGAGTACCTGCCCATGTCTGTTTTGTGCTGTTTTAACTTGTCCTCTGTATTTGTCCTGTGTTCAACGTCTGGGTATAATGTGAGATGTCCTCTCCTGCTACTGCAGAACAAATCTACCTACGGGTACTAATAAAGTCAACTTGAACTTGAAACACAGGAGCACCTTCTACCCATAACAGACAATGAATATGTGGGCTTCCTCTGTGCTGGAACTCAACTCTGTAAAAGTAGTCAACAACTTTGCTGAGGGACTGTGCAGGGGACTAGACAGATCTCTGAATAATGCTTCTACTCGTTTATCAAACATCCACATGGCTGTCACAGGATTGCTTCTCAGTATGTCACACTTTACGGACCAGTCAGGCTCATCAAAATTGAATGGCCTGAATAACCTCAGGCCAACGCATTTCAGCTACAAAGTATGTGCAGATAAATGTGGGAGTTCCCAGTTGTCTCATCATGGCAAATAGATCTTTCTTGTTTTTTCCCAATAGGCTGGAGTTCCTCTTCTGATTGGCTGCATGAATCTCACTGCATCTTTATTTCTCACCAGTCCCTCAAGTTCATGTTTATTTAGTAACATCTCTGGTGTTATTTTGCATCCATCTCTGGTCATAGGCTTGGCTTTTCTTAACTCAATGGTCATGCTGTTGGTGGCCAAGTGAATTTCAGTCACAAACCGGGCAAAGAACAAGTAGTTTGTGTCTCTGGCAAAACAAGCATCAACACAGAAAAGTCTTGCTTTGAAAAACCCACTGGGCAACAGTTTAACACTTCTCTTTTCATCCAGTGTGTTTTCACCTGTAGGGAACTGGATGGGGAAAACCATTGCCTCTAGTTTAGGGGTTCTGAAGAAGCCAACAGGAGAGTTTCTTTCAGCATGCGCCACAGGGTAGATTCCCTCAATAAAACTTAATATCTCCTCAGAAACATCGGTTGGTTGAAGACAGGACTCAAGGGCAAAACCACTGTTAAGCATGTCACCTTCATGTTCACCATCATTAGCTGATGATGTGCTGAGTGGATGGAGTTCTTGATATGATGCATGCAGCTGAATTTTGGACTAATTTCAGTTTAGGGAAGGTGGAGGGAAGAGCGGAGTCGGGTTTGCAGGAGAGATAGAGCTGGGTGTTGTCTGCATAGCAATGAAAATTAACTAAGGTCTTTGGGATACAGTATTTAACTAGTCCCTATCTTAGTTCAGGGATGGCAGATATAGACTTAACCTATTCAGTGACCTTCTTAACATAGAAGAACACCCCTGACACCTGGGTTGAGATATTCAGAGGTTATGGAACATAACTCAGTAGTTACAGAACATGATACTCAATCTTTTCTATTCAACTCAGAGGTTAAGGAGTGAGTGTTATGAGTGTTACCCAGTGCGACGTTGTAATCACACTACACGCAACACTTGCATACCGATCCGTGAAGAGCGATCCGAATGGATCACGGATCAACAATGATCTGTTGCACCACTACAAAATGCTGCCACACAAACATGCATTACTGCCCCTCACACCTCACAAATAGAAGTTTGGATAGCTCACAGGCAGCCTGCGAGTAAGCTTTTCACTTAAATGACAAATACCGTGACATTCTGATCTTGCGAGATCTCGTGGCACGAGATCTCATCACACCCCTGGTATTTAGTCTTTGTACTCCCAGTCTCCTGTGCCAGTTCATCTTTGTACCACTGTGTCAAGCATTCCAGCCATTTTTTCCTTGTGTGTGTTCAGTGCTTCTGGTTTGACCTCTGCTTGGACCCTGACTTTGCCTGTTCCCTGTCGGATTTGTTAGCTTTTCCCCAGACTGATCATCTGTGTACCAAAACTTTTTCCAATAAAGACATTTTTTCCCCACGCAGTTGTCTCAGTCGTGCTCTTGGGTCCATACACTCCTTACCAGTCTTGTCACTATACTGTTACTGTTTGAACCTGTGCATGGTGTTAACACATGCTTATCACTGGCTAATGTCCACTCAAAATAGTGTCAGCTAAATTTAAAGTTAGTTTAGTGTTAACAATCTGAGGACGGCTCACATACCGGCGAGTTTGTGTGACTCTAACATTTATATTTCTGTCATTTTACGAAGTAGAAAAACAGTTCAACCACTGTTGTGGCCAAGAGACTCTCATCTTTCTACATCTGCCACTGACATCCTACATGATCATAGCCAGAGTTACCCCCAATCTCCACTGACTCTGGCTCCGCTCCATTCTGGAGCTTTTCTAAAAATTGTTACAGAAACCAGGTAACACATGACTAGTCTGGAGGAGACATCCATTTATGGATGCAGTCTTGGGGCCTCTGTGGTGTCAGGGTCTACGGATTCTCAATTACCCGGAGTCTGGGGCTGCGTATCAACAACAAAAAGTGCAGATTATAGCCCACACAGGCCACCCAGTTCCTGGGTATGTGGCTGGATGCCAGGGCTGCGTTGGTGACACTGACACTGGAAAGACAAGAATCCCTCAGGATCTGCGTCTCTCATTTTCAGCTGGGTCAGTTAGAGGCTCTGCCTCCTGGGCCTTATGGTGGCATTAGTGCAAGTGGTGCCATTGGCCCTTCTGCACATGTGCCTCATACGGAGGTGTCTGTTCTACTGGGGGCTATGACCTCAGAGGCAACTTCAAGCCACAGTGTGGGTCACTAGGAGGGTGCATGTGGCCTTCAGGTGGTGGGAGACCACAGTCAACATCTCAAAGGGGAGTCTGCTTGGTCCATTTCTTAGTCACCAGCTGGCCTCTACAGATGCATCCCTGGTGGGATGGGGTGCAATCCACGAGGGTGAGGGCACCAACAGGAGCTGGAGTGCTGCTTGGATGGATATCAATGTCCTGGAGCTGAGGGCCATTCATCTGGCCCACTGGCACTTTGCACAGAGCCTGCAGAGCCATCACATGCTTGTGAGAACAGACAGCACTGTGGTAGAGGCTTACATCACCAGGCAAGGTGATCTGGGCTCATCACGCATTTGTAAGATGGCACACAGGGTGTGGACATTGGCAGGCGCACAATTCCTATCACTCAGAGCCATGAATGTGCCCAGGCAGGTAAATCTGGGGGTAGACCTGCTGTCCAGGGAGTAGAGATTGCACCCAGTGGTGGTTGATGAGATCTGACATCACTGGGCATCGATGCCAGGGCAAACCAATGGCCTCAGGGACTGTTCAGCTGTCTTCCAACCCTGCTGCTTAGGGTCCAGGTGGAGTAAGTGAGGCTGATCCTGGTGGCTCCAAACTGGCCTCACATTATGTGGTTGTCAGGGGTGGCACCCCCCCTGGACAGAAGGCCATGGGAACTCCCAATTCGCTGGGACCTTCTGAGTCAGGTGCAGCGGGTCTTTTTGCACCCCCACAGGGGATGAAGCTCTGAAGCTGAGAGGGCCAGTCTGTTAGCCTTGGGACTAGGACAGTCGGTGGTTCATACCACCCAGGGTGCTCGAGTGCCATCAACAAGGGTGGCTTATTCATATCGCTGGGACCTTTTTGTGTCATGGTGCAGGGAGAACCATGTGGATGTGTGACTTGAATGCTCCATAGGAGGGAAAAATCACCATCAAGCCCTAGGGACATGGTGGCAGCAATCAAGGCCATTATTGTTGGGGGTAACAGGCTAGCAGATGATAGCTGCAACCTCATTTCACAGTTCCTGAAAGGTGCTGTGAGGCTTGCTCCTTGTAGCAGGAGGTTAGCAGTCCCTACATGGGACCTAGACCTTGTGCTGGCTGCCTTACAACAGGAACTCTTTGAGCCCCTGGTGTCAGTACACCTGAAGTGGCTGTCACTCAAGGCTGCATTCCTCATAGCAGTGGCATCAGCCATCAGAGTGGGAGAGCTACAGGCCCTACTGATGAACGACATGCGTTGAGGAGACCTTCTCACTGCCCCTGTGCTGGTGGGCCCATCTTGGCCCAGCCAGGGAGACGTTTCATATTATTGTCAGTTGGCCTAGCAGTGTGAAACACACATTTCAGGACCTCTGACCTGAATCATCAGAACAGTCTCCACCGTTAAAGTTTAGTGTTTCTTCTCAGAGCTTGATTTTTATCAAATCCGGTCAGTCGTCATGGAAACACGATGCCAGTGGTGCAGCATTTGGACCAAACATGTAGGCTATCAATTGACAGAAACAAGTGGCGGCAGGGAAGTGAGGCTTTGGTCAACAAGAGAGGGAGAGAGAGCGTGAAAGAGCCATGACATAGGCATGACAGGAGAGACCTTTACCTAGTGCTCCACAAAATGACCAGTCGTATTTTGGTTTTAGAAATGGCCACGTTCTGTTATGGTAGCCTATTTTGGTTTTGATGATCTGATAGTAGCCTATAGTTCTTGAAATTTTAATAAATACATTATTTGATTTTGAAACAGTGGTCTTGTGACGATTTTTATGTTACACTATAAAAAAAAAAAGATTTGCACCCCTCGCAATTCTTGACTGCCCCCTCAGTTACTTCATTCTGGTGCCGGGCCTGGTTTTCCCTGCCAATCAGAGCCAAAGGCATGTGTGTATGTGCATGAGGTGTATGTGCATGTACGTTCTTTTGCACACACAGACCCACTTTCAATAGACGTGCATCATACGTGCTCACAACCCAAAGCGACACTGTAGCGGCGCATATTCCTGCATGTCAATGTAGTGGTCAAATAGGTTTTGCGGCTCCAAGTGCATTTTAATTTGGTGAAAATGGGCCCAAATGGCTCTGTTAATGCGAAAGGTTGCTAACCCATGCCCTAGGTTAATGGTGCCTGAATGCAAAAGTAGCACTGCTCATCTCCATGAACCAGCTCCTACACCAGATTCATTCAATTGGATTAAAAATGACAACACACTGAGAAAGGCACTGAAACTGCTGTAATACTGCTATTTTTCCTGAACAAATGTTCACCAGTTAAACAGACATCATATTACTCTCATCACATTACAGAGGGACTGCTGATGCTGATATTAATAATCTGGTCTCTATGTTCTCAGAGGTCCATCTCCAGTGAAGTCAGTGTACCAGGTTTGTAGCTGCTTTTTCTACACTGAAGGTCTTTGGTCGTATTATGCTACATGGCACGAGTTTTACCTTGTGTGTTTTGTTCATATTATTCATCAGATGTGTAGATTTGCACATAAAAGCTCACGCTACTAAAACCCTACTCTGGATTCATGAACACTGTGGGAATCTTAGATTTGATCGTAAGCACATGTGTAAGATCGTGAAGACCAACCCATCGTAAATTAACAGCACGCCCCCGGTGATCAGCAATTAGCATAGATATAAGGAGGTAGGTGCATCCTGTCCACCTGCAGTCATGATGCAAACAAGGAAAGAGGGAGAGAGAGAGAAAAAAAGAGAGATCGGGGATCAAAGTCATTCTGGGTGAAGTGGAATCCAGGAAAAATATTTAATTCTCTTCTGTCGGTAGTGGTGTGACTGGGGCAGGTAGATCAAAGGTGTGGAGGGAAGTAGCAGATGTCGTGAAAAAAGTGTCCTTGGTTAAAAGAACCATTGAGTTGAAGAAGGAAAACCAATATAATTTGATATGAACCATGGAAAAAACACATAAACACACATAAGAACTCCAATAGCCACAGGAGGAGGAAGCTCTTCTACACGGCTTCAGCTGTCTGCTGCAGAGGCTGTTGTGAAATCCAGTAGAGGGTAGGGCAGGACAACAAATGACAGATAAAGTGTCTGATTGTAAATCATTCATGAGCTGTGCTTTGTCTCTGTGGTGCACTTGGTGTTCACAGTTTCCGAAGCTGTGTTGCCAAGCCTACACCCTACCCACTCCACCACAGCGATATTCAAACTGAAAGGAGTTTTATGCTGTCATAATTCAAAAATGGTTGAATGATAGCTGAAAGCCAAGCAAAATGGTAGAAAATTACCATTTACCATTACCAGAAAATTCCAAATTTCATGTGGAAGTAGAGGTCTTCTGTGGGAGGTGTGACTATTTTGTGGTGGATTTAAACAAAGTATAATGCACATTCCAGCAAATTACAAACCCCAGCCCCAACTGCTCTGCTCTGAAGACATTTGTACTGGGCTCTATGGGCAACAGAGAGGGATCAGGCTGCACTTAAAAAGTATTTAAAATGATTCTCTATGTCTCTGTGCTTTTTTGACCACATTTTGAGCCAGATGACAAGTGTAGCTACAAACTGTGGCCAAAATCATGTGTGTAGAGTGTAATTTGTGACTTGGGGGACAGTTTAGAGAGAAAAATCTGAGTAGAAAGAAAATGGCCGACCAAAACAACAAGTAGAAACAAAGTAGAAAGAAAATGGCAGATCTGAACATTTCTTTATTTAATAAAAAAAAAGAAGGAAAATAGCCAACCCAAAGAACAATAGTGTGAATGCTTTCAGCATTCACACAAGAAAAATTGGAAAGAAAATGGTCGACCTGAACAACAACAATAGTGTGCATGCTTTCAGCATTCACACTAAAAGTAAAGAAAATGGCAGACACAAACAACAACAAAAGAAAAAGAAAACAAACAGAAAAAAGGGGGTGAAACCATCACTTCCACTGTAAAGGAAGCTGTGAACCTGACAGAAACAACACTGCCATCATTGTCACCTCAAGAAACCAGAATGCTGGTCAAGAGCAAGAAAGCAGCAAATCCTCCACCACAGCCACTCCACTGTGTTAACCTGGTCTTGCTGCTGTTTGGGCAGCAAGGTGGCACACAGTTATGAGAGCCAGCCTGGCTCCAAGGAGTTCAAGATCTATTGGTCAACTTTGAGTTACACACATGTCCAAAGTGTTGATTCTCTGCTGACTAGGACCGGTCTGTCCATGCTCCATCTCCAAACTCTCCTTCTTTCCTTCTTTCCTTGTTACTGGTCTCACTTGATCCACCACTCCAACAATACGCACACTCTGTTCTTAAAGGAGCCACACTACATCTACAGCAGATTGTCGAAGAAAATTCCATTAGCAAAACAACAAGGGTCGAAGGAAAATAATTAAAAGAAAAAGGTTTTAATCAGAGTGTGGAAAGTCCTGGAGCTGCAGTTTCAGATCATGAAGGAGATGCCACAGGAGAAGCTGCATCTGTATCAGTGGGAGAGAGAACAGGTGAGGCTGTGTCAAACCTGGTGTAAAACAGACTGAAGTCCACATCACCTGCCAGTGATGATTTTCACACCACTGGTGCTGTTTTGCTGTAATTTCTTCTCTTCTTTCTGAAGTCAGCCTTGTGCTGTCCTCCCTCCCTTGTCCTCCTCTTTTTGCTATCACCTGACTTTCTCCCTGAATGACTCCTTTCTCTGATTGGTGATCCAAGGTTTGTTGTTTTGAGAGCAGCATTCAGTACCAGTGCAGGTGCTTGTGATACAGTATCCATTATTTATTAGATTTCCATTTTCATTTTCATTTTCCAGGTTGAAATATACAGCAGGATATTCCAATCTGGACAGCAGTACATTTCAAAGGGTGCATGAAAAACAGTCCTTTAAACAGGCTCATACACTTGTGCAGTCCATGTCTGTAAACTACTTACTAAAACACTTGCACGTTACTGGGTTATCTAACTGCAGATTACCCCTGTGCTCCTCACAGGTGCTTGGTCAGGAGCCCTTGGTGTCACTTTTTTAATGCAGTGTGACCCTATAGCATCATTTTTCACTGTAGGGTAAAATCCCACCAACTCCCATTGCCCTCTGCATTGTTGCTGTTGATAAACCACACTGTCATACATAAAGTCCCTCAAATATGTGTGTGTGTGTGGGGGGGGGGGGGCTTAGCCCTGTGATAGCTGGCTAAACAGTGCATGTGTGTGCGTGACTGACAATCCAAATTAAATCTTAATATGTGATGTCTTGCAGCTACTGACAAAAGCCCTTGACAGGCGAGTCAGATGGAAGGCATTACAAAACTTCGATATCATATCACACACACACACACACACACACACACACACACCAATGACGTTTATTCAAATCCATTCAAACAGCTGGGCAACATTCCCTGATGGAATTAAAACAGCTGACAGAAGCATGTCTGTTTGTGTACATTAATAAACCTTATCTTGTAGGAAATCCATTCTATCCTCATGCAACACATTGCACTCACCTCCAATAAATGAACAGTTAGCTAAGAACTCTGTATGATCTTGGAGCTTATCTGCTCCAGGTTTTAACATCAGAGATTAAAGCAAACAACTGTTTATTACAACATTCAGAAAAAAGAAAACATTTGGATTCATAACAATTTCTCCTCAAAAGCAATATGTTCCCTTAATCTTCTTGTCGGTCTGTACTTTCATTTCACATGGTACGTGTTGTGTTTTTACTTTGCTACCTTGGTTGTGTGTTATGTTAAGATCTCATACATTTATTTGTCCTGAAGCCGGGGTGTCACTTCAGGTGTGATGTCGGGGAAAGCTGGGATGTCAGCAGTGGCGGCTGGCCAGTGGAAGGCACTAGGATACCACCCAACCAGCAACACACTCTCAGTTGTCTAGTTGGATCTTGTGAAAGCCCACTGAAACATTCTTCATCAACTGATCCAACAGGAAGTAGATCACTACTGAGCAGTACTTAAGCTGATAATATCTCTATTCCCTAAAGATGAGGCTCACTGTGGAAAACTTCTTCACAGAATGGCAAAGGCTAAAGAAGGGCATCGTGGCAGGATGCATGATAGCCATTGTCTTGTTTGTGGCAGCTATGAGCCTACATACTGTAGAAAATAGGAGGAATGTGTTGCAAAGGATCTAAACCAGATGATAGTACGAGACATCCTGCCTGCAGAGCTTTAATGGATAATGTAACCGTGATGACTCCTTTGGTCCATGGAACACAATGGATCTTAAGCTCTGTAGAGAGGATTGTGACATAGGCAAGGATACATTTTAACAAGAACTTAAGGAGCCTTGGAATCCTGAAAGGAAAGCTGACAAGTAATATATTCACTGTTCAGGGATTGTTGATTCTTACAATCCATAAGCAAGGGCTCTGTTGCGTGGGAAAGAACTTTGAAAGCACTCTGAAGGAGAGTGGCAACCCCAGAGAAACCAAACTCATCTAGACACCTGGCTTAAGACACTCAAAAACAGCCAGCTGCCCAGACAGTCCAAGGCCTGGTGCTTCCAGAATGGTATCATACCCAGACTGTCATGGTCGTCCCTGCCGTATAACTTTCCCATGTCTCAAGTGGAAGCGAGGAATATTGAGGAATATTTCCAAAATTAGATCAGTTCTTTAATGAAGTTATTTTCAGCCTGAGGCTATTTGTTGGTTATTGTAATGTATTCTTTACCTGTCTTGTTCTTAAACATACATACACACATACATACATACAATCATACAGCAAAACCCACCAGCATGGCAAAGGCCCCCCTAAAGTGGAAAAACCCACCAAAACGTCAGATGTGCCCCTATGAGCAGGCTGAGGTTGATCTGTCTGACTCTCAGCTTGCCTCGGTTTTGGCTGAGGATATGTTGCCCCTGCTGGTGAACCAGTGAATCCGTGGATTGTCTACTCAGAGTGTCTGAGAGTGTATTAGGGGTTGCTCTTTGTCCGATATTATCATTGCCATTGGTGCTCTTATCCAGGCCCAGAAGAATGACCTCTCCCAGTCCAAATGTTTAACTTCAATTGATGATTGTTTTGAGTTTAATAAAAAAACTGCATGGTCCACTGAAGGTGTTGCAGGAGCAGGTTATTACTTGGTCTGGAACCAGTGTGTTGGTACACAAAGTACATAAAGCAGTTTCACAAACGAGAGAACCTCTGGTGGCCAACACAGTATTGACTGTAAAACACTGAGTTTCTGATGATGACTCTGGTCTGTCTAACCTCCCTGTTGGGCAACGTGTCAGCCAGTTGCTTCTCATTGTAGAAAGTTTTGCAATGGATGCACTTTTGAGAGCTTAGGAAAACTTCCTGCTTGATGAGTTGAACCAGTGCGGACAAACTTAAACTTTTCCAATTCTTTCTTCAGTTGCTGGAGAATCAGGATAAAACTACGAAACAAAAAACAAGGTTTAATACTGTTTACTGCTATATGGTTAACAGCAAGACTGAACTACATCTGGACCAACCTGTCAGACCCATGGAGCTCTATGCAAGCTAACCCTGCACTGGGTGTGTATGACTATTTCTCACCAACACTCCCTACTGTAAACAAGTCTGGGGCACATGGAGTTATAAGCCCCTGTGTGCACAGCTGACAGCCCACTGGTTGTCATCAAGGCTTAAATGTACTTGATTGATGATTAGTTTCACTCTAGGCTGTTTGTTACATTCAATTTTTTAAGTGCTCACACCCAAGGTTGTGTTATATCCCATATCTCCGATGTGTCAGACTGGATGGAACCCATCTTGTATTTCCACTCCATGATGTCCCTGCAACCCAACCCCCATCTGAGCGGGTGGATCCAACTCCAGATGGGAACAGGCAGGGGATATCAGGATATCTGCTGTCAGCCAATGATCAGCATTTCAACATGTAGAACTGTTCTTTGTCAGAATGCTCACCCAATCTTCTCTGGACACCAGCTCTCATTCTACAAAGTCCCAGCATTAAAGTTCTGATTATCTGGACTGGGGTGGAGTTTGCATGTTCTCCCTGTGTCTGTGTAGGTTCTCTCCAGATTCACTGGCTTCCCTCCTACAGTCCAAAGATATACACACTAGGTTGATCGGTGACTCTAAATTGCCTGTAGGTGTGTTAGATTGTTTGTTTCCATATGTCAGTCCTGTGATACACTGGTGACCTGTCCAAGGTAAGCCCCACCATAACAAGATGAAGAACATCAAATAGCAGGGATTTTCTTCCTGATATGAATATGCTTAACAGTTATTGGTCCTAAACAAATAATTGTTAGAATATCATGCTGTATGTATCTTTTCCCATAATCTGACAAGATGAAATCAACTGCATTTTTTTTTATCTCTAAAGGTAAATTGCTGTAATCTGTATAGAATTAAACTGATGAACAGAAACTTATTTGCTTCCACTTTGAGGCCACTCAGTGAGTCATCACGACCATGGCCTGGTCAAAGACCTCACCTTTAGCTGTGAGCCCATCAAGGAAACACCTTCTCTGCATCTTGTGGGTATTAGGGTGGTGATGGTAAATCTGCACAGCCAGCTGTTTGATTGATGTTGGCAGTTTTCTTCCTCTCTGTTTGGATGCAAGTTTTTTTCCTTGATGGCATAAAAACTCTGCTGTGTCTGCAGGAAGACCTTTCAGGGCATCAGATCATTTCGGTTTTTTTCCCCCTCTTCAGCCTTAAGCCTTGAAGTAATATAACTCTGGCCTTTCTTTAATGAAAGGAAGGGACTTAAGACAAAAAAAGTACTTACACCTCAGCTCTGTTGTTAGAAATGTGTGCTTTGCTTTAAGGTGTTTGAGTTGGGCTTGCAGGTCATGTTTCAATCTCTTCTTGCTGTTCTGTGCAATTACCTCTCCTTTTCCCTGGTGTTCTCTCTGAAGCTCCTGCTCAAGCTGTAGTCCTCTCTCCCCTTCTGGCTTCAGTTCACCTCAATTATTAGGAAACCTACATTTAAATCTGCCTTACAACTCAGTATCTTATGAGTGAAGATACTCTGAGCTTTTATCAGGCAAATTTGTTATGTAAGTTGTATTTTAATGCAGTACTTAATTGTTGCCCATTTTTGGTTTTTAGGTTGCCATTAAGGTCTGGCCAGGGACAATGGATGAACATCAGCCTTGCTGGCTAACTCTAGCTCACTTAGAGTTTCTTTTAAATACTGTTGATTAGTGTTGCATTGTCCTTGTTAAATTAACCAATAAATAAATAAAATAAACTGCTAATATCAATTCTGATTTTGTAACAACCATTGAGTGTCTTTTTTAATTACAAATGGCTGACAGGTTAAATCAGGTGATGAGGACAGACCCAGACCTGTTGTGAGGAGGAATAAGTGGGGGTACAGTTGGACTGTGAAGTACCGAGCACATTCATACCAAAGTGAGAGCTGTGTCCTGTGGTGTGTTCTGTGACTTGATGCTACAGTTTTCTTTACTGTTCCCTGTTCTTACACTAACCACCTGCAGAGATGACAGTCTGCTTCCTGTTTACATCAGCACATACAGTCATGGAAAAAATTATTAGACCACCCTTGTTTTCTTCAATTTCTTGTTAATTTTAATGCCTGGCTCAACTAAAGGTACATTTGTTTGGACAATTATAATGATAACAACAAAAATAGCTCATGAGAGTTTAATTCAAGAACTAAGAACTATTCATTTTCCATGGTTTTCTTGATAATAACCAAAATTACTGAAATTCTTACATCAATAGCTATGGCATTGTACCGCCAAAAACACTACTTTTAAGCATTCCATGTTTTCTTTTCTGTTTGCTTTAAACACATGATACACACAAGAGTTAATACTTGATTGCATAACCATTGTTTTTGATGACTGCAGCCATGCGTCTTGGCATGCTCTCCACCAGCTTCTGACATTGTTCTGCTGTCACAGCAGCCCATTCCTGTTGGACAAATTCAAACAAATTTTCTTTGTTTTTGGGCTTGTGGTTCTCCATCTTGAGTTTGATGATTTTCCACAGGTTTTCAATTGGATTAAGATCTGGTGATTGAGCAGGCCAAGGCATGGTGCGAATGTTGTGGTTCTCCATCCAGGCTTTAACTGACCTTGCCGTGTGGCAAGGGGCATTGTCTTGTTGGAAAATCCAGTCATTCGAGGCAGGAAAGAGTTTTCCAGCTGATGGAAGAAGACTGTTTTCAAGGGTAGTCCTGTACATGACCTGGTTCATTCGGCCTTCACACAATTGCATTTGCCCTGTTCCACTCAGACTGAAACAACCCCAGATCATGACTGATCCACCCCCATGTTTTACTGTAGGGGCAAGACAGTCTGGGTTGTAAGCTTCTCCAGGCTTCCTCCTAACCAGTAAGTTGGCTGGAGTGGGCATCAATTCAAAATTGGATTCATCACTGAAGAGAACCTTAGCCCAATCATCAACAGTCCAATCCTTGTGGTCTCGAGCAAAGAGTAACCAGGCCTTCCTCTGCCTTTCATTGATGAAGGGCTTCTTGCATGCTCTGTGTGACTTCAAACCAGCTTCAACAAGTCGGTTTCGAACTGTCCTTGCCGAACAGGTCACATTTCTCGACAGTGCCCACTCATTTTTAAGGTCCCTGGAGGTCTGACGACGATTCCTGACACAGGAACGGATGAGTGCACGGTCATCTCGTGGGGTAGAAAGACGTTTCCTGCCACGGCCAGGTAGCACTTTGGTAGTGCCATGTTCAGCTTGTTTTTTTTTGTTGTAATGAACGGCTGTCTTGGAGATCTTCAGTTTTTTCGCTACCTGTCTCTCACTCATGCCAATTTCCAGCAGTGCCAAGATGGCTGCCTTTGTGGCTTCACATAATTCTTTTGTTTTAGGCATTATGTGAGAGCTGACAACTTCTGAGTTGTGCTACAGATTGAATGTAAGCAGGAAACCACTCTAGGCCTTTGCATGTGCAGTGCTGCTTGTGACATGAAATGGCCTCTTATATACCCTGGGAATCAATTAAGCTTAAGAATGTCAAATAGGACATAAAGTATTATGTGACCAGCTGCATTTTTTGTTGTGTTCATTGTATTATACGTTTAGTGGTACCAGATATTAGAATGAACAAGAAATTGAAGAAAACAAGGGTGGTCTAATAATTTTTTCCATGACTGTACATGCTCAGTGTACATCAGTAGTCCTAAGCTTTGGAATGTCATGTGTGGTTGTCTGCATGGAGATCATTTCTGGTACAGAGCTTTCATCAAGACGGAGATTTGTCTCTGTTTTAATCTGTAGTTTTTAAATGAGAACAGTCAGTGTGAGGGTGCGGCCTCTGACTGCTGCTGTCAGCAAGTCAAGATGTAGTTTAAAGAACCACAGATAAGAAGCATACTCGTATCTCCTTATATATCCCGTATCTCCTTCTCTCTTGATGGTCACACTAACCATTTGTGGTTCTCAATATCGAAACTAAAATGTATTTCTTTAATCTTTTTTCTTTTCTTTTCTCATTCTGTTTCCGTTCCCATGTCTGCATCTCTTTCTATAGTCAGTGGTGACAATGGATTTCCAAAGAAGTGCGTGAGAATGAAGAGATCACTGAAGTCACAGTGGGAAAGGAAATGTAGGACTTAATCATTTCCCATTCCTGATTAATCCTTTTAGATCTGCTCCAGTCTCCTGCTGCTCCTCTGTGCGGTCTCTGGAAGCTCCTCCATGTCCACCTGCAGCTCTGTTAATCTTCTCCAATCCCTTTAATGTCTTCAGGAGAACTGACGAGCTGAAGACTCAGGAACCAGCAGACACCATGATGCAGGGAAGACAGGTTTTAATCTTTTTTTTTTTTTTTTTTTCAGCAGCTGGAAGACAGAACAGCAGGAACCGTTTAAAGGTTTTAACCAGAGGAAGTTATCCGTCCAATCAGAATTACACAACTTATTGGCCAGTGGATAATGACATCAAAGGAGAGATTACAGCCTGATTAACGCATGATGAAACTAAGGAAACTCTGCACACATATCCACTTCTCGTCTTTCTCTACTTCATTCCTCTTTCCCCTCTTGTGTGTCTTTACCCTAAATCAACTGAGGCTAACTGAGGCTAACAAGACAGATGGAGGGACATTTATTCAGGCATCATTATATATTTTGCTGGATTTATTTGACAGCTATTGTGTAGTACTTGTTATTTCTTACATTAAAGAGAACTATGCAAGTCTGGTCACTTTTCCTCTGTTTTGCTAACCCCCCTCCAGCCATGTGCATTTGTTTTTGATGAAAAAAGCAATCCATGGAGTGCTGGATAACGTGATATAACATGATTAATATACAATGTTATGATGTGTATATTTGTGTAGTCTTAACTATCACAAACCAAAGATTACAGGTTACAGAGCGCGTCTGTGTGGCGGTGCGCAGAGACGAGAGCTGGGACACCGGGGCGGAGGCCAAGTGTTGCACTGTTGCAAGGTTTGTTTTCAGCCCAGAGACGCCAGGTGGAAGACAGAGAGCCTCTGTTCTGCCTCTCAAATCATGCATTTAACCATCATAATTACTCTGAAGCTGTTTAATTAAGGTAAAAATGTAGCATAGCCTCGTGAAAATCCTGCAAAGTTTATCTTTAAGATTCCACATCTTAAAAACAGAGAGATGACACATTGTTGTGTGGCTTGTGATACCCCCACATTAAAACTACCCTGCCTCCCTGTTATGATTCAGAAGCCTGAAATCTTAACATTGTTTAACAATGCCAGCTAGGGGTCCGGCACCACTGGATAAGATCTTGTTTCACCTTGTATCTCTATCAGTTGAACTGAAACGGTGTGATCAGCTGCTTTGTTTCATGAGCTGTTCTTTCACTAGGACCACGACAATGTGCTATTTAAACATTTCAGCGGATGGAATGTAAGTGTTGAGGATGGATGAATGGATATTGCACAGAGAGGTGAATCTGAAGGAAGGTCAAAGTCTGCAAGACATGGCAAATTTACTTGTATAGCCCATTTTTACAAACAGTTTCTTTCAAAGGGCTTTACACAGCATTATGACAACATCCTCTGCCCTTAGACCCTCACATTGACTGAGGAAAAACTCCCAAGAAAAAACAGGAGAAACCTCAGGGTGAGCAACAGAGGAGAGGTCCCTCACCCAGGACTCTGCCCGTCCTGGGTGAAGGATCTCTCCTTCTGTCACTCACCCAGGACTCTGCCCGTCCTGGGTGAAGGATCCCCCCTTCTGTCACTCACCCAGGACTCTGCCTGTCCTGGGTGAGGGGCTGCTCTGTGAGGATGTAGTGAAGACCTGGGAGACTCAGTGGGGGTTCGGTATCGGTGTGATTCCACTTGAACTCCAAGCATCGCAGATACCTTCAGTGAGACATGGGAGGGAATGCACTGAATAGAGAGGGATGTGGTTAGAAGGTGCCTGGATAAAGAGAAAGGAGGGGTTGAGGAATTTGAGGCAAACAGAGGACGAAGGGGTTGACCCGGTGTACGTAGGTTTGACTTGTGATTGAGGGTGTAGTTGAGGTGTGGCACTGCTCCTGAACCTAAGCTAACCAGTTAAGTCCAGATTAAGTTTGCATTGTGCCCTCATTGGACAGGACAGTGTAGAGATGGGACATCAGGGGGAGACACTGGGAATGACACACACTGAAGATGGTCTCGCTCAGGAGTTGCTGCTGGGGCACGCTCCTAAAGGCACATACTCCAACTACTCAGCCACCTGAGCATGCTGCATGAGCTGTCTTAGAGATGCCACCATGTTGCAAGAGTCATCAGCACAGTGCTGTTATTACTGATAGAGATGCTGGACAAAACCCCAAACCTGAGATGAAAAGTTCTAACGAATCCAATTTAACCTTGTTTATTTAAACATTACTCTATTTTCTTCAACCTGATCTGTATCAACTGGCAGGCTGACAGACTGCAGAACAACAGCTACAGAGTTTGTTTAAGATAAGAGAGCAGCTGATAATGAATCCAAACCTCGTCAATAAACTCTATAGAGATAAGGGACAGAGAAAACAGCTCTCTCTGAAATACCTACAGATAACAGAGACAGTTTAAAGACTGAGGGGAGTTCCCTGGGAAACACTGTTTTCTAATGAGGGATGATATGTTTCATATATTTCAAACTGCCTTGTAATTTTTTTTTCAGATCATCTTGTCAACACAAAACTCATGTAGCGGAACAATAAATCTTTATCACATATGCATACATGTTTATATTTAAAGGACAAAATGTCACATCAGCTCAGTTTGTGCAAACAGACAGAAGATGCAAAGAATGTGCATCTTCTTTTACCAAGAAAAAAAAGCAGCTGATTCAGTTACAGATCCTTAAATTAAAAAAAAAAAAAAACATCTTCCATAAAAATCTTATGTACAACTTCCTTCACACTTTGTTCTGTTCTTTAAGACATCACACACAAACACACACAAACAGATGACCTTCCAAGGAGACATCTTTAGGGACGGTGAGTTTCTCTGCAGTTTAGCTGTAGGGTAGTTTTACATTTAAATTGTGATTGCATCTATTGTAGTTTGGGTTTTTTATACTGGACACTAATCCTATATAAAATATCCCCATACATTTTGTTGGATTACTCTCAAAAGCTTTTGGAGTCCAAACCGTGATGCAGTTATGGAGCTGAGTTTAGTGCAGAAGAAGGACGCCAGAAACCACAGAGTCCAGAAAGGCCATATTCAACTAATATGACAGTGGCATGTTTCCTCTCAGGAAGGAGCCACTTCTAACCAGCTTGAGAGATCTTGAAGTTCACATCACAATTCATACAAAAACAAATCCTGGTGTCTCTGTCCAGCAGCTGTTTTTCTGTCCATCACAGGAAGAGGAGCAGAGGGAGGAGCAGCGTTATGAACAAGAAGCACTTATTCTGAACCGTCCTTACACCTGACGAATGGTACCAGTGCACCTCCTCTAGGTCATCTGGAAAACACAAACACATCAAGTATGGTGAGCATCTGGATTTAAAATGCCTCCAGTGAATTATTCATCATGTCTTCCAGAACATATGTGACACTTATTTGCGATATTTCATGAATTATGGCTCTGTATTTGCTATTTAATGCTTCTTCAGCTAAATATTATGGTAAAATATCTGCCGTGTGTCTGTTGTTACTAAAACTTCCATTTATTGACAGATTTCT
Source organism: Caranx ignobilis (assembly GCA_021432705.1). Taxonomy (NCBI): domain Eukaryota; kingdom Metazoa; phylum Chordata; class Actinopteri; order Carangiformes; family Carangidae; genus Caranx; species Caranx ignobilis. The sequence continues at coordinate 1,939,517 of MU269987.1, read as the reverse complement.
GCTACTTAACGGTGAATAGTACAAATAGTACAAATGTACAAAGCTCTTCATCATTATTATTACTACATACAACCAGTAGTGCTACAAATGTGACATTTTTTAGTGGAGACCGTTTCTATAAAACTCAGCTTATGGATAAGAAAAATTAAAAATGAGTGTGGACAGAGGTCTGAAATAGAGAGAAAATGTGTCTTTACATTTGAATGGTTCAATGTGAAGGGACTCTTTGTTGTGGGCTGTTTGTGTTGTTAATGGTTCTAACACTTTGACATTTTAGAATAAAACCCTTGAATTGCAAATGAATAGGTGGGTGTGGTGGTCGTTCAAAGCTGCGTTCACACACAGCGGGAGTGAAAACCTGGGTGGATTTTTTTTTTGTTGTAAGGATGAAACTACACAGTCACAGTCAGGTTCACAGCATTGATTGAAAAAAAACTTTCTGTTCACAGCAAAAAAGAAAATCATTTGAGCTGGTGAATGGACAGATGGTGATATACAGCCTTCCATAGAAATACCTGATGGTTGAAAGGACCCTGCTCACAAATCTATTACGTACTACAATCTATATGACCCCTCTCATTGACTGTGATGAATCATCTCTTTGCAGCAAGTTTCAGAGAATTGGCCAGGATCAGGCCAGTAGTTCTCTAATGTGTGTGAGTGTTTCTTACCACAGTCTTTATGGAAGACATGGGGGAAGCAGTGCAGGACGCCGTAACCACATCGACAGTAGGAGCATCCTTTCCGAACCCACTCACCATGACGAATAACACCACAGCTCCTGCACAGAGATGGAGAGGATTCACATCACAAACCCAGTCAAAGAAAGGTTTCCTTCCCCTGTCCCTGCTGCTACTGTGACTCTAACCCACTCGTTCCTGGAAACAGAACTGTATATTCTTGGTGGATGGAGGTGCTGTCATAACATCACACTGGAGATCAAAACCCTGTTGAAGTGACCTTGTGTTCCCATCATGCTTTGGCTGATTGGTTAGTTAAGACCAGGATCAGGACTAATAGGGTGACAGTATGGTGAGAGCATGTTGCTTTGATTGCAGAGTTTAGGGTAAATGACCAAATAAAATGATACCTATGATTTCAGGATGTATTCACCACACAGTGAGCAGCAAAGTGGTGCTGTATCATTGTCTTGTCACTTACCTGATGCGTTGGTCATACTCGCAGCTCCTGCCAGTGAAGAACGGAGGACAGGCGCAGAAGCTGCCCAGGATACACGTCCCCCCGTTCTTACAGCAGCTACGACTCTGCTCAGCACCTGTGAAAAAAAAAAGAAGACTGACATTAGAGATGCACCTAACACCTGGAAACATCTGGCCACACCTGTTTGCTTTATATCCACCAGCCTGGGGCATAGACCTTTTCAAACAGTTTCATATTCAGCATTTTGCATCAGTTAAATTCAATGAATTTAACTTAACTTAATTTGACCTGGAGGAAAACTCAAACACCGAGCCGACTGTGCAAAGCGAGCACAGTCACTAATCCAGGGTTTTTGCTATGTTCATTAAGTAGTGGCAGCCCACCGCTGCATGATTATTGCCGCGGCTGCCCCTGCTTCAGAACTGGGGCAGGTGCACAGGATGCACATGGGCAAATGTGGCCCAGGTCATCTGAATGTGAATCACAAATGAGTCCTGAATGTGTCTTGGGTTCAAACTTGAACTTAGAGCTGAGCACTGGTGACCAGATCACATGAGACAGATGTTAATATCAGGTCTTAACAGGATCTCAGTTTTCAGCTCCAGAAACAGAGTTACAGTTACTCTAGTGTAAATTTTTAAGTTCCCCTCCTCCTCCCGTTTAGCCCAACAAGCCTGATACAACATGTCATGTCTTCATTCTAACATAACAGAACACATTCCTTTTACAAAATGAAAATCCTGGTTGGATATTAGTTTGTTAGTCTGTGGGAGGATCTGAAGGCTGCAGTCGAGCCCTCGGCCCTCAGACTGAGCCTGCCTCTCTCTCTGCATCTGTCTCTGTGAGATAAACCAGACTCTCCATCTGGCCGCTCACTCGAGCCAGCCTCTGTTTCACATCAGCAGACAAACACTGAGAGCGAGAACAAACATCTGGAAATAGCGAACCAACACTAAAACTAAAGTGACGATGGCCCGAAACATCCAGAGACTCCGTGTTAAAACTTCTCGCTTTAGAGACAGGCAGCTGTGGTTCAACACAAAACCCCACTGTTGAAAATCTGACTCTGGTCTTTGCATTTTGATATGTCATAATTTAATCCAAACCATTTTATTTTGCAATTTTTGTGGATTATTTATTAACTTAACTACATAATATTGTTGGGACATGATGAAAAAATTTTCTAGTGTAGTGAAGCTGCTCTGCATGCGGTGAGGGGTACATACTGGTCTCTAACAGTCTCATAACAATTGTGATTTTTTTGTGCATTTTTCTTCTTTCATTTGATCTTATGCATAGACATAGACTGGAATTGCCTCAGTCACATAGAGAACTCTATGATGCACCACAACAGTGTTCTGGGTGAGAGTGTGAACTTACTGCCTGTGAGGCCGATGAAGGGCAGGACAGCACTGGCGTCGCGGTGCTTACGGTCCCCGCTGTTTGGTGAGCTGACCTGGGTAAACTGACCCAGGAAGTCCTGGGAGTGCTGCTGGGACTTCACCACCAGAGAAGGAACAGGAGGAGAGGAAGGCTGGCCTCTGCTGCACTCCTCTCCCTCACAGCCTGAAATTGCAAAGGGATGTCAGATTGTAGGCTGAAAATCAGTATTGTACCAAAGTGTGTAGACAGACATGGTCTTGAATGAAAGCGGGTAACCCAGCCAATGCCTGCATGAAGCTGGTTAAACATCAGCCTATCAGTTCATGAACTTGTGTTGTCCATCAGAATGAACACATTAGTGTTTTCCTTAAGTTTAATGGTGTGACTGCACACTCTGTTCTCTGTGGTCAGCAGCATAACAGAATATAGGCTACATCTAATAATACACTACATTTTCTATTCATGTTAATCATCTACCATTTAGATGCTAGGGTATAGGCTCAAACTCAGCCAAGGCAACATGACAACAGAAGCTGATCCACATGATGCTGTGAACATTCACATACACCCACACCTGGTATGATTTATTGGATTCTAACCCATTCCTCTCACCCATTTAGTATTTATTTTCATCCATTCCTGTCATAATCACAGAATTATCAAACACACACACACACACACACTGACCTGAGGATGCCACAGCAGCACCACAGTAGTGACACACCACTGCCCAGAGCAAACTCCTGCAAAACACAGCACTTCATTTAAAACCGAACAAATCAGTCACTGAGTTGATTTTCAGATCAGAAAAACATGTGAGTGGCGGTTTGGACTCACCTGAACAGCTGCATCACACTCATTTTTCTGGAGACTAAAAAGAGACACAGCCCTCAGTGGAGCTCTCTGCAACGTGGGAATAAACCTCAGCAAAACCACTTGGAGAGTGGGGAGTAGATCAGAGAGGTCAGTGCACTGGATGAAGACTTAAAAAACAAAAAGAACGGATGAAGTCACCCAGAAAAAAGATTCACTTCACTCCGGTGTCCGTGAATAAAGTTATTCCCTTTTCCTTCCGCAAAGTTGAAAAACGTCAGAGGTATAACGGTTGTGTGAAAACCTCATCCATCTGAAGCTCTCAGTCCAGTTCTGCAGGACGTCTCCACTCCACTGCCGCACAAATGAGTCGTTTCTCTCCCCCAGGTGAGGCTCATGCACGAGGAGGAGGGTCTCTCTGAAGCCCCGCCCATTGCTGATAGCTCTGTTGTTTCAATCAGTTTCTAAAATGTCTGGATGGAATCAGCAGTGGTAACAAATGAAAACACAACCAGATTTTGCACTTTTTTGTCAATTAAAAGTAGAAAATTGCAGCAAAATGTATTTTCAAGTGAAAGCATTATTCTCCAGAACATAAACTCCACAGCCTCAGAGACAGAGAGGTAAGGACATAGACAGAAGTTTCACTGGCAGAAAGAAGCAGACTCAAAAGAGTTGTCTCCTTTTTTCACACCCTCCTCCCCCCTCCCCCTGCCTCTTTCACTGACCCCCCTCATGCACATGCATGTTAACCTCATTCACCCATCCAGCGCTGCCTTTACATGCTAATGAACCTGCAGCTGGAGGTAATCCACCTTTAGGGAATCCTGTTCCTCCTTCTGTGAGGGAATATACTGCAGCCATCTTTGAGGTGAGTTTTCCGGTAAACAACCAGTCGACTACAATCACTGAGCTTTTGTCAGTGAAGCCTTCCCACCTACTTCCTCCTGCCTATCAGTCCTGTGACATGAAATACAATACAACATAAAAGAAAAATACAAAGCAAAAACCGCTTTTATTTTGGCAGAGCTTCATGCTGACGTGCAGTTTAAAACTCAGTGGATGTTTTATTGGCTGATTGCCCTTCTCCATCAGACTTTGTTAACAGGGGGTTTGAAACAGACTTCACATTGAAAGATAACTTTATATTTATTCCAGATAGTTATGAGATTTCATTGTTATTTGTTCTTTATCATATAGTGTTGAGTTTGTCTTGGAGAGAACTTTGTACTTGTAGTTGTGTTAAATTTTAATGGATTTATTTCCTTGAAACATCATCAAAGATTTGCAAATTCCAAATAACAGTTCAGATTTTTCATTGTTTATCAGAGCATATCTAGAACCTTGCATCATGTACATGCTACATTTTTATGACCTGGTTCTTTGTACATGATTTTGTCAGTTTTCAGTTTATTCAACTGGTGTGAGTTTTTTAATAAACACTATGTAATCCAAAAGTAATAACATTGTTAATTCAAAGAAGCCCTGAATATAAATAAAATGTATACATACAGCATCATTTTATATTCCTTTGTATTTATCAGGCCTCTAACTTTCTTTGGCAACTGTTTACTTTGTGCTTTTGAGTTTATATTTGATATAATTAATTTTCACTGAAAATTAAAAAAGCTTGTATCACAAAAGTCAGTGAATGTGCAAACACTGACAGAATTGGTTAGTCACCTGGTGCTGCTAATATAACCAGTACATGTTTACAGCTGGGTGACAGGAAACACAAAAATGAACATTTCTCATTCAGCCTTTGATTCTGTGCATTTCTGTGTTGGCTTAAGTGTAAATTTTAACTCAGCTGTGGGGTAACCCAGGACTAACCCCCCCCCTCCCAAAGCCAGCTCTATTCTAATGTGTCTCTGCTTTGACCACAGTGGAGCAATCAGAGTGGAAATGGGTATTTTGTAATCTGTGCAGCATCACAATACAGTCTGGTCTCATGCTAATAAACAGCAGGAGAGTCAGCAGCAGGGGGGTGGGGTGGGGGGTCTGATCTGAGCACAACAGGAAATCTGCAAGTGAAAGCTCAGAGACTAGGAAGTGAAGGGAGATGAAGGGAGGCAGGACCTGATCATGACATGACTACATGAAGAAACTCACAGTAAAGTATCTACTGGTCATGGTCTCCTGGCTCCTGCAGCACAAGCTCAACTGAAGGGGTTTTCTAGAAAACATTTGGATTAGAGATGAAACTGAGTTGCAGACACATTTCTATGAAACAGTCTCAGGAGGGTTGTATACAACACAAACTGACTTAAACCACATTTATTCCCATTAGATCTCAGTAAACGTTCCCTGTCACTGTGCTTGTGTCAGAGTAAAGGACAGAAAGGATTGGTCCAGTTTGTATTCCTCAGATCATATTCTCTTTGGGTCAGAAGTTCACATACACTTTGTCAGTAGCTAGCTTTTTGGCTCATTCCTGCTGACTGGGCTGAACCAGGTCTGTGTGATTTCCTGCTCACCACAGGTGTCATACTCACCGGACAGCCTGGGGATGCCCATACCACTTTCTGAATGATCTTATCTCTACCCCCTTTTAAAAGCATAATGAAATAATAATAATAACAACATGATACAATGGTAAAGGTAAAGCCCATCAAATCCTGCCTGCAGATATTGTGTGTTGTCTATAGCCCCTTTTCTATAGGTCAAAAAACCTGCTAAGACTTACTAACACTGAGATGTTGTTGTCATCAACGTGAAAAGGAACAATCAGCATTCAAATGACTGCAGTATGTATCACCTCCAGCTCCAAACAGCAGCGATGTAAACATACATCCCAGGGGCATGCTGGGTCTGGTGTCCAGTAAGGAACAGGCTGCCCAACTGTAAGGGACAGAACCATTACTTACATACAGTTAATCTCACTAACATGACTTTAGTTTGGATTCAACTCATTTTACAAGCAGGTAAATGGAAAGTGGACATCAGATTGCTCTGATCATCAGCAAGAGAAATATTTCAACAACATTATGTTCCTGCAGACCTGGAGGCTGCAGTTTGAGGACCATAGTTTTTCACAACAGCGCCACCTAGCTCCTGGACTACCAAGAGCTGAGGGAAAACCCTGGGAGTGTGTGTCAGCATCATTCCGATGAATGCTGAGGGTCCCACCAAGCTCCTATCTCTTGTATTGTGACAAGTCAAGAGTGCATGCACAACTTATAACAACAGTCAATGGACAAAGAAAGTGTACCAGGCTGGAAATTCACATATGTTATATATAACTTTTAAATGTAGATTTTATTGCAGTTTTTACATTTTACTCACCAACATGCAATAATTAATCCTTTGGTTGTTCATTAAAAACAGTTTATTATGTCAAAGTGAAGTTGTAGGATGTGGTGAAGGTGAGGTGGTGCCCTAGCGCCCTCTATTGACCAGTTGCCTGTGCTTCAATCCATTTTAACTAAACACTCTTCAATCAGTAAATGTGTCTGCTGAACTTTGGCACCAAAATCAATATTTAATGTGGTTAAAGCTGGGAAGTGATTCTTACAGTTTCTCCTTCTCCTTCAGTTCATTAAGTCCCTGCAGCATGTGAAGGCAGCGGGATATATTCATCAACCTCTCTTTGTCAGAGCAGAGGGCTTTTACACACAGCTCAGATCCAAATTACACCTTTTACAGAATAAAAGTCTATAAGGCCTAACAACATAAACGCTGCTGTCATTTCTGGTTGATGTCACATAAACGCCAACATTTGTTGTTTCTATGAACAAACCACACTGTCTAGTACTGGCCTCAGGTTGGAGCTGCTGTTCAGAAGCTTCTTCTCAGCTGTTGAGCTGATGTCATGAAGTGTCACATTGGTCGGCATGGACCAACGGAAGATTCCCACAAAACCACACAGACTAGTTTGACACATGATATTTAATAAAAGTTGCAGTTTCACATTTCATGTTTAAACAATTGCAATACAAACTGTTAAGACTGGTTTCCTGTATATTGTGACTTTATATTGTGACATATTCATCTCATCTCATCTCATCATCTCCAGCATCATTCCACTTTCAGTTGCATTATATTCTTTTAACAGTTCAGTTTATTTTAGTGGTTTTATCCCTGTTGTTTCACTATATGTGGGGCTGATGTTTGTATGCGTTTTTAGGTGTGATATTCTGGATGGAGCGTGTTTCTGATACAGAGCTAAAAGGGTTGACCAGAGTGCCACATGATGGATACACATTATATGGATACACAGTATTATAACCAACAGACCTGGTGACCAGAGCTTTAAAAATAAAATTTCAAGAGAAATTAAAATATACATTTGGAAAATTTGGGTTTGAAATGAAGTAAATAATAAAAGTATGAACATGAATTTGAACAGTCAGTGCTATATATACATTAGTGCTGTTTAGACTGTATTGACACCAGCTCCCCCAACTTTCACTTATTTTTACATCCCTAAAATGCCACTGCTCCACTTCACTATTCATAATCTTAGGCTAAGACAACAAACATAAACATTTTAAACTTCCTCCTCCTCCTCCTCCTCCTCCTCCTCTTCTTCCTCCTCATCCTCCTCCTCTTCAGTGTTTTCTTCCTTTTCTGTTTTCTTGGTCATCTTCCAGCTGAGAGTCCATTCACTCTGGGTCATACTATTGTCCACCTGCATTAGTCCCATGTGTCTCTGAGTGCGGTGCTCTGTGGAGAAACACATCACTTCGTCCTCGTCGTGCTTCTTCCAGCGGCAAAACCTCCATGACTGTTTCCAAGCCTGCCACTCCTCCGTCCCGTCCTCCTCTTCCTCTTCATCTTCATTCTCATCCCCTGTTCTGTGAGCCACTGCCACCATCCACGACTGTTTCCAGGAGGAGAAGGGTGTGTTTAGTTTATGGAACTGCAGGTGAAGCGGGACATCAGGTTTGCGTTTGACCCGTTTACGTGACTTATTTTCCTTCTGTCCAACTTCTGCTTTGTTGTCCTGCTTCCTGTCCACTTTCTCCTCCTCCTCTTCCTTGTTGTTCTGTTCCTTCTTTTCCACTTTCTCATCATTCTCATCCTCCTCCTCATCTTCAGCTTCACCCTCCTCTTCATTGTTGTCTTCCTCCCCATCTTCGGCTTCATCCTCATCTTCCTCATTGTTGTTTTCTTCTTTTTCCACTTTCTTATGGTCATCATCCTCCACTGCACTGGCTGTCTGTTTGTCCTCAGTGTCGTCCTCCTCTTCCTCTTCCTCCTCCTCATCTTGGACTTCATCCTCTTCTTCATTGTTGTGTTCTTCTTTGACTTCAATTTTCTCATGATCATCATTCTCCTCTGCATTGGGTGTGTGTTTGTCCTCAGTGTCCTCCTCCTCCTCCTCCTCCTCCTCCTCATCTTTCACTTCATCCTCCTCTTCTTCTTTGTTGTCTTCCTTTTTCACTTCCATTTTCTCATGGTCATCATTCTCCTCTGCATTGGCTGTCTGTTTGCCCTCAGGATCTTGCTCCTCCTCCTCGTCCTCGTCCTCCTCCTCCTCCTCCTCCTCCTCCTCCTCCTTCTCCTCCTCATCTTCTACTTTATCCTTGTCTTCTTCATTGTTGTCTTCCTCCTCACCTTCAAATTCATCTTCATCATTGTTTTCCACCTCCTCCTCCTCATCTCCAACTTCATCTTCTTTGTTGTTGTCTTCCTCCTTTTCCATTTTCTCATGGACATCATCCTCCCCTCCTCTGGCTGTTTTGTTGGCCTCGGTGTCCTCTTCCTCATGTTTGATTTCATCCTCCTCTTCTTTATTGTTGTCTTCCTCCTTCTTGTCCACTTTCTCATCGTCATCTTCATCCCCTGTGCTGGCTGTCTCATAGTCTTCACTGCCATCCTCATTTTCTACTTCCTCCTCCTCCTCCTTCTCCTCCTCCTCCTCCTCCTCCTCTTCCTCAGCACTGTCTTCATTTCCATGGATGTCATTGGTTTCATTTTTCATCTTCTTTTCTTTATCATCTTCATCAGCTACTTCTTTCCCCTCCTCCTCTTTTATCTTTTCCTCATCTTTGTCCTCCTCTTCCTCCTCCCCCTCTTCATTTACTATTTTATCCTCCTCATCCTCCTCTTCAGCATCCCCCTCTTCCTGTTCAATTGCCCTTTCCTCATCTTCCTTCTGTTCCTCCTCCTCCCCCTCCTCCTTTTCATCTGCCAGTTTTTCCTCTTGCCCATCCTCTTCATTCTCCTCCTCAGTTTCGCTTTCCCCGTCCTCCTCCTCCTCCTCCTCCTCCTCCTCCTCCTCCTCCTCCTCCTCCTCCTCCTCCTCCTCCTCCTCCTCCTCCTCCTCCTCAACATTGTTTTTGTCCTCTTCCTGCTTTTGCAATTGTTGGTCCCTCACTTCCTGTTCTTCCTTATCCTCGTGTGCTGTTTTGGCTTTCTCCTGCAATTCTCTGTCTTCTTCCTCCTCTGTTTCTATGTCATCCTCATGGTCTTCTTCACTCTCTTCTTCTTCCTCCCCCTCCTCCTCCTCTTCTACTCCTTCATCCTTATCATCCTTGTTAATTTCTTTGTCTTTGCCCCTCACTTCCCTGTATATTTGTTTGTATTCTTCATTTTTCTCATCTTCGTCTTCCTCCTCATACTCCTCTTCGTCCACTCCCTCATCCTCCTCTTCACCTGTGCCATCCATTTCTTCCTCCAGCTCCATCTCTTCTTCTTCCTCAAAATCTTCCCCCGGTGGTTTCCATCCTTTCATAGTCTTCCATGCATCCATCCACTCTGTGCTGCCTGAGATCTCTAGCTGTGATGTCAGGACAAGGTTTATGCTTCTACGTCTCCTCATCATCATGTTGCTGTGTTGATGATGGGCATCCAGTGAAGCCCTGCGCCACCTGTGAACCCATAGAAAAATGTATTACAGTATGTCATGTTTGATAATCACTGGTTACTTTTGTGTTGCCCTCTAATAACAATAATAAGTATAAAAAGTGTGTGTATCTAGATCCAGATATAGCCTACCTTGTGCCTTTGAGCACAATTTTCTGGAAACTATTATTGAGCCATACTGAGTGACTTCTTCTTTTTACCATGAACACTAGCATTAGTTTTTTCAAACACACACATCTTGCTGCCAAACACAAACTGTGGTGCACTGTGTATGACAGTAGCTAGCCTTCTCTCTCCACCTGTATCAATGAGCCTGTGGCCGATTCACCACTGTTCCTATCTTGGACCACTTTTGATAGATCCTGACCACTGCAGACCAGGAACAGCCCACAAGAGCTGCAGCTTTTCACATGCTCTGACCCAGTTGTCCTTGTCAAACTTTGAGGACAACATGTTCACTTGCTGCCTAATATATCCCACCAACAGGTGCCATGATGAAGTGTTATTCAGTGTTATTCACCTATCAGTGCTCATATGCCTAATCAATGTAAATCCTAATTGTATTGGGTATAGTATTAGAAATAGAACATGGGACCCCACCTGATCTGCTGCCTGTATCCCCAGCAGGAGCTCCAGTTCCTCTCACGTTCTTTGTTCTCCTGTGGGAGAGCTGCTGATAGCTGCCAGGAGTCGGTCCAGTCAGGCAGGAACACGTCAATTATGCTCATTATCACTGTGGCATTGCTGCTCAAGAAGCTTGTTGTTGGTGTCTCACCATCATCTCCATCTTCATCTTCATCCTCATCCTCATCCTCATATTCATCTTCATCTTCATCTTCATCTTCATCTTCATCCTCATATTCATCTTCATCTTCATCTTCATCCTCATCTTCATCTTCATCTTCATCCTCATATTCATCCTCATCTTCATCTTCGTCATCATCTTCATACTCTGCCCCAGACAGTCTCCATGACTCCTCCCAGCCATAAAGCTCATTCTGTTTTTTAATCACAAAACACATTTTAGTCACAGTTCGGGGTGCACTTGGCATCTGTTCTTGGACTTCAAATACAGTTTACATTACAGTTTCTGTCTTGATCTGTTTCTATATGAACAAATAAAGCAGAAAAAGCAAAAAACAAGAACACTACAACTGTAACTGTAACAGTGATGACATGATGATCCCCACCTGCTCCTCCAGTTGTTGTACTTCATCAGATTTGTTGGTGAGCTTTTGAGGGTAATCAGGCCAGATACAATCCCACATGGCTTTCTGCTGTCTGAAGGCAAAGTTCATAATCTTCCATGTCCCGGCCCAAACAGGAAGAGAATACTCATCTAAGTTTATTCTGCAAACTAGTTCTCTATTAAATATGACCTCCCATTGGAAGGGTTTCTCCTCACAGAGCTCCGTACAACATGAACTCTTCACCTGGAAACAAGCACAAAGAGAAAAGATGTATGCAATTCCTGCTGCGGTCATGTTAACGATTAAATCAGTGGAACAACTGGTTACAATCCTGGTGTCTTTGTGGTTTATGGCTGCAGTTAGAACGTATTCTGAGAAAGCAAGAAGTTATTTGAAGCTAATGAGACATGGGAGGCTAATGTAATTCTCTGGTGGCTGGTGGGAGCCAATCCCATCAGCCAGACATGCTGCTGTGCCCACTTTCTTCTGGCACCCATGCATCTTCAACACATATGGACCCCAAACACACACAGCAGGACATATATGGCTGCAAACCTTTAGAAATTGGATGTGGGTTTGATATGTTTAAATATGAAGATGAGAGTGTGTGTCAGTGTCATTACCTGTTTCCAGGAGTCACCCCATTTATAAGAAGGAAACGTCAATTCTGCCTCTGACTTGTACACCTTTGGTTTGTACTTCCTGTTGTTAGTCAGCTCTATGGTCGTGAATCCTGGAATTCCTGCTTTGGCCTCTTTGGCTCTCAGGTAAAGATACTTCGGAGGTTTCAGGCTCATCCAAGAGTCTTTCCAATATATGCGGAACACATCCACCTCCACTTTGCGTTTCGTTATTTGAGGTTTGGGAGAAGCTGTCCTCCTGGAAGGAGGGGGGGGCGGTGGAGGCTCAGGTTTCAATTTGGGAGGAGGAGGAACAATTTTGAATTTAATTTTTGGTTTATTTTTTTCAGCTTCAGCTTGGCCACTTGTGAGCTTCCTGAAGTCAGACATCTCACCTTTTGCTCCATTTACAATCGACCAGTGATACGTCCACTTCGAGAAAAATCTGCAGAAAAAACAGACAAAGATGAATCCCTCTGTTGTTAGGATGAGCAGATACAGTGATACATTTTGATTTTTATTTCTTGACATTAAAGGTGGCAGCAAGAAAAGGGGTGAAACTTGTTTATGTCAATGCCAAGCTGATCAGTACCCACTTCTACTGCAGAGTCATTGACCCTAGTGTGAATGCCAGTTGAACCTTTTTTTACTGATGATGTCAGCAGCTCAAATCATTTCAATAAATGATAATAACCAGTGTTATGTGACAGTCTGTATTCTCAGTGCACTTTGTAGTTCCCTAAAAAGTTTAATGGAACTAAAAGTCATGAGCATGTCATGGTACTGATAACCTCAACAACTGGTAACTAGCTTGTGTTAGCTTACTAGGAAGGTGAACATTGCTTTTAGGATTTTCAGGATACTTAAGTAATGCTTTTGCAATAATAATAAATATTCATTAAATCATGTCATTGCCATTTCATAAATAGCACTGCTCCACTTTTGATGCACCTGTAGCCACAGCTAATGTATATTTTCAATGCCTGTGATGTAATATAGTTTTGTATGGTGCTTAAGTTTTCCTGATATATTGTGCTGTCACCATATGTTATGAATATACACATTAAAAATCAAAGTCTCTCACAGTTTAACATTGCTCTTTTCTTTCCATTCAGCCTCTTGTTTGCACTGGTCAGCCTCAACTTGAGCTCTCTTCTCCCACTGGTCTCTCAGCCTCCCATTGCTGAACGTCCTCTGCTCCCCCTTTTTGGACATCATCCTGTTGCCAAAACACACACCCAAATAAGCAATGATCAGTGGCTCATCTCCACATGTATAAATAACTGTGAAGCATATGAAACATTAAGCATGCGGAATACAAGCTCCACTGTTCATAATGAACATACTCAATATACAAGACGTATGAAGGCACTGGTCCTGTTTTGGTGCCCTTCTCAGTGTGGTGTCACTCTATGCAACAGACTGCACAGCAACATGCTTCTAGGAGCAACAACATCAAAACGAAACCCCCACTGCACCATGACTTCATAACAGTCAGACAGAACATCAGCACTGACATCCCAGCAATCCCAGCCCATCCCAGCTGACATACAGACAGGTCACCAGTCAATCACAGCACCAATAAAAGCAACTCAGATTCACACCTGCAGGCAATTTAGAGTCACCACTCAACCTAATGGGTATGGACTGTGGGAGGAACCCACAAAGGCACAGGGAGAACATCCAATAACAAAATGTTATTCACAGAGAAATACTGTGGTCAGTTCAAAGCAAACATGTCACTTTATTAAACAAATGAATGTCAGACGCTCCTGGGACAGAAGCATCTTCAGTCAAACATACCATAACGAGAGGAAAACTTACATCTGATTATCTCTCTGCAGTAGGTTTCATGTTTCAAGTTTATTTCAGAGATGAAGTGAAAGCAACCATCCATTGTCCCAGCTGACATAGGGCAAGAGCAAGTCACACCCTGGACAGGTCACCAGTCTATCACAGGGCCATATGTAGAGATGAACAACACACATACCTACAGGCAATTTAGAGTCACCACTCAAGCTAATGTGTACAGTATGTGTGTGGACTGTGGGAGGAAGCTGGAGAATCCCTCAGACACAAGAGAACATTTAAACCCCTCAGGCTCAGGAATCAAATCCAGAACCTTCTTGCTGCAACATGAGAGTGCTGACCACCGCTCCACAGTGCCTGAAGTGAAATCAGTGAAAAACAAACTAAAAACTGATGGAGGATGGGGAAATAATCCATGGGTTAAGCAATAATATGGCACTTATTATGTCAATTTTTAAATGCCTAAAAGCAACTAGTCCTACGTTATTTTGTTGAGTTGTGTTGTTAGCTGCAGTATCTCACACTTTTCCATTAACTGTCAAACCAGAGACTTGATTTTAATCATGGTAATGCTCAGTTTCACTGGTCACTTCATCACCATAGGTGACTTTTCCAAAAATGATGATAACTTAAAATTAGAAGATAAGCACAGGCCTTCTCCACCTCATTATGGTGTTACAGAAATCCCCAATGAATGGCTGAGAATTCAGTAACTCCACCTGCCATGTCATCCCTGTTTTCTACAAATTATATTTACTCTATGTACCACCACAAAGGTTAAGGTTGGGGGGACAACCCAGTCTACAGCGACTAGAGAGACTACATCAGTATTTACAGTTAACCAGAATCATGACTGTAACCAAAATATCTTTGTTTCCATCTGGGCAACGACAGTGACAAAACTGCTGCTTCTCTGCAGAGCTGAAGCACTGGCACATGCCAATCTGCAAATGTGTCACCAGATTGACACCAGAGTAAAGCAGGGTCTCTGACATCACATGCCAACAGTGCATGTGGGCATGGGCTGCCAGTCACATGACCCCTGGAGGCACACTGTCATGGCCCCTCCAGGGTGTTTAGCCTAGCTCAAGCTGAAAAGACTGCTAACCCTGTTCCCCCAAAGCTGAAAAAAAATACTCCCTGTTAGAAACACTAATCAAGCCTGAACTTTAAGAAAAATTCAATCACAAACTCAGGAGACATCAGTTAACCAATCCTGACTTACCTGGTATCTTTGTGTCTTTCTCACAGTCTGCCAGACTGTTTACATTCTCTGTATCCAGTGACAGTGTATGGAGAACCACAATCTCTGCCTCTGTGTCTCTCTGTCTCAAATCTTTTCGTTAGACAAGTAGTAAGTAGCCTGTGTGTGTGTCTGCTTGTGTCTGTCTATATTCTGTTTCCGTTGTCCAAGTGGACCAGCTTGCACACAGTCGGTCCTGTCTGTCCACCCTGTGGTAAGCAGGTTTTCCTCCTTGCTATTTTTACATAATACGTTAACAGATACAGAGCTGCAGCTCTAAATTTAGTGTTGGGCAATGCCAAACACGAGGAGAGTACCCGGCAACATGGAACTGTAAGGAAGGGACGTGAATGAATCAAAACAGTTTAGTGAAACTATTTTCAACAGGTGAAACAACAATTACAAACTGGACAGCTGTGAGCATGTCTGACCCACTCACAGATCAATACTGTGAGTTAGCAGACTGAAAAACAGAAAGAGAGCAGTGACATACATAACTGTGACAATATGCAGCCCCCCACCCCACCTCCTGCCCCCTCCACAACACTCTCACTGCCTGGTGATGGCCAGTCTCCTCAGGGACACTGCACTAGAACTAGGGGAAGTTGTGTCCTGATGAGGTAGATATGGAAACATTATACTGGCTAAACATGTTCCCAGTGTTAGTCATCAGTTGTGCCCAGTTCATTCTGTATCATTTGAGCTCTTGCTTGTTATTGCAGCTGTTATTTTCCCCCTTTTTTATGCAATGATTTTCACTCACAAGAATGTTAGCATGAGGATCTTAAAGGTTAAAAAAAACTGTTCACTAATGTGTGAGTGTCTTTGTGTGTGTGTGTATGTGTATATATATACACATACACACATACACCTATATATATATATTTATATAGTCCCTCTTACTCATAAATATAGATCATTCATCAAAATAAAAATAGGCTGTAAACTGTTTATAGGGTTGTGTTTCTAATCAGTGGGAGATATAGACAACACAGACAGCTGCCACGGTGGCATCTTTAGGCGGCAGCATGGGCAGTCTCACTTTCACATCATGTGAACAACGTCATCTCACCATGTCAGAGCAAGCAGCCTATCCAGTGTGAGCAGACACTCATGGTTTGTGTTTGTTCCAGTTCATGTTTCCTGTGGTCGTCTTCCTGTGATATGTCTCACCTGTGTGTGATGATCCTCACCTGTGTCTCACTGCTCTCCTGTGTATTTAACCACTGTATCTTCCCTCTGTCTTCATCAGTTTGTCTGTTAGTAGCCTTGTGTTAGTTCCCTATGTTTTGTCCATGTTGGTCAGCTCTGTGTTTCTGTGCCGTGTTTGCTCTCTGTCAGCGCACTGTTTAGTTCCCTGTGTCTCTGTCACCTTTTCATTTTCCCCTGGACTGTTCTTCCCTGAATGCTTCCGCCATCTTTGGTTATTTGTTACCCTCTCCATAAGTTATTAGTTGCCTTTGTTTTTCAGCCCACTGTGTCTTGTGTCTGTATTTGGGCCCTGTAAAAAACCTTACACATAACACAACTGTTTCTTCACCACCTACAGAGATGATAAAAAATGAGGTTACATGGCTGACTGAGCTAGCTCTGAACAAACTGTCTGGACCACTGTAAAAGTAAAGTGATGAATATGAACATGTGTGAGTAAATGTCACTCATGTTCATCATGTATAAACTGTTTTGTTCAGTGTTTAAAATATGTTAAAGTGTTAACATAGTAAAAAAAAAATAGCGCTCATTTACACAACACTGTGATTCACCGAACTTTCTAGACAGATACTTAAGCGGCAGTGTGTGCAGGTCATTTTTCTGTGCGGCCATCCAGCAGCAGAAGACCCTACCCCCCTAACCCCTTGTAATGGGATCCTCTGAAGCCCTTCTGCTGAGGGTAGAAAATTGCAAAAGGTCCAGTCAGGCTGCTGAGGTCACACAGGTCTCAACCAGATTCACCACTGTTACTGTGAATCAAAGGGCAGGTATCCACCCTGAGACCACTTTCCCTGCTCAACCATATGGTTTAGCACATTTTGGGTCACTATATCTCAATGAGGGGAGTGCCTAACTTAGCTTAACCTGGTTGAGCCATCTCTACCACTTGGCTGAGGTATGCTGATTTATGGCCTTTTTTGCTATAAAATCAAAACTTATTTTCATCTATTGCTGTAAGTATGAAACATTAAGTGTTATTACAGTGTTACAGAGTGGTGTATTACAGAACTAATTCCCTTTTAACTAAATGACACAGGCTGGTATACTAATATTACAACCGTTTTTAATTATAATTTCACATTAACTTGTTCTACAACTACTAGATGGACACTAAAACCTTCTATGGTGCAAGGCTGTGCACTCTTCTGGCCCTCGTACCAGAAAATCATCAAGAATCTAATGGTGATCTGAGTGATGATGATGACCAAGTAGAAGATCCTGATTATCAGCCCACACAAGCAGATGGTACTGGAGACAGCTCTTTTGAATCCCTGGATGAAGAGGAGGCTCCCTCAACAAGCAGACCTCATAAGAAGAGCAGAAAAGGGAAAACACCCCAAAAACTGATCCCTTGGAGGAGCCAGATGACAACCCTGACTCAAGTTACACCCCAGGCCCAAACAAAAGCACAAGAAGAATCTGGAAGCATGAAGACTTTGAGGAGTTCCAGGTTCCGAATTCAAGATTTGAACCCCCTGAAGCTGTACACTCACCCTTACAGTACTTCAAAATGCTCTTCACTAATGAGATGATTGAACATATCGCACATCATACCAATTTGTACTCTGCTCAAGAGTTGGGAGATCCATTCAAGACTAGCCCTGAAGAGATAGAGCATTTCTTAGCGATCCCTCTCTTTATGGATGTTTTCAATTTCCACCAGCAACAGAGAAGACTGGCTACAGCCCAAGACCCTCACGACCAAAACCACAACCAGATGCGCGCTACGTCAACTTGGGACGCTGGCCTTTTCACTGTAAAAAGCAAGGGCGATGCAACCTTTGTCCAAAGGGAGTGTCTAGGTGGAAATGTAACAAATGCAGTGTTTTCCTGCTGAATGCAAACCATGAATGCTTTGCAGTATATCACCAGAGGTAAAGTGGATCTAATGCACAAAAAGCATGCTGTTGCACAACCACACACATGAGGTTTGTTGGGTGAAAAGGTCAGAAATGTTATGTTTTAATATGTTTGGCAATGTTTTCCTGTGTTTGCAATGTTTTTTCAAAGTTTAAATGGAAACCAGCAATATTAGTAATACTACTGAATTCTGACAAAACAGAGGTTATTGTGATTGGACCTAAGCATCTCAGGGACACATTCTCCAATCAGATTGCTATTCTGGATGGCATCACCCTGAACTCCAGTCCAACATCGAAGAACCTTGGAGTGATTTTTGACCAGGATCTTTCCTTCAGCTCTCACATAAAGCATGTGACTAGGACTGCCTTCTTTCACCTGTGCAGTATAGCTAAGATCAGGAATATCCTCTCTCAGAGTGATGCTGAGAAACTGGTCCACGCATTTATTACTTCTAGGCTGGACTACTGTAACTCTCTCTTGTCAGGATGTCCAACAAACTCTCTAAAGAGTCTCCAGCGGATCCAGAATGCTGCAGCGAGGGTACTGACAAGAGTTAATAAGAGAGAGCACATCTCTCCCATTCTAGCTTCTCTCCATTGGCTTCCTGTAGGATATAGAATAGACTTCAAGATCCTTCTACTTACTTACAAGGCTCTGAATGACAAAGCTCCAACTTATCTGAAAGACCTCATTATTCCATACTGTCCAACCAGAGCACTTCGCTCCCAGAATGCAGGTCTGTTAGTGACCCCCAGTATCTCTAAAAACAGACTGGGAGGTAGAGCCTTCAGTTACCGGGCTCCTCTATTATGGAACCAGCTCTCTCCATGGGTCAGAGAGGCAGACACTCTTTCTACATTTAAGTCTAGGCTTAAGACCTTCCTCTATGAGAAAGCTTTTAGTTAGGGCTGGCTCAGGTAGCCCTGATCCATTTTATAGCTACGCTGCTATAGGCTTAAACTGCTGGGGGACACATCAGGTTACATGGAGCCCTATCCTTCCTCTCCTCTCCTCTCCTCTCCTCTCCTCTCCCTTCTTCTCCTCTCCTCTCCTCTCCTCTCCTCTCCTCTCCTCTCCTCTCCTCTCCTCTCTCCTCTCCTCTCCTCTCCTCTCCTCCTTCTCCTCTCCTCTCCTCTCCCCTCACACATTTTGAACTGTCATTAACTGTTGCACGTTGTAGTCTGGCCTTGGTGTCTCGCACTCTCTCTGTATTTCCAGAGATCTCTTCAGAGCTCCATCCCCCTGCACCAACCAACCAACCACCGCCTCCATCACCTCCTTTCTCCTGCTGTTAAACCGGCCTGCACTCCCTGCTCATGACCCAGTCTGCCGTCCAGTAGTCCCATTAAGCTGGCCTTCCCTCCCTGCCCACCAGGAGCTGCCTTCATCATTTTTCATTAACTGACTGATTCCATTTCCATGTTTTCCATATTCCATGTTGTAAATTGTTTTCTTGTCTGTACACAACATCTATTGCACGTCTGCCCGTCCTGGGTGAGGGATCCCTCCTCTGTTGCTCACCCTGAGGTTTCTCCATTTTTCCCTGTTAAAGGGTTTTCTTGGGAGTTTTTCCTCAGTCGATGTGAGGGTTTAAGGGCAGAGGATGTTGTTATAATGCTGTGTAAAGCCCTTTGAGACAAACTGTTTGTAAAAACGGGCTATACAAATTTGCCTTGCCTTGCCTTGCCTAGCGCAATCAATCCACCAGAAATGTGACTCTTGTGTCCCAAAAAACATGACTGCTGTTGCACCAACACAGATGAGGTGTGTTGAGATATTAAAGCAAGAAATGTAAATGTTTCTGAATGTTTTTGAATGAAAAATGAATTGATTGATTGCGAGAATTGTGAGAAATGTGAGAATGTGAGAACTGTGTGCTGTTGCACTTGACCACAGATACAGTCAAGATGGGAAAATTAGAAATGTAACATTTCCTCGAAGCAATATTTTCCTTGGTTGAAATAAAAACCAGCAGTGTTTTGTGACATACTGACAAAAATAAAGTGTGTCTGTTGAAAAGAAATCATTGATTGTGTTTATCACTCACCCAAGGGTAAAAGAAATGCAAAGAAAAAACATTTTCACTGCTTTTTTCTTGGTGGGGTTGTTAAAGGGTTAAAAACACTAAAAACAATAAAACACCATATCAACACAGATGGCATGACATTCTATTTGTAGTTTTTTATATTATATAAAAGTAATGGAATACAATTGTGGTAAACATGAAATTTATTTCATAATACATTTAACTAAAATGATCAAACTAACTGAATAAAATCACAAGACCTGAGTCAAAGTCATGGTTACTCCACCACAGTTGCACATGTATTCTGGTGGCAGAGAAACACCAGGAATATACTGTATATCCATGGAGGTAAATGGAGAGATCGGAGAGAACAGAGGGGAAAGAAGAGGAAAATGTCTTGTTGTGCTGTTGGTTGTCCATTGTCAGTAGAAGAAATCACTTCATTATTGTCAGATGTTCCTTTTTTCCAAACTGAAATAACATTAAAAAGGAAAAATAAATACAAGTTCACTGTCCATTTCTTCAACAAACATGGTGTTTGACTGTAAAAGGGGGGTGGTCAGGCTGTACATCGTATTTTTATGAAAAATGCTGGTTACACCAGCTGACACAACCCAGTGTCAAGTGCTGTAACTGGTATTTTTTCATAAAAATACAGGAAAAATAAATCTGGACTCAAATGTGAAATAAATGTAATTTACTACAACACTATGTTTCTTGACAAATTTGATTAATTTGTCACATTGTTTAGGGAAAAAAACAGTGTTTTTAGCAGAAGTCCTGCTCAATGTTGCAAAAATGCATTAGAATTTAAATATAGAAACACAGCATTTCAATTTAATGTTTTCAGAACAAAGTATACTTTTTATAAGTACACTTACATCCACTCAATGGTGGATCAAATATTTAATGTTTATCATTCGTCTGTGGTTACAGCATTTGACATTATCAGGGCCATTCTTAAATGTAGTTTCAAATTACATAAAACCAAACAGGAATACAAAATGTTATACAAAATGTCATTTTTACAAATCTAATGCATGCTTTTAAAACAGTTTTTTAAGATATTTGAGGTATAGGTATATGAATTGCTCATCTTGCTAACCCTTATTTGTCACTGACCCATATTTGTTTGGGTCAAGTGTTGACTGTAGCCTACTGTAATATAGTAGTATAGGTTTAACCTCATTTTTCAGCTTATCCTTACGAATTACTTTATTAATCCCCAAAGGGAAATTCATTAATTCATTAATTAATGAATTAATTAGCAGTGCACACAAAAGAATATTAAATATGTTCACAAAAATCCACTTCACTTAGTTGACATCTGTCTTGTGTTTTTGTCCACACGTTTGTTTTCGTTGACGGAGCTCATGGTTTTCCAATATCTTTCGATTTCTTACCACATAAAATGTAATAACAACACAACAGTATGTGCCTCAACTAAAAACCATGCACACACATTCTTGCATTGACATCAGATGAAAAAGAGCAAAATAGATCAAATAAAATGGCAATTGGTAACAAACAATGTTTCAGTGCAATTTTTGCAATTTCTCTCCTGATTTTCATGAATGGTTTCCAAAGTTGAAGATATGATAAGCCATGTCCCTTTTCCACAGATGCTGGAAATCATTATTAAATTTTTAATCAGCGTGGCCCTCTGTACGACACATATGGCCAGACAGCTCCATCTCAAATTTAATAGTCATGGTGAATTACAAATGTTAAGATGATACACACAGCTGCCTTGCATGTTGTTCATAAGCTACACAAATTATGTGCAAATACTCACAATCTGTAAGTCTTCCCACCACTCCAGTCAAAGGCAGGTCTCCTTAATGTGTACCACTGCAGTAATTCACAATTTCTCTCTCAGATGCTGCCATAAGTCCTGTGTGTACTCCAACTGCCCACTAGATGTCCTCCTCTCTCCTGCACTCAAATCCTCCAGCTTTTCCTGTGTCTGGAACGTGCCATGCAATATGACTGCACAGACTGCAGGGCCAGTCATGAGTGAAACGTGATCTCCTGCCGCAGTCTGAATCTGTCAGCACTGACCAACTGGTTATTACACAGAGTCCAGTGTTAATTATTCTCTCAAGATATGTTTCACATTACAGGTGGTCAAATGGCTGGTGATTGTCTGTCTACTTAGTTGCAGTTAATCAGCTCACTGAAGCTCTGGGGTTTAATAAATGTTGTCTGTAGTTTACATCTGAAAAACACTACATTATTATTTTATTATACTACAAGCTGTAAATGCAAGGTTGTGTTGTAGACTGCCTTGTCTGGTTATTGTATTAAGACAGGCCACACATTTTGCTTGTACACTTGTTTGTTGTCCTGTCTGGGTTGACTATGTGTGACTTGAACTTTGTAAAGCCCATGGCGTTGACCATTGTGCTAAATGGCAATCAGCAGTTCTGGTGCTGAGATATCAGTTTGCTGTTTAATCAATGTCCATGGTGCTGAAATAACGCAATTTATTATAATCCACATTCTATCTGTTCCGCCCTTCTGTCTCTGTAGGTTTCCCCTTATTAAGACAACTAATTGATCAGCTGCTGAATTGAGTGTCTTTGCTAATCTATGAGTTTACTGCATATTTTGATGGTTCACAGTGTAAGTCTTTTTATTTTTGGTGATAAAGCCATTTATTCAGTCTCTGCCACTGCCTGCCCCCTTCCTTTACCAGGAACTTTCTCAGTGAAAACAGGGAGTTATTACAACTGAAATGCACCATTGTACTCAGAAGTCGTAATTTCCAACCTCCAAGTCAGTATTTTACTGTAGAACGGCTCCTGAAGTCGGAGCTCCAAGTCAAAAGTCCTCCAGCCCAGACATAAGAATTTATGATGGCTGCTACTCATGTAAACAGTGGTGAAAACTGCAGTTTGGGCTCGTTACATGTTTTTATTGTAAGTTTGCAAGGCTTTTTAAAAACGTTATTGTGGAGGCAAAAACTTTTGCCTTATGATGAGGAACGAGAAACAACAATACGTCCTATCAAGATCTGAAGAATTTATTACAGAATATTGTGTTAGATTTAAATGAACAACCAGCAATAATCAGCAATGATCATCAAAAAGAGACAGAGGCTATTTCCTGGAAAAGGCTGTAGCCTCTGTCAACCACAAAGGTCTCAAGAGTCTGGACACCCACTGATGGTGAGACTGGTCCTGCAATACAGAGATGGTCATGTAGCTGTTGTGTCTATACACATATACAAGCAGTTCAAATTCCATCTACTGTCCTTAAGTACAAAGTATGAGGTTTGTAGAAACCAGTCATTCAAGGTAGGCACTATTTACTTGAATCAGTTCATACAGTTCATTTAAACAACCTTTAACACTGTACAAAAACAGAACATCACCCAGATTACAGTTTTTCTCGGTTGCTTTGGTACGTTTCTCAGATCAGAATTGGAATTCTTAAAACTACTTATTCAATCTTCACATCATTGTGTCACTTGTGCACACCAAAAAAGCAGTTTCTCATTTCTTTGAACAAGTTGCAAATGCTTACATCCATGCAAATGATTATCTACAATTCTGTGCTGTTTCCTACATTATCGATTGCTTGTGTCATCTTGATCGAAATGTATCATAATGTGTCTCTGTTGAATAGTCTCACCCCCCACAACATTTCGACATTAGTTCATCGCATATGTCTTTACATGCAAAATGGTTGAAGAAGTTGTCATAATATGTCAAAGATATTTCTAGACATTTCTATTAGACCTTTTTTTTCTAAATCTGCCCTGAATTGGTAAATTGCTGCCAGGTGAATCTTGACTTTCTCTAACGAGGGGAAATGTGTAAAGCATTAGATCAACCAATGATCAACCAGTTTTCTGAAATAGCTCAAAGGTGCATCTCATGAACCATCAACTGGCAAGTATATATACAGTATAGCTGGAGCACAACACAATGTTACAATGTCTGACAATGGAAGGACAAGGAATTGGACGGGGTCAACACCCAGAGAGAAGAAGAAGAGGAAGAGGAGCGAGGCTGCGTGGCAGAGTTGGGAGGCAAAACAGAGGAAGAGGCCAAGGACATATGCATGTTCCTGATGCACTGTAACTCCTACAGCACTACATGTACAGTTTTCCCTATGTTCATATTTCTACTTTTGTTTTTTTTGTTTTTTTCTTTGTGCTATGCAGTGCTGTCTTTTCCTTTCTGTATCGCAATGACATGGTCTTTCAACAAATTACTGTCCAAACAGTAAAAGCATAAATGTGAATCTTGTCCAGTCTCTTGCAGTCGATCTCCCATATACACTAAGGTGTGACTTACAATTTACAATAATTGTCATCAAAACTTTAGCCATAGTTTACATCAGAACATCCCTCCAGAGTACACTGTTATATTGACAACATGACTAAGCAATTTGACTGTCTTATCCATAAACAATGACACAAGAATTCATTCTGATGGCAGTGACATGTTCATTGACAAGGATATTTACTTTTGAGAGAGGACCTAAGGATTTTGAGCAAGAGACTGGCTTTTGCAGGTCATCCATGGTGTTTTGCTATTTGTACAAATTGTTTTGAGAAATGCACTTACTGTTTTGCAGATGTCGAGGATGGTTCGAGAAATGTACCAAAGAGAAACACTGTGAAAGAAATCAATCTACACATCATAAAAAACTGTTTTCTATTTCCCTTTTATCATTCTGACAACATAACTATGAAATTAACTTCTTTCCCCCCTGTGTAGATCAACAAAGAGCAAAACATCAACAATGTGCATTCACAAAGATTTGTTACACCGTGTCACTAGCTCTACATGAATGAGACATTCACTGTCCCAGCAAAACCGTGTCAGGGACCCAGCAGTCGACACAGGGACGCAGACTCAAAAATATCAAAAAAGGATTGAGTTTATTTCCTCATATGACACGAGTAACTCAAAATAATTAACAAAAAAGTTCCAGGCCCTTAAAGGTTAAATTAACAGAACTAAGGGAATGCAAACCAAACGCTATCTCCACCATCATCTACCCAAGTGAAAAAAAAAACAACTTAAATACTGTTCGATCCAACCAAAATAAACGACAGGGCAATTGACTACATCAATTAAGTGTACAAAAGTAATCAAAATCGTGGAAAAGAAGGACAAAAGATTTCTGCAGAAATAAATTGTCTAGAATAATATTTACATATATACACAAAATTACCAGACACAAATTGAACGTAACAAAATCCCAACTAAATTTCAAATCCCCCCCACACTGGACAGCAGATGGAACATACTGGGGATGTTTTAAGTTGGCGGAACAGTTCCAACCCTCTTTTGGCCGGTTGCTGTTTCCCCCCCAGACCCCAATTGTGGAGGCACGTCCCACCACAACACTGGAGTTGGCCCATGGAGTTGGCCAGACTCTGACCGCGTAGCAACATGCATGGTACACAAACAGAAATGATTAAATCCAAAATAAGAAATGAACTGATAATTAGCAAAACCATAGTCAATGCAAACGTGTGCACTCCATCCATGTGATTGTATTGTGCTTAAACTAAATACTAAAAAAGTCAGTATGACATATGGAATCAAAAGACATCACCACAACCTAACACAGTGTTTTTCAACCTTGGGGTCATGACCCCACATGGGGTCACCTGGAATTCAAATGGGGTCACCTGAACTGTCAAATCTTCACTGTGGCCAGTTTAAGATGCTGCAGTCGCTCTTTTTTCATAATTCATTGTTTGAGAGATTGTTTGTTCAGTATTAATTTTCAGCCTTGTAAATACAAGCTGGCCTAACTGTACATGTATATGCTGATCAGGGAAAATACAATGTCACTTCGTAAACTAATCTGGCTACTCTGTGTTTGCAACACAGTATAACAAACATGATCAAAAACTAATTCTAGAAAAAAAGTCTCTGGGGTCGCCAGAAATTTGTGATGTCAAAATGGGGTCACGAGCCAAAATAGGTCGGGAACCACTGATTTAGAACATAGTTTTGAGGACTACATGGACCATTTAAAGGAATAGGCTGTAAATTCTCTGAGATTGCTGTGAATAAATCACAGATTATCTTTCTTATTCCTTAATTGGAACTGTTTTTCAAAAATGAGATCCACACTTTAATCCTCCTGCTCTCATTAGATCTATGAGTTCAGCTGAGGGTGTGTGGAAAGGGCGCATTGATTTACACAACCTTCGCCTCAGATGCGGAAGCAGATGTAGTCCCTTCCAACCAGCAGGAATAGACCCCATAAATAGCAAAATAACTGTCTACTGTGATGAAAAGTAGTTGTTAACCCCAAATTAGTGCAGACTGGTGATAGTATTGATACTTTATCATGAGTTATCGATTCTAAAATAGACACATCCTGCATCGGAAGTATCAATAATGAAGTATTGATCGCTAGTTTGCAAAGGCTGGTGCAACACACACAAATATGTAGTCACATTTTATGAACATATATATGTATGTGTATATATATATATATATATATGTGTGTGTGTGTGTGTATATATGTTCAGGAGAAGAACATTGTATTATTTCAGCTCATGCTGTGAATTTTTGAACTGTTATCAGTCACTCCTTGACCAGACAGCATCAGTAGGAGGCAGTAGCGTAGTGTGCAGCCACCCTGGACCTTCCTGAATACTCTCATTGGCTTTCGTGTTACTCTGCTACCTGAGGCCAAAAGAGCAACAAACTCACATGTTCTGGTCCTTGTTTTCACTGAATAGCACTGTTTGCCAGGTCATGCTCTGGACCTGCAACACTGGCATGGATCCAGGATACAGTTACGTCCACTTTTACTGCTGTTTCAACAGCCAAGACGAACTGGAATGGTACGGCGGGTCTAAGCAGGCTCAAGGTTGGGGCCTGTCTTCAAGTCGTCAAATGCTTTTTCAGCTTCAGGAGTCAAAGTCAGTTTGTCATGTGCACTTTACGTCTTTCCATGGACCACTGAAGAGTCGAAGAAACTTATTTGTTTCAGCAAAGTTTGAATTGCTGCCACATGTTTGGGAAAGAGAGACTTACCTCTCTGTGATCACATGTCCTAAATAGGTCATCTTGTCAGTTTTTGTCGACTAACCTTGTGGCCATTATCAGACAAATGTTTGAGTAACACTACTGTATTGATTTTACAATCTTTTTCTGAGGGGCTACACATTAGCAGATCATCAACATACTGCACAGAAGCAGACCCCCGGTGGTGATTTGTAAACACTGCAGGTTTCCACCAAGAGCCCTACTGATCGTTTTGATAGGGTGGAGTCCAGCAGTCAGAGAGGAGACAGCTGATGAAGACAGACGTCTACATGGACATGAGTCACCTGCTGCTGCTGCTGCAGCTGCTGTGGAGCTCAGGTAGGACTCAAGGACGTAAGACAGGTTCAGGACTGGCATTTTTGGCACAGACCAGCCCACCACTATTGGTCTGATACCACCTACCAGTACTCTCTCTATCTTTCCTGGAGACGACTCTGTATATTCTGATGATATTAGATCAGGCTTGAACTGATATGAATGGCATCTTTTTATTAACTATTTGTTAAACGTGCTTTACTTAACTATTTAACATGTAATGATTACCATGACAACATAACAAATCACTGACAAAAAAGTCTGGTGTAAATATGAGTCTAAAAGCCACATGTTCTCTCAGACAGTCTGAAGACAGAGAGCTTTGAGCTCCAAGTTTATGTTCATGAAATGCACCAATGAGTCCATGGAGCGGTGGATAACATTATTTATCATATACGGGTTACGATGTGTATATTTGTGTGGTCTTATCTGTCATAAACAAGAGATTATGGGGCATGTTTGTGTCACAATGCCACTGAGGCAAGAGCTGGGACACCGAGTCAGAGGCACTGATCTGCTCGCTAGGTGGAAGTCAGAGAACCTCCATTCTCCCTGTAACAAGATACAAGTCATTTATTCAACCATCAGAATTACTCTGAAGCTGTTTAATTAAGGTAAAAATCCTGTATAGTTCCTCTTTAATTTCCAGACACACAGAGAGAGAGAGAGAGAGAGAGAGAAAGTAAGTACTGGTGGTGTCCGACCAATTTGGTGGGTTGGTCTGTGCCAAAAATGCCAGGGCTGATGTTTTGTCTCAGTCCAGCCCTGCTGACAGGTCTTGACCAGTGACCACATGTCACCTGTTGGATGCCCACAACAGAAAAATAAAAAAGAGAGGATAGATTGAAACCCTCCATTTATGACTAATGCCTGAAAATTCCTGGAGAATTTCCAGTCAATTGTTAGTGGGTTTGAACAGGATTTTTGGCCAGTGGCAAAGCAGCTTTAGTCTTCACAGATCTCACTAGTGTTTCCTCTCTGGTTTTATCTTCAGGGCTCTGGGCTGAAGGAAGCCACAGCTCCACAGGTAAACAGAAAAGACAAGGACACATGAAGGTGCTGGTGGATGGATGAGTGCCACATATGTCTAAACACTGAAATGAGCATGACTACATCATTTCACTGTCCCCACTGATCATCGACTGATGATCCTTCACCTTCCTGGTCACATAGCATCTCATTTACATTTATAATGAGTTCATCACAGAAAATAGAGTAAAAAAGTCAAAAGTAGAACTCTTTCAATAAGAATAGTTTACAAGTGTAACTGAAGGTCCTGAATACAGTGAATTTGAGAGTAGTATATCTCAAACAACTGTGGGCTCCAGACACATTACTGAGCTTCCAGATTATCTGAGTCTGGTCTGTTCACTGCTCATGGAAGAGGAACAACCTCTAGTGAAGCTCCATTTACTCTGTTAACATCTCCAGCAGATCAAAGGCTCTGCTCCATCAGCACATCAAGGTTTTATTCTCTCATGTTTTTATACCAGTGTCATTCTTCATGCTACTACAAGATGGAGCCAGTAATAAATAAATAATTAATCTTCACCTGCTCAGGTAGAACTTTTGATTTGCTTCATTTCTGTTTTAATCAAATCTCTCACTCGTTTTTTTCTTCACTTTCTTCTCTGAGTGCAGAGCATGTCAGGTTGGTGGGAGGGGCCAGTCGCTGTGCAGGTGAACTGCAGGTGAACCAAGGAGAGTGGAGGCCAGTGGACTGGTTCGCCAGCAACCTGAAGATAGCATCTGTAGTCTGTAGAGAGCTGGACTGTGGCTCTGTTATTTCAATAGCACAAAGAAAGTCCTCATTTAGCCCTAGGTGGCTCATCTGGAATCATTGTATTGACTCTGGATTTAGCCTGACGGAGTGTTCATCATCAGATTCCTCTTACAGTATCATGGGAGTGACCTGTTCAGGTAAATGTATCACTTACATCTATGACAGTAGGTCACCAGTCTGTCTTCCTCTGTCACAAACAAACACCCAGGAACTTATTATGAATTATTATTATTATTATTATGATATATTATTATTATGAAATCAGAGGTGACTGGTACATTGTTTTCTGACAGAGGAATGTGGCCTCAGACTTGGAATTACTGACCCTGATTCCAGTTTCTTCACAATGAGCTGCAATTGATTATAGAAGCCAGGAAGAGGACACCACCATTACCACTGGACAATAAGGATTTGAACAAATACTGTGTCAAGGTGCAACATAAATACATTTTTCTCAAAGAAAATCTTAATTAAAAAAATAAGGTTAAAAAAAGAGAAAATAAATCTCATTAAGTCAGAAAATGAATTACTCTGAAAAACAGAGCTTCTGTACAAAAGGGATTCTGGGGGACACTGGGTTGAGCAGGCACCTCATGTGTAGAGGCTACAGCCCTCACTGCAGCCATTGGTGCAGAGGAGGAATTCATTTCTGGACATATGCTGATGAAAGTTTCTATGACAGTAAATAAAGGTCACGATCAGACTGTAAATGTTGTCTCTCTCTCTCTGCAGACTCTGTCAGGCTGGTGAATGGGACCAGTCTGTGTTCAGGCAGACTGGAGGTCAAGTCCAGCCAGTCGAACCAGGGGTGGTCCTCAGTGTGTGAAGATGACTTTGACCAGCAGGATGCAGAGGTGGTCTGTAGAGAGCTTGGCTGTGGGGCTCCTTCAGTCTTCCAGGGGGGGCTCTATGGGGCAGTGGAGGCTCCAATGTGGACCAAAGAGTTCCAGTGTGGAGGCCATGAGTCAGCTCTCATGAACTGTAGAAGCTCAGGCTCAACTAGAAGCAGCTGCTCACCTGGCAAAGCTGTTGGACTCACCTGCTCAGGTAGAAGTGGAGCTACACTTTTGATTTGCTTCATTTCTGTTTTAATCAACTCTCTCACTTTTTTACTCTTGACTCTCTTCTCTGTGTTCAGAGCCTGTCAGGTTGGTGGGAGGAGCCAGTCGCTGTGCAGGTGAAGTGCAGTTGAAACAAGACGAGTGGAGACCAGTGGACGGCTACACCTGGGATTCGAAGTTGGCATCTGCAGCCTGTAGAGAGCTGGGCTGCGGCTCTGTTGTTTCGACCCTAGCAACAGTAAAGTCCTCATATAAGCCTGTATGGGAGATCAGGTCTGGCTGTATGAAGTCTGGATTTACCCTGAGGGATTGTTCAAGACCACGATCCACTCCCTCCTTCGTGGAGCTCACCTGTTCAGGTAAGTCCATCAGTGACATCATCAGTGACAGTCAGGTTTAGTGTCTTCCTTCCTTTGTTGCGGTGGCAGAAATGTTCAGTAACTTGTTCTTTTTGTATTTAAGTGAGTGAAGGTCTGAAAACAAGACTTTCGATAACTCAACATGTTACATCATCGTCTTCAGTAAGCAAATCAACATCCTACCCCCCCCCCCCCCCAAGTGAACTTTATCTTACAACATTCATCAAGCTCAGCAGCAGGCGCCAGAGACAAGAATCAGGTGACATATTTGTATTAAACTTTTTGCAAAGGTGTGACACGGACAATGTAAAATATAGCACTGACACTAGAGCACAAAATACAGACAATGAAACCTCACAGAGGAAAATAAAATAACTAAATGAATTTAACAAAAAGAGAAAAGAGGGAAAAAAGAAAACAAATAAATAAGAAATAAGCACAACACTGGTGCAGGAATGAGGTGGGCCAAGGGCCAATTGTTCCAGTCCAAGCTTCTCCAGCTGTATTTGACAGTGCCCATGTCGAATGCAACTGCTGGTATTGTTTTGAACAGAAGACGGAGGCAGCTGTAAAACATTGACTTGGTGTGGTGAAGTGACTGATTCGTGGTTATGGTGGATCAAAGCAATGGGTTGTTGGTTGGAACAAGGCACAAACACAGCAGGATCCAATTCATTGCCATTTATTGTTCAAGCTGGTTGTGGTCTGATGGAAAGGAGAAAAAATGAAAGAACAACAAAGTATTAATCCACAGAACTCAAACGTAAGGATTAATTAACACTTCAACAAAAGATACTTAATCTAAGCAAACACAGGTCAAATTAACTATTAAATATGCTAAGAGTGTGTGGATCAAAATGGATAACTCACATCAAATACACAGCTCAACAATGGGGATGAGTGAAGAGGAGGATGAGGCCAGCCAGCTCCTTTATTCTCAGGCGGGGAAAAAAGGCCTCACGCAGGTGAGCTGGCAGCCTATGATGGGGATTTTCTACAGCAGCGCTTGATTGCTCAAAGGGGAAGCCCTTATGTGTGGGAGTGGCCACAAATGAGAGATTTCTGGGAGAGGATTGTTCATGAGGATTTCACAGACGATCTATGGATAGAAAATTTTAGGATGACCTTCTTGTGGCACCAGACGTCTCATGCCCCCAGGAGGCTGTTCCTACTCCTCTTCCTAAGCAAGTGGCTATTGCCCTTTACAAACTGGCAACCTGCGCTGAGTGCAGAGTCATCTCCGGTGACGCTGGTGACATGTAAATAAATATATATGTAAATAAGTGTTTCCATAGCACTTTTTCAATACACCTATTTATCGATACATCTGAAAAACCA